>JALBCR010004309.1:0-562500 GCA_030710515.1 Abscondita cerata | reverse complement strand
TTATAAAGATTTACCTTACTTTAACCTAAAGGTTTTTGAGATATTTTGTATTTTATGAAAAAGTCGTTACAATTTTGCCGGTTCATATCTTAGCAACTATTCTCTTTCTCTAAACTAAATTTGCACTGAAGTCTATCAATTGATCAGATTTTATGTAGAATTTGTGAAAAATCCATTATCATGTACATGATGTGTACAAAATAAGATTAAATAATGACATGTTTTGAAACGCAATAACTTGCTTAATTTAAATAGAACACCCTGTATTTTATATCAACAACAAATGTAAAATGTAATTACTTATCAAACAATACTATAGTGTCCTATAGCTAAATGTAAAATGGCGGAAGGCAAAGACGTAGATGATGATGCAGGGAGTGTAAAATCAAATAAAAGCAGTAAAGAAAAATGTGTCTTCTATAGTAGTGTTATAATCAAGGCGGTAAAGTGCAACGGTTGTGGTCAAAGTGTTCACGAAAAGTGCTTCGACATTATTTGTGGTATTATATGCAATGTTAATAAACGCCAATGGATATGCAAAACCTGTGATATGGAAACGTATGATAACCAAACTACTAATGATGAAACAGAATCTGAACTAAAAGGTAAAATGTGTTTAATGGAAAAACTTAATGATGAACTCCAAACTGTTAATCAATTGCTAAAATTAAGATTAATGGAAGTTGATATAAATTATAAACAAAAATGTTGCCATCTGTGAAGTCAAGTAACAAATTTCCTATTGAAAATAAAATAGAAAACGCTGCGCAATTCAAAATTGAAAATAACATATCGTATAGCAATGCAGTAAAAGTAATCCTGGAGTATTGATAATAAAATCAAATAACAACACAAAATGCAACATAAATGAATTTAAAACAAAAATTAATCTTGCTACTATTGGCCCTGGTATCTTAAATATTAGAGAAACCAAACAAGAAAATGTGATCATTAAATGTGCAGATAACAACTTAATGAAGAGTATAAAATCAAACATAGAAGATGAAGTTGGGAGTGTTTATAAAATTGAAGAATCGGAAAGAATAAATCCACGGATTAAAATATGTAATGTAAAAGCCAGTGATATCAAACACATAAGTGATGAAGAATTTGTTTCTACTGTTTTAAAACAAAACCGTATATCTGAAGATGATGCAATTATGAAGATTATACGCAAAATACCTCTCAAGGATGAAGTACATATTGTTGCAACGTTGGACTCGCGGTTATTTAAAAACATAATGGATAAAGGATTCTTATATGTGGGATGGAACAAATGTTATGTAAGGGAATCATTTAAAATAATTCGTTGTTATAAATGTTCGAGTTTTGGTCATATATCGAAGGACTGCACAGGTAATACAACCTGTCCAATTTGTGCGGAATCACATGCATTATCTGAGTGTAAAAATAATATAAAAATGCAGTAACTGTACATATAATAACATGAAATATAAAACAAACTACAATACAGAACACACTGCTAAATATCCAATGTGTTCTGCTTATCTCAAACAAATTGAGTTGTGTAAACAAAAAAAATTAATTATGATACAGCATAGCAATCCAATAAAGCAAAGGTAGAGTCAATTACAGTAATGCATCAAAATTTCCAATCAATAAAAAATAAAATAGATGAGATTGAAGTTATGTTATTGTCTGAAAATGTAAATGTTTTATGAATATCAGAGAGTTGGTTATCTGAACAAGACCTATCTTATATTAAGCTATCTGGATATAAGATTGTTAGCAATTTTAGTAGAAAAGTCTACACTCATGGAGGTGTTTCTATCTTTGTAAAAATGCGTCACAATTACCAGTACTTGTAAACTTAAGTGAAGAAAAAGTCTTTGAATGCGCTGCAATCAAACTGGTCATAAATTGTGAATTAATTTATATTCTATGTATATATACATCTCCTAGTATAAACAGTATAGTATTCATTAACAAATTTGAGGAGTGTCTTAATATACTATTCAATAAAAGTAAATCAAACAGAGTAATAGTTTGCGGTGATTTTAATATAAATTCTTTTTGCAATACAAAAAAAATTGCTTTATTAGACTTAGCTCAATCATTCAAATTAGAATCCGTTTTTAATAAACCAACTAGAATCTCTACACACAGCTCGACCGCTATTGATTATATTTTACTAATTTCAATATGGATCTATACAATTGTAAAATAATTCAAAATGATCTCTTAGATCATGCTTCTCAACAAATCAGCATTAATGTTAGATATATTAACAATTTGAAATTCAAAACTGTTAGAAACTATTCTCAGAAATCAATATATCAGTTTTTTAGTAATTTAGCATCAGAATCATGGCAACATGTTTTTGCAGAAACTTGTACAAACAATAAATATATCAATTTTTATAACACGTTTGAATTTCACTACAATACTTGCTTTAAATTTATAAAAGTTAACGAATCAACAGAAAAAATAAATGGATAACGTCAGGAATAAAAATATCGGCGCAAAAACTAAAAGATTTATTTATATTGTGGAAAGAGAAAAAAATTTCTAAAAATTATTATAACCAATATAAATTAGTACACAATAGGGTAGTAAAATTAGCAAAACAAATGTACTTCAAAAATAAAATAACATATTCACTTAATTCAATTAAAACAATCTGGAATGTAATTAACGCAAACACTAAGAAAAACCAAGATCAAATGTTAAAACAATTAACATTAACAACAAAATATCATCAAATAATGATGAAATTGCCAATGCAATGAATGAATATTTTATTAACGAACCAAAAGACTGCAATCATTAGTTGAACCTCTCGAAGATAAAAAAATAATATTAGCTCAACAATATCACAAACTATATTTCTTCATCCAGTCACATTATCTGAAGTAATAAATGTGGTTTCAAAGTTAAAAATTCAAAAGCAGTTGGAGATGATAAGTTTTCAACATACATCCTAAAACAATGTGTACATACTATTGCATATCCACTTACAAATATTATTAATAGTATATTTCAAACAGGTGAATTTCCTGATATTTTAAAATTTGCAAGATAATACCAATATTAAAAAAGGCAATCCAAATGAAATTTGTAATTACAGGCCAATTACCTTACTTTCTGTTTTTTCTAAAACCATTGAAAAATTGTTGGCAAATCGTATAACCCATTTTCTGGAGTCGAATAAAATCTTGTCGCCTCATCAGTATGGTTTTAGAGAAAACAAATCAACAGCATTAGCTGTATTAAACTTACTTGATTATGTATATAAAGAAATAGACAGCAATAAAAAGTAGTAGCAATATTTCTTGACTTGTCCCGTGCGTTTGACTTAGTAGATATAAACTTATTATTAGACAAATTAGAATCTATTGGCATAAGAGGAATTTGTAAAAATTGATCTGTTCATATTTAAGGTATCGCAAACAATATGTTTCTGTTTGTGGATGCTCGTTCCAAACAACTATTGGTTGAACTTGGTGTACCACAGGGGAGTGTATTGGGTCCTTTGTTGTATCTTATATACACAAATGATATTAAAGACATAATTAAATTGGTTCACATCTGTTTTGCTGATGATATAGCAATTGTGGGCAGTCACACTAATTTGGAAGTATTAAACTCAGAACTGCAAAATAACATCGATTCAATTGTTAGTTACATGAAACAAAATAAGCTATTACTAAATGCAGAAAAAACAATTATGCTAGGTTTTCATCCATTAGCAACAAAATACTCCCACAGTCATTTAATAAAAATAAATAATAAATCAATTAAACAAGTAGTCAACCTAAAGTATTTAGGAGTTTAATTTGATCTATCCTTGACGTGGAAAGATCATATTAGCTATCTGTGTCCAAAAATATCAAGTATGTGCTTTGCAATTAAACGGCTAAGACAAATTTCAAATAAAAGTACTGCTAAATTATTTTATCACGCCCACTTTGAAGCAACTATAAGATATTGTATAGTTTGCTGGGGTAACTCCATCAACTCAAATCGAGTATTTGTTATACAAAAGAAAGCAATACGGTGTCTTGTTGGAATAAATATTAGTGAATCGTGTAGAGATTATTTTATAAATGAAAGAATAATGACATTTCCATCATTATTTATTTATGAACTCCTCAAATTTGTTAAAAATAATTTGAAAGAGTTTTCTTCAGTTAATTCTTATCATAATTACAACACCAGGCATGGAATTAAATTAGAGTACAAAATGCACAGACTAGAATTGTATAAATCAAATGTATTTTTACATCGGATCAGTACTTTTTAATAAGTTACCCATCCACGTTACCCAATTGAGTTTTACTGCTTTTAAGCAATATATTAAAAAATTATTGTTGAAAAATGCATTTTACACGTTAGACATTTCTTGTCATACCATGCAATAAAATATTAATACAATTTGTAAACGTACCTTAAATATTCATTGTGTTATGTATATCATATGTAGTTGTGACCTATCCTATATCATGTATTGATCTATTGGATTAATAAATATTATTATTATTATTATAAATGTTCAGGTTGTCATGAAAAATGCAAATTTTCATAATGAAGACTGATTTGCAACAATTTTAATATTTATAAAGTAAGCTATACAATTTTGACAGGTGGATATTATGTATTTGTAAGAAACCCGTTGATTGACGGGCAAATTTTATTGTATGAATTTAATAATGCTAGCTCTGCGTGCATATAGGTTGATCCCATTATTCTCTGAATAATGTTAAACCTATGGCGGACAAAAACCCCTTGGCCCCACCCCTGCATTAAAATTTTCAATTTTTAAATTTTTCCCGTTGGTTTGAAGGCAGGACCCATCGGCATGCCAAATTTCAAGTCTCTACGACGTCTGAAAGTGCCCGTTTAATTTCGGAGACAGACATGAAAAAAATAGGCGCTTTATTTTAAGCAAATGTTTTTTGTATTTCACCAGTATGTTTTACAATATTCTAAACAGCTTAGGAATTGATTCGTGGAGCAGACAATTCATTAGAAGAAATATTATTGTTAAGTAAATTTGTACGTTTATTAAATTCTTGTAAACTCTATACACATTTATTTCCCCAAAATATAATACAGTTGATAAAATGTACACAATGCAAATCTTCTCCTTCTTACAAATGCATAATATTCACCTGTCAAAATTGTATAGCCTACTTAATAAATATTAAAATTGTTACAAATCAATCTTCATTATAAAAATTTGCATTTTTTCATGACAACCTGAACATTTAGCTGTAGGATACTATAGTATTATTTGGTAGGTAATTACATTTTACATTTGTTGTTGATATAATATACAAGGTGTTCCATTTAAAATAAGCAAGTTATTGCGGTTCAAAACATGTCATTAATTAATCTTATTTTGTACACATCCTGTATATGACAGTGGATTTTTTACAAGTTTTACATAAAATCTGATCAATTCAGCGACTCTAGTGCAAATTTAGTTTGGAAAAAAATATTAGTTACTAAGATATGAATCGGTAAAATTGTGACGACTTTTTCATAAAATACAAAATACCTCAAAAATTTTTAGGTTTAAGTCAGGCAAACCTCTATAAAATCCATTCTTATTTTGAACGTAGAAACTAAAAATGTATTAATATACAGGGCATTCCATAAGAAAAAACACAACTTTGATACGTTCTGTGTATTTTGGGACACCTGTATATTTCGAAAGTAATTTTAAAATATTCCTCCTATACGTCTCTATTAATTCCAGATATATTTTCCCAATTTTATTAAATAGTTTGGTTGTAATATTCCGTGTCGTATACTGTGAATAACCCTGTATACATACACAGGGTGATTTATACCACGAGACGAAAAATGAAAATATGTGTTCACAATTTGATTCTAAGCAAAAATGCGAAATAATCGGCCTTTGTTTTTGAGATATCGAAATACCAACTTTTGAAAGATACGATTTTAAGTTTCACAAAAAACTAATATAGAGTGCTTTGAAACAGAAAACTTATTTATTAGTTATTGACAATTTCACATTTGGGTAGTGTTTGTAATTGTTAGTCTTAAAAATTTAGTCAGAATGTAGTTCAGCAACGAAGAATATGCCGACATTATTTTTGTTTACGGCTTTTGCAACGGCAATGCTTTAGAAAGTCGTCGGGAATATCAAAGGAGATTCTTGAATAGACGTCAGCCATCTCGTCGTGTGTTTTCCGAAGCATTTCAAAGACTGCAACAATGTGGAATTGGTAATTGTCATATTGGTGGTGTAAATCTACGACACAACGCTGTAAGAGAAGAAGATGTAATCGATGCAGTGCTTGATGAACCAGGTATTAGTAGCAGGAGAATTGCAACCCGTCTGCAAGTTTATCAAAATTTTGTTTGGAGGACTTTAAACAGAGAAGTACTGCACCCTTACCATTATGAGCGTGTCCACGATTTACAACCAGGAAATGAAGTACAAAGATTACAATTTTTGCGGTGGTTTCTCGCACAGCACAGGCAAGATCCTAACTTTATTCATTGCGTCCTACTACACTACAACTAGTGTATGCAGAGGAAATTCGCAATGAAGAACAATTACTCGACAGAATTGTGAATGCTGCACTTGAAGTTGAAAATCAACAAGACTTTGCTGCAATTTATAACTCAGTGGTTTTAAGTTGCCAGGCTTACATCGCAGCTGGCGGTGGACGTTTCGAACATACTTTGTAAGTTTAGATATTGGTTCTTCTTTGTGTTTTTAAATAAAGTTTTCATATTGCCTACTAGTATTTTTGTGTGAAACTTGAGACCAGGTCTTTAAAAGTTTGAACCTAGATATCTCGAAAACAAAGACCGATTGGAAAAAAAATTGTTTCCCATTTTTTGCTTAGAATCATTTTTCGTCTTGTGGTATAAATCACCCTGTATATAAAAAATTGTTGACAAAACAAAATTACCACAGTAGCGGTATCTCGATTTTATGTAGTGAAAAATATGTGTATTTATTCTGCTTGTGATAAGATGAAGTTGTGAATGTCACTCCCACCGTTTTTTCCTTTAATAGATATTGTTTGTTGTTTAGTGTCACGAGTATTCTTAAATATTTGTTGTATGTTTCAGCACCTATAATAGTTGAAATGAAAATCAGCAGTAAGAAGCTGCAACACAGTTTTACGTAGAAAATTGAATTTGCAGTCAAAAACACTGTCTTACATAAAAAAACGTTATAAAATTAGCAAGTAGAATTGGGAGTCGCATGAAAATCAATTTAGAGTTTTCTAGCGATAAGTCGTCAACAATGCAACTTAAACCCATACAAACAAACACAACAACATTTAATCACTCCGACATTTAATCAAGCCGATATTTAAATACACTGAGGTTTAAACACGCCGACACATAGCCACGGCGACAGATGAACATTACACGATTTAGTTACATGTATATTTTATCACAATTATAAGAAAGTGTTAGAAGAAATTGAAATTGACAAATACAACTGTCGATTAGAACAAGAAAAAAGTAACCTTTCAATATTTTTTCTACACTAATCATTTCTAGTTGCATTTTCTATTAATAAATCGACGCAAACAACAGTTTTCTGAAAGCATTATACAAATCCCCACCTAATCGCATAAATGATACATTTCTGTCACAACCAGTGGCGGAGCAATGAGGGCAATTTGAAAATTTTAAATGGTATTAGTAGTCAAAAGTTACATTTTCGGAAAGATTTTTTCATCTTCCATTTAGCAATGTAATTTTCAAGTTGAGTCCTGTTGCGCCGCTACTGGTGGATATCGAAAGGGTTGATTTATACCAAAAGATGGGAATTTAAAAATAAAAATTGACTTGTTTGAAAAAAATTGCATAAAAATAAGGATACAAATTTAATGAATTTTATTCCATACTTTACACTCACACTGTATGTCTATGTGATGAAATAATGACGAGTTTAAACGTCTGTGTGATAAACGTCGGTATGGTTAAATGTCGGTCTTATTTTTTTTGTGTTTGGTGGATTAACTGCTAAGGCTATTAGCACCTTGTTTAGAAAATAAATATACGTGTAAATGTTCATGCTCATGCATCTTATTCTATTACAAAAGAAGAACTCTCTAAGATATAGTTATAAGAAAAAACATTTTTGCGTGCTTCTTTACATAACCATAACAAAGTTTTTGTTAGATATAATATTTCAAGCCCTTATTACTATTAATTTTAGAAATTCCCAAAGTTGTTTTTAGCGAATTTTATGTAAATTGTAAGCTAGATAAATACGTCAGTTTTGTAAAGTTGTAAACAATAAGCAAATATACGACGAACAAGAATTAATTTAATATTTACAAATTGTATTAAATAGATGGTTAAGATATGTAAATTAATCAACTTTTTAAACTCAATTTTAATGTTAATAAACTCCATGGTATGTAAATCTCGCTTAAACGTATTAAGCATCCGCAAACAGTCGTTAAAACCCAGATAAAAGGAAAGGTAAATATTTAATACGATAATCTTAGGTACAATATTTGTTGTTGCGTAACCAAAATAATTGCCTGCCGAAACTAAAACATCGCTCCAGAGGAAACCGAAAAGAATTTCCGCTGAATTTACTATCTGCCAATTTCTACTTTAATTATTTTTCAAGATTTAATAGATTTTCATTTTAAACTTTGCTGGCGATGAAAACGGATGTACGTCGTATACGAATTGAATGTCCGGTCTTGTCTACCCTCGTAAGACACAAGCTGAAACATCAAATCTGCGATTAAATTTTCCAATGGTGTAATCTCCGAATCCGACATGTTCAATCTGTTACCAAAACCCGTATTACCAAAAATCGATTAAAATAATAAAATACGTCCGAGTGTTTAACCTAAAATCCTAAAGGGGATTTGAATTTTGCTACCGATGTTAATTAAAATTCATATGGGATTTAATCGATAATCCTTTATTTGTTTTCAGAAATGTAGAAATTTGCTGTTACAGCACCTCAATAACTTGACGGTTGTTTCGATAGCTTAAAGAATTAATACAAAAAGCCGTTCTGTTTATTTTAGAGATTTGATTGACAAAAAAATTGTGACAGAAGCTATTAAGCTAAGCAGGAAAATAATTAAAAAAACTTAATATTTTCTAATTAAAGACCTTTGTGTTGAAGAGTAATTTAGTAATAAATTCTCTAAGTTTTAGATCAAAAGATGAATTACGTTGCTATGACTTATAAGTCAAAGAAAATGTTCGTTCAAAGGTAGGTAACAGCACGCGAGTACTTAATAGCAACATTAATATTACTAATTAATTATTATTTTCAATTGTTTTAAATTGTCAATATGAGTGTAATTATTTTTAAAGAAAGAAACTGCATTAACTGTAACTTTGCAACAAATGCCGTTCGTTCATTTCCTATGTCACGAAAACAAATCACAATTGATCAAAACGTTATTCAATTATAAGCGTTGGTCATAATCATTTATATGTTATTATTATTTTTAATTATAATTTTGTTTTCTATTCATATTGCATTAGTAAATTAATATACAATTTTATAACATCGTTCAATTCTAATCTAAGGTATATAAAAATTTACGTCCAAACTCTTGGACGGAGGAAGTGTAGACAAAACAGATGCTCGCTGGATTGCTGGACTTATTCTCTGGATCAGAAAACTTATCGATCTCTTTTCACAAGTTTTAAGACGAATAAGTCTACTAACACGCTGCACTAAATCTTTAGATGTTTCATCTCAGGAACTAAACGTTTCAACGTTTTAAAATGGCACAAATATATAACGGGACTCTAATTCTCTATATTTGGCTCGCGTTTGGGCTTCACCCAAATGTGCTGTGGCGCCGACTCTGGTACTCAAAATAAAGCTTAACCTTGTTGTCAAGCAATTAAGAACATGCCAACAGCTCTTTTTCTATCATGTATAAAGCAACCAGGAAGCTCTAAGACGGAAGGTATTTCTGTAGAAGCTAGAACTCGTTTCAAAATATCATTAATCGCCCTATGACGAGACTATTTTCCAGTACATTTATGGCAAGAATAATATCAACAAGATCGACGCTAATACAGCCGTGAGGCTTGCAAATGAGCTGTCCAGTTATTAAGCCAATGGAGGATTCGGAACATAGAATCGTCGAGAGGTGTTCCTAATGAAGACGATGGCAAAGCTTTCAACCATGCACCAGATCTTGTGTTTGAACCGCAAGTAAGCGAGCTTTCAATTTTGGGTGGCCCGGCGAAGACAAAAATAAGGCTCAAGCGATTACACTCACATACAAGCATATCCAAATTTCTTTGATTTGATTTTCGTCAAAGCTTTAGCATAAGTACTATCATGGGAACGGGTGATTTTTTTAGGAAAAACATTTTTCATTAAACCAGTTACTCCGGTACAAAAACCCAAAAAAACTGAATACGATAAACTCGTAGCATTTCTAATTCCTAATTCTCCCAAACAAACAGGCAAGGTCGAATGGCGCTAAGATGGATCGTCAAAACTGCAATTTGTAATATTTTCCACAACGGTCCGTAAGAGAGTGTCATAATTAACTTAACAACGGGCGTAGCGGAGTAAATGTGTCAGTCGAGAAATCGCAATTGAGTTTTTAAATACAAAAAAAGTTTGATGGGAACTAAGTTCTTTTAAACCAGTTTGAAAATCTTTTGGAAACTATAACTTTCTTTTCAAATGTTTTAGAAATACCTCGACTAGTTAACGGACAGCCAAAAGCATAAGCCCATTTGGATTTGTAATCTTAAAACCAGGGGCGAGGTTGTTAAGTTTTTGTAAAATGTCTGTGACATACTCGCATTCATCCAAAAGAATAGATATTAGTACTTCTTTAACGCTAGATAGAAGAGTACCTCTTAAAATCATGTTAAAAGCATAGAAAAGATCTATATTCAAAAGTACTTTGTCAGAACCATAGAGAAAGGGAACATAATTACGTCCAGAATGAACTGTTATAAATTTTTACAAAACTATATTGAAACGTTTGCAAATGGTTTTGCATTTGTTGTGTGATTTGAAACCAAACAATCTTGAAATAAAACCTTTATTCAAAGCCCAAGGCGTTGCTCCCTAAGGGAATTGCCAAATATTATTAGACTAATTTCTTCCGAGCATTAAATTTCCTACTAAAACTAAGGCATTAATTACATTTCTGAAAGATATTCCCAGTTCATTAGAAGTCATATACTTCAGATGTTGGGGAACTAAGTGATCAAAACCTAGTGTAATAGTATAAAAATTCACAGCTTTCTTCAGGTGGATATAGAAAAAAATTCATTTGAAGCTGTTGAGTTCTTTTCTATCATGTTCAGAAGAGTATTACTATTAGGTTCAGCAAGAGAATTCTCAGAACAAAGCAGACAAATTACATCTCTTATATCTTCATCAGATAATTTGGTTTCAACCTCTTTAAAACTTTTTGCGATTTTTCTGTTTACATGACAAAGAAAGCTTATCCGATAAGACTGAATAATCTAGAACTTCATTTCTTTATATAGCTAAATTTTCTTTTACTAACGCTGTCAAAGATTTAGAAACTCCATTACTATCACGAGGAATACGAAGTATAGCATATGGGAAGAGAAAGAGTTTTATTCAATTAGATGTAGAATTCTATAGAACACAACATTTTATTGCTTAACAATATGGGTGTTGTCACCTCTGTTTAGGTGTACGCGCAAATAAATTTGATTCGTAAGAGCTCTTCTGAATTGGTATGTATTATAGTTTCCAATTATTTCGTTACGTTGCAATGCACGTGTTTTCCAAAATATTATTTTGTCATTTGATATATTTTTTGTAAATCAGCGGTGTAGAGACTGTTATCCTCACGTTCACACAATTAGGGTTTTGATGAAACGCTTATTTTAATAGTTTTACACTTGATTTCTTCGCATGTAGCATTTTGTTTTGCTATTTCAAAGGTTTCTTTGTTTGTTTTCTGAAAAACAGCTCGGCAGCAGCCGTCTTTATCAATTAAATAGAGACTTGTTTTGACTAAGTGAATAACACACGAATTGTACCCACGATTGAAAATTTCTGAATAGTCGATTTTGTTTGATATTTTTGAGAAAATGTTAGCGCGGTGGTTTTTGTAATGATCTTGTGTCGGAAATGATAAGAGGGGAGACCCTCTTGCCTTAGATTTTAAGGTTAGTTTTTAAGTAGACTCACAACTGGTAGTATGTGGTAATAAGCCATGTACCGAATTGCGCGGATTTATGTTGTTTTCAAGAATTAAAACAACCGCATGAGTTCCTTAAGTAAAAGGCGAAGTATATGTGTGATTACGAAAAAATTATCAATGCGCCAGTGCAAGGCAAAACTAGTGTGAAAGAAACAAGGAACTTCCGGTTTGCGAACCCTTAAGAGAGTAGCGTTTGATTTGGCGGATGAAATGTCAGCCTCTTGGTTCCGCGAATTAGTCAACATACATTCAATATCGTAAAATGCATGGGATTCCTAGTGGACTATACTTTAAGTAAAGGATGAAACTCCCCCCCCCCCCGTAAGTAGCCTGTTTACTTTCTCCAGAAAACTTTCGGGTTAAGTGACTTTCCATGTGAGTACGCGTATTTGAACTAAATTAGGTAGCGTCTAGATTAATCTTATTTTTAGTGTTGTAATAAATTTTGCCGATGTTCAGCATGATTGAACTCAAGATTTTGCAGTAGTTTTAAGGACCGCGGCTTAGAATCTTTTCTCTTGCCCGGTACCAGGGGCAGTTCGAGCGTTTGCCCGTTTTTATTTTATTCGTGTTATGCTACGAAAAACGTTCTAGGGTTAGGACACCGTGGAATAATTTGTGTAAGGGAAATGAAGGTAAGTGAGAGAGAAATCATAATTCACCCCTTCACCGTTTGAGCTAGCCGGAGATTTGTTGTGCCGTAAATTTTTTTGATTTTCTGTTACGTGCCTTTTCCGTTTAAATATGTATAATTTGTATTTCAATTTAATAAGGAAATACGTATTCATAAAAACATCTATGATATGTTTTTTGCCCTTTGTAGACGTTGAAATTTAATACTTTCGGACGTAGAACAAGCGTATTAATAATTGGTTTATTTTCCGTTTTTC
Organism: Abscondita cerata; assembly: GCA_030710515.1. Taxonomy (NCBI): domain Eukaryota; kingdom Metazoa; phylum Arthropoda; class Insecta; order Coleoptera; family Lampyridae; genus Abscondita; species Abscondita cerata. The sequence continues at coordinate 549,449 of JALBCR010004309.1, read as the reverse complement.
GCTTTTAATATAAATATTAATAGTACTCTAGTTTGATGAGGAAACATGTAAATACGTCTATAACATTAAGAACGCATTAAATATGGATTTATTTCGTCGAATGTATGTCTTTCCTTTTTTTCTTTTTTAATGTCTGATGTATTTAAATAAACGTATCCAGAAAGTTAAAATTCAAAACATTTTAGAAAACCTGGTGTAGTATTTAATGGAGTCTCTCAAGGATCAATTTTGAGACCTTTGTTATTTAATCTTGTGACGTTATTATTTCGCAAATAATTGATTTATAGACCAATTTCTTTCTACCGTATAGACAGCCGTGTTTACACTCATGCGTTTAAATATGAATTTTTGTATTGAAAAATCTTCTGGAGATTTTAGTTATTTGAAATTGCCAGTTCCGACAATTTATCTTTATTTGCTCGCAAAAGATATACCTTATTTCCTATTTGCTGACCGTCGTGAAAAGGTGTACATGGAAAATGTTGTCTAAAAATTGAACAATTAGACATGTGCTTTGTAGTATCAATTGAAGAAAAATAATCCATTTCAAATTAAGGAATAAGTCTTCGACTACTGTTCCTGTGTGAGTACTTTTTTTACTTTTTTTTGTTTTAATATAATATTTGCTATCACGGGTTCTATCAATTGCAAACACCTTTTTTTGTTTCCTTTTTGGTTTCTTCTTCTGGTCACTTCAGGCGTACTCCGTTTGTAATTATTTAATGGATCTTTAATTATGATTATGCTGGCAAAGATAATAATCCGAAAATCATAAAATACCGAAGTAGGTCTGGTATTTTCACTAACGTTGGAATTTCAACCTACCTTGGAACCTTCTTCTGGTCAAGGACACTACCCAAAATAAGCCTGTTATTTAGTTTTTTGTTATCCACGGAGTCTATTTTGGTTTTTTCTTTTCATTTTTAGATAATAAAATACTAGATTTGGGTACGAAAGCTGTCATATCTGCCAATTAACTGTTGAACACCGAAGACTTCCTATTTATACAAGCATGTCATTCATAAATTTTGTCGCGTTCACTGTGTATGTACCACGGCCGTAAGTTTAGCAACGTACCTTTTTGGCGCTGTATAGATAATTTTGTAAACTAGAAAGATTTTTCCAAGTACGTTATTAATTTTGTGCGTTTTAACCTATTTAAATAATCGGGCAAGATCCGGTACTCTCCGTAATTGTGGTCAAATACATTCCGAACAATATTTGCCACGTAAACTCAGTGAATCGCTTGCATGGAATAATCGGTGCTACGACTGTCAAAAGTTCATAATACGCTAACCTATTTAGGGCGTTTGTGCTTTGAATTATTACTTGTGTCTTAAATCGCTCTCGTGAATTATTATTATTTTATAACTATATTTTGCTATTAATTCTAAATGATATTATCTATTGTTGTGTTTCTATGTGTGTTGATAGAAGTCTAATCTCTATAATAATATACATATTTCTATCAACGTACGGTTTGTTTCTGTGTCTACGAGTTTCTAGTAGCTCTAGAATATCTCTTATACGCAATTTGTTTACAAATAAACCGTAACAATGTCTTTATAAATGATTCATTGAAATTAAAATTCTTCAAAAGCCAAGACATATGCTGATGACACTGTTATTTTTATATCTACTAACCCTTGAAGAGAATCTTTGGATATATATGTCAAACCGTTATCTGAAACAAAATGCTCGCTAGATAATAATTCTTTATCTCTAAAGTGCAACAAAACTTTTTTCATTCATTTCCATATTTATAATCTAAATTACCCACTTGATAACTGGATTAAAATACATAATAGATTATTTGTATTTGAATGTCGCGTTGTATAGACGTATATGTTGATCCGTTGTTATTATCACGTAATTATCCCGTAAAAGTTAAATAATTATTAATTTGTCTATTCTACTTTTATTAAAATGTCCGAGTGTAGTGTTTGTGTTAAAAAATGTAACGATAGTGATTCTATCGCATGTGATATCTGTAGAAAATTTCTTCATAATGCATGCGCTGGCTTATCTAAAGACGAGGTCAATTGTCTTCGCTTTAAAAGACGCAAAATTCACTTTTATTGTGAAAAATGTGATATAGTTGACACTACAACTAATTTGAAATTTGAAATTGACACGTTAAAAAATGAGATAAACGAAATAAAAAACAACCAAATTCAAAAAGAAGTCCAAGAAGAGTCATTACATGCTGAAGCTCAACTACCACTTGATGAGATTATAGCCGAGATGGAAGACAGGAATTCGCGAGCAAATAATTTAATTCTTGTTAATCTACTTGAATCTACGTGTATCGATAAAGACAGCAGAACTGCCGATGATAAGTCTCGTATTGTGGATATTTTAAAGTTAAATAACGCTGGTAAAACCATTGATATCATAAATATTTACCGGTTAGGAAAGTTCATTCATGGCAAAATCGACCACTAAAAATTGAGTTTTTCACTAAACGAGATAAACTAAATGTTCTCGCTAATTATAAAGTACAAAACAATTTATTTCTAAATCATGATTTGACAACCAAACAACGTAATTTTTGTTATAAGATTCGATCTGAGTTTAGAAACCGTAAACAAAATAACAAAAATAATATAAAGCTAAAATACAAAAATGGTATTCCCGAAATTGTTACTATCGACTCAAAAACTTATAAAGATGCCCCATAACGCATTATATACAACTTTTCATAAAATTGGTATTGTTTATCAGAATGTAAGAGGCCTCAGAACTAAAACTTCAGCTTTTATAATGAAATTATGATGTGCGAACACAGCATAATATGTATAACTGAAACATGGATTTCTGTAGATCTTATGAGCTTTGAGCTTTTTCCACCTGTGTATAATGTAGCTCGTTGCGATCGTGACTTTGAAGTTACTGGTATGTCTAAGGGTGGCGGGGTTTTGATAGCTGCAACTAACAACATCAAAATGTCATGTCTTACTTTACCTAATTTTAGAGCAGCAGTACCTGCTGTCGATATTGTTGGTTGCAGATTGGAGATAAAAAATTTTGTTTTGTATTTATTTAATGTTTATATTCCTCCCAATACAACAATTAGTGATTTTGAATTATTCGTTAAAATGTGTGAAAATTGTGACTACTTCTATAAAGAAAATGTTCTTTTGATAGGTGATTTTAATATTTCTTTGTATAGTACTAGTATCAGCAACCGAAAGTCTCAAATTATGCATAATTTTCAGCAGTTATTAAATTTAAATCAGTACAACAATATCGTTAACTGTAGTCATCGAACGCTTGATTTAGTCTTGGCTAATTTTATATGTAACGTTTCTAGATGTACGCATTCTTTGGTTCCAGAGGATAATTATCACCCCTGTATTTCAATAAGTGTTTACCATTCGGTTACTCAAACGTCGCGTTTTGCATTTAACTCTCAACTGTGTTATTACAATTTCAGAAAAGCAAACTTTATTAATATGTACAATATGTTATGTAAGACCAATTGGGATTTATTCCAAAACTGCCATACTGTTGATGAAGCATGCGATATTTTTTATTCTGTCATTTATTCCATTTTTGATAAAACAGGTCCCAAATTTACTCGTAAGAAAGGTAGTAAGTATCCACCTTGGTTTACAAAACAATTAATATACAATCTTAAAAAAAACATTTTGCACATAAAAAATTTAGAAACAGTAACAGAAATTCACATTATAATTATTTTAAGTATCTTAGAACTTTGATAAAAGCACAGATTCAAGAAGCTTATGAAAACTACACTACAAAAATTGAAACCGAGTTGTCGTCGGATCCTTTAAATTTCTGGAAATTTATACATTCCAAGAAAGGCAAAACTTCTAGAATTCCTGGTACCATGTATTTTAATAACGTTGAGCTCAATTCGTCGGAACAAATTGTAAATGCGTTTAGTCAATATTTTAGTAGTATGTACATCAACTCTAATGTTAGTAACATATCTGATCACCCTTTAGAGTTTAATACCTACTTCGCTTTGTGTAGACATACCTACACTTTCCTTGGATGAAGTCGTTTCGGCTTTAAAAAAGATGAAAAACAAAAGTACTATGGGTGTAGATAATATTCCATCATTTTTAATTCGTGATTGTGCATATGTGTTTGCAGAACCGTTGCTACATATATTTAATTTTATACTTAGAACTTCAACTTTTCCGACTGTTTGGAGGAAAGCTTTAGTGTTCCCTGTTTTTAAAAAAGGTGATGCTTTATTGATTATCAATTACAGACCAATTTCTATTTTGTGTAATTTTTCTAAAGCATTTGAATCAATTCTTTATTTCCATATATACAACAACATACACAACCATTTGTCCCATTATCAACATGGGTTTATAAAGAATAGATCGACTACATCTTATTTGGTCTGTATTACACAGTTTCTATCCAACGCTTTAGACAATCAGAGCCAAGTCGATGTTATTTACACTGACATGCAAAAAGCTTTTGACAAAATTGACATTTATATACTGCTTAATAAATTAAAGTTCTTTGGTTTTAATAATCCGCTTTGTAAATTACTTTATTCATATTTACTGAATAGGAAGCAAGCAGTCACTTACAATTTTTTTGAAATTAACTCTGGAGTACCTCAAGGCTCTAATCTTGAACCATTATTATTTTCAGTATTTATTAATGACTTGTCTAATCTGATTTTTTGTGAGAAACTTTTATATGCAGACGATTTAAAAATATATTGTGAAATACAATCTTCAAACGACTGTGACTTTTTACAGAGTAATATTAATCTAATACATCAGTGGTGTAATAGAAATAATCTACAACTTAATATAGGGAAATGTAATGTCATGACTTTTAGTAGAAAATGAAACACTATTTAACACTGCTATCACATTAATGGAATAAAATTAGAACGTTGTAGTAATATTTATGATTTGGGTGTTCTATTTGACAAAAAATTAAACTTTACTACACATATCGATCGCATTGTTTCCTCAGCGCATTGCACATTAGGGTTTATATATAGAAATTGTAGAGATTTCAAAAATGTAAACAATTCATTAGTTAGCTTGTATTATTCTCTAGTGCGTTCTAAATTAGAATACTGTTCTCTTGTTTGGTCACCGTCACATCAATGTCATATTCAAACGATCGAAAAGGTACACTCATGAAATTTAAAACTTGGACACCACAATTTCTGTAAACAAAAGTTTGCACATTGTGAAGCGGGCTTAAGGGTATCATTTACAATTCTAACAGCAGGTAGTCTCAGCAGGGGTTATCTTATAGAAGGACTGTAGAATGAATCATTACACTAAGCACGTTTTAGAAAATAGGTAATTTACGTTGCTTACTTAATTTTTTTCTTTAAAGAATATATTTGAAGGTATCGCTAATTAAACACCATAGCTCGATTAATTATCGAATCAAAATTTTGTTTAGGAAATGTTTACAAAATAAAATTAGAAATAATTTTGATTTAAAAAACGTCTACAAGCAATAACTTTTAAAATAAATAAATATAAGAAATCAATAATGGGTGTGACCTCCATTATTATTGATACATTCTTTGAAGCGTCTGCTCATTGACGCTATCAAGGTATCATTATAATTAATATTAATCGTTTCCCATGCGGTATCAATGGCTGCAATTAGTGCATTACGGTTTACTGGTATAAAATTTGGCCCTTGTTGTCTTCGGATAACAGCAAGTATTCGAGCCCAAACATTTTCGATAATGTTAAAATCTGGGCTTTTTGCTGGCCAGGGTAACAGCTCCAAGTTATTTGCTTGTATCCAGTTGCGCACAACCTGCGAAGTATAGGGTCATCATATCCCGATAGTTAATTATCGAATGTTCCAAGAAAATATGTGTAAATAGTAAATGGAATCTACTAACGTAACGTTAAGTCGTTAATTATAGTTACATAACTCTCCTTTCATAAGATATAGTTCATATTAATATGCTTATTGTAAAGCTTCGTACACACCTGAACAACAAACCGAGGAACAAACAGAACAACGAACCGAACGGCAATCGGAACATTAATTTGGACGGTGCTACGTACGAATTTTAGAACAGATTCGCAAGTCCTGATTGTTCCACGAACGGTTTGCGGCGTTCCCGCAACTTGTCGGTTTTTTCTCCGACATCAAAGAAATTGCGCGCGAATGCGTTTGCAGGTTTGGACGAATCTAAACAAAACGGCGAACAAACTTATGCGGGAGAATTAAATTATTTATTTTTGTCCTCCCTTTTGTGGGTTTGTTGTGTTTTAGGTAATATTATGGAGTTGACAGAAGAAAAATGTTTTAAATTAATCAGTGTTTAAGAATGCAAGAAAAAAATGATGTCCCTATTTGTTTCCAAAATAAAAAAAAAGCGAAGTAAATTATAATTGTTTACTCTTCTTTGTGCGTAAAAATTTGGTTGGCACTATCTTCTTTTCCGCAATTTTCTCTTTTCAATAATAAATATATATGAACTGAAAACTACTGAAAATAATTATGGGAACAGCACAAACGTTCTGTTTGTTGTTCGGATTGTGGAAATCATAAAAGATCGTTTGTCGTTCTGTTTGACTTTCGGTTCGTTGTTATGTTTGTTGCTCGATTTGTTGTTCAGGTGTGTACGAAGCTTTACAACTTAAGCAACAATTTTTTGGCGAATAAAGATTAGTTTGTGATGTAATATTAGAAACACAAATTTATATCATATCAAATTTATGACAACTTAAAACCAAGAACGTGTATGTTATTGCTAAGAAATTATTAAGAAAAAGCGCAATTGCAGTGTAAATATTTATAATTAGATATTTTCGAAAGTTTATAAGTCCTCTATTGTAATCTTAATACTTAAAAGAAAATCCTGTCCATTAGCATTATAAGGAAATGGCTTTTACTTTATGAATAAGTTTCAATAACAATAGAATATCCTTGCTTGTTTAATTTACTTCCTTTGAGTCATATTGCTCTAAGGGTTGTTACATTGGTCATTAGAAGTATGTAATAAATAAACAATTACCTACTGTTTGAGAAGGGGTAGTGTGAACCAATAAATAAAGTAAGAAATGTAAATTCCATTTTAGTTTAAAATTTCAAGTGTTGTGAAAATGCCACCTCATCTCGGTGCTGATTTGAAAGCGCGGATTGTTTCGGAATTAGCGGCGGGCCGTAGCGTGCGTGAAATTTCACGTATGTTAGATATACCAAAAAGCACCGTAGGGCATTACCGAGTAAAATGGAATCTTGAACACACTTTGGAAAGAGCCATCGGAAGTGGTAGACCTAAAGTATCTACACGTGCTCAAGATCTCGAGTTGTTTCATTACGTAACAGAACAACCATTTGCTACATACTCCAGGGCTATAGCAGATACACATTTTCCCGGATGCCGTATAACTGCACAAAAAGATTAAAGGAGATGGGAATAAAGAAGTATAATGCTGCTGCGAAAGAAGTTCTCAGTGACGAAAATATGAGACGTCGTCTGGAATTTGCAAGGCGATATGTGAACGAACCTTTGGAATTTTGGAATCGAGTGATTTTTAGCGACGAAAAAACGTTCAATAGCCGCAACGATGGACCACTAAAAGTTTTTAGAATGGAAGGAACTCGTTACGAAAATAATCACATATGTCCTAAAAAACAAAGTGGTTATTTTTTTGTGAATGTGTGGGGTTGGGTTAGCGCGCGGGGTCCAGGAGTTTGTTGGGCTATCGATGGACGTCTTGATTCTGCTGCGTATTTAGATATTTTGGAAACTATTATGAAACCTTCAGTCGAAGTGTTTTATCCAGACGAAGATTATATTTTCCAACAAGTAAGTATTCTTATTTCACTATACTTTCTCCAAAAATAGTTCGGGATCTGTTGAATTAACATTTTCATAATGTATTTTTGTTGTTAAAGGACAACGCCCCTATTCATACTTCGCGGGTTGTGCGCAATTGGATACGAGAAAATAACTTGGAGCTGTTACCCTGGCCAGCAAAAGCCCAGATTTTAACATTATCGAAAATGTTTGGGCTCGAATACTTGCTGTTATCCGAAGACAACAAGGGCCAAATTTTATACCAGTAAACCGTAATGCACTAATTGCAGCCATTGATACCGCATGGGAAACGATTAATATTAATTATATTATATTGAGGTCACACCCATTATTGATTTCTTATATTTATTTATATAGTAATACCTTTATTTAAAAAAAAGTTTTCATTTAATTTTAAACTATAACTTGGTATCTTAATTATAATTATGTAATAAATTCTTGTCAAAAAACTAAATATATACGTTGACAATAAGAATTGCCTTAGTTTTTATTTTCACTTTTTATATTAACTACAGAAAAAAATGAAACGTCATAAAATATACATTTTGTAAGGACTAAATATTATGAATAGAGAGTTTAATGATTTTTTTAATAACTTACAATAATTAGTAGGTTAGATTTATTTAAAAATAAGTAATAATCAGTCAACCCAAATAACCATGTTTAGTTTTTGATTTAATTTAAAAGTTATTGCTTGTAGACGTTTTTAAATCAAAATTATTTCTAATTTTATTTTGTAAACATTTCCTAAACAAAATTTTGATTCGATAATTAATCGAGCTATGGTGTTTAATTAGCGATACCTTCAAATATATTCTTTAAAGAAAAAATTAAGTAAGCAACGTAAATTACCTATTTTCTAAAACGTGCTTAGTGTAATGATTCATTCTACAGTCCTTCTATAAGATAACCCCTGCTGAGACTACCTGCTGTTAGAATTGTAAATGATACCCTTAAGCCCGCTTCACAATGTGCAAACTTTTGTTTACAGAAATTGTGGTGTCCAAGTTTTAAATTTCATGAGTGTACAACATAGATTTTTAAAATTTTTGTCTTTTATAATAGATGGTAGGAAAAAAATTTGCCCTAATTATCCCGCGAATAGAACTGATCATGTTTTGTTATTAAGTAGGTTTAGTTTTCAATCCCTTGAAAAAAGAAGAGCACTTGATTCTATATCATTTACTCATAAATTTGTTAACAATAACATTGATTGCTCGCTCTTATTATGTCAGCTGCCCTTTCTTGTTCCAAGGTCAAATAGTCGTAGCCATACTCTTTTTTACATCACTTTCTGTTATACAACGGTTATGTATCGCTCACCTATTGTTTATAGTTGCAATAACGTTAATCGTATAAATGACACATGTGATATATTTAACGACAACCTAAAAATAGTATTATCAAAGGCAAATTTTATTTTTTAACCCTTTTATTGTATTTTATTAACTTGTAATTGTCCTTATGTATGGAGTTTTCTGTTGGGGCAATAAATATGTTATTATTATTATTATTATTATTATTATTATTATTATTATTATTATTATAATACATTAATGAGTGATGATGAAGACTCCTCAAATTTTTCTTCAATAGTTGCAAGTTTCCTACTGTTTGGGCCTTCTTGTTAGGGGTTAGGTGGTAACGAGTCAGTGAAACATAGTACCTTTGGTTATCGACGTTTGGACTGGCTGGGGCCAGTTTTTATCAAAATATCTAAGCAAAAATTATTGGTACAAGAAATTGCACTAACAGTAAATACAAAATCATCCATTAATTTAGAGGAAGTCATGTATGAATTATGGACATGCACAAGTTTGCATTAAAGAAAGAAGGGGTTTAATAGTTACTTGTGTAACTATTGCAAAGAGTGCATATTTGTTGTATGATGCATGCTGAGTGCAACAAATATGCTTTTTGACATGTTGCACACAAATTTTTTTGTACGATTAAAAAAATAAAAATAAATAAAATAAAAAATAAAATAAAACTACTTTTGTACTGATAAATTGCACTAATGCAAAAAAGTGAAACTTTTGGCACAGTAATTACTGCAAAAAGTAGTCACTTTTGGCATAATAGTAGAAAAAGATAAATTGTATAAGTTATGATTCTTACACAACTACCAAAGAATCATAGTCGGAATACTACATACAGGCATAGATTTGGGCTGAATTGAAAAAATTGCGTAAATGTGTGTTAAATAATGTTCCCCAATGGTTGCAACATCAATAGCCTTGAATATGTAGACATGTCCTCAAATTAATTAAAGATAAAATTATTTAAAACAATAAGATTATGACCACGGTAAGAAACAGCATCAAATTTATAATCGACAAAGCAAAGATTGTTGGCCAGCAGGTGATAACAAACAAAATACGCAAAATTAAGAACATACACATGTCAAACTCAGTTCAGTGGGCAAGTTAAATTTTAAGAATTACAAATCGAAGAATAATACACACATACAGGTTACGGTATTGCCAAACAAAAGTCTAGGTAAAAAAAAATAAAAACAGAATTAACACTGCCACCGATCAGTGAAAAAACGTTACCGTCAGATATTACATTGGCTTGATGTCAATGATATAACGGGTACAGTGTAAGATCATTGACCAAGAAGAGTTGGAGGGGGGGGGGGGTAGAAAAAGTCACCAAGACACGATTTAGTCGATCTTACTTTAATGAAATTTTTGAGAAATTGTCTCAAGCACACAGGACACATCAACAGTACCATGGTCCTAAAACGGTTAAAACATTTTACGACATTGTGGGAGATCTGTTAAATCCATTGGCAAAATAAAAACATTTTCCCAAAAACCCTCAGTAGAATATAGATTGAAATTAATCTCTTGGTACTTTTTTGAATTGTTTACTAAAAATCGGGTTGTAATTTAAATTATAAGTTGGTGAAAAGTTTTAAAATTTTCAAAGTGGTTGAATATACATGCAAAGCTTTGAGGAACTGAGAAGAAAAATGTAATTTAATCGGTTCGCCATATAGTTCAATATGAATAAAATTTAGTTAATTTATTTTCTCTGTATTTCGTCATATACAATAAATTAAAAACAAATTGCCTCAGACAATTAAAATATAACGGTTTCCGTTAATGGATTTAGTTTTGAGATGGGCGTTTGTTAGATAGTTATACAAAACCACCCTTACGTAAACAACCGAATGGTGTCCCTAAACTAAGTTACGTCTATTTATTTAAAATAAATAACATTAAATCAACATCCGTAAACAAGAGGCGAGAATTTCTTTCAATTGCAGCAACCAACCTAATTTTAAAACTTAAACTTTACAATGAATTTAATTAACTTAAAGAAATTACTACTAAGAGATTCGACCTCGTTGCAATAGAGCACATTTGCGTAGAAAAGATATAATCATGTGACCTACCTTTTCAATGTAGTATTGAGATTAAAGAATGTCCCATGACTGGAAAGTTGGACCATGTCCCCAAATCTTACCTTAAAGAATAAAAATTATTAATTTTATCAGAACAATTTATTATTTTAGTTTTATGTATCTATATTATTGTGATTATTTTTGTCATTTATTCGAATTTTTAGATTTTGCTTGCTTGTCCAATATAACAATATGTGCATTTAATTTTCTGAAACATTTCCTAGAAATAAATTTAATTTAAAAATAATATGTTGTTTGGGTATTTTTTTAAACTTTGTTGATAATATATAAAGTTATTGTTTTATCTCCGAAGGAGTAGAAATTTAAAATAAAAGTACTTTATGCAACGGCATTCATGCATTTATTAAACGTAGTACCAATATTTGTTATTGCTATAACAGTTGTCATGTTTACATCATATTTCACTTTGTTATATCTACAGTTTAATATAAAATTTATATCCTAATGTATATGAAAATGTATTATGTATCTCAAATAATTTCTTTTTTTTTTTTTTAATAAAAAAAAAAAAAAAAAAAAAAAAAAAAAAAAAAAATTAAAAATTTTTAAAAATATTAATTTTAAAAAAATTTAAAATAATTAATTATTAAATTTTATTTAAAAAAAAAAAAAAAAAATATTAATTAAAAATTTTTTAATTTTTAATTTTTTTTTTTTTTTAATTATTTTATTTATTAAATAATAAATTAAATAAAAAAAATTATTTTTTTATAAAATAATTAAAAAAAAAAAAAAAAAAAAAAAAAAAAAAAAAAAAAAAAAAAGAAAAAGAAAAAATTAGAAGAGAGAAGGAAAACAGAAGTAATCAAGAGGAAGAAAAAAGATGAAACAAGCATAACAACACAAAGAAGGAAAAAAATAGAGGAAGTAGATGACGCATTAAACACAATTAAAAATGGTAAGGCAGTAGGACAGACAAAATACCAGGAGAAATGTTAAAAGTATAAGGGATAAGAGGGAAGACGATTGTTATGGGATGTATAAATAAAGCATGAAGGAAAGGAAAATTCTCAGGACTGGAGAGACTGGTGTAATAGTACCCACTCAAAAAACAGGAGATACAAAAAACTGTTAACAATTATAGAGGAATAACACTATTAAATACTAGCATTAAAGGTATATGAAACAATATTAAAAAAAAAAATAAGAAAAGACACAGATGCGACAATAACAGAAACTCAAAGTGGATTCAGAAAGGGAAGAAATGTACAAAACCATATATTTACACTAAAAACAACTAATATACAAAACACTGATGATTAAAACAAAAGCATACTTTGTTTTTATAGACCTGGAAAAAAGCTTCAAGATAGAGTAATAAGAGAAATGTGGAAAATATTGGAAAAGACGAAAAATAAATAATAAAAAAAAGCATATATTATATAATTAAGAATAACAGGAAATCTATCATGTTTGAAACCCAAGAATGACTGAGACAATGGGGATCGCTAAGTCCAGCTCTATTTATAATAATGATAGATGAAATAATTAAAGAGTGTGAAAACACGAGTAAAAAAAAATTACAAATAAGATACAGAAATCTAAAATAGAGAAAATGTCGGAGTGCAGCGTTTGCGGATGATTTAAGTAATAATGGCAGGAAATGAAGAAGAATTACAAAATAACTTAAATATATGGACCGAAACACTGAAAAATATGGAATTCGAATAAATACGAACAAAAACTAAAAATAATAGTAAAAATAAGCAAACAACAACAGAAAACCAACGTACAGATCAACGGACGAGATACTGAACAAGTTCAAAAATATAAATATTTGGGAGTAATAATAGAAGAAAATGCAAAACAAGAAGAGGACATAAACAGAAGATTGAAAAACCTTAAAAATGTTTCTACTTTAATGAAAGATACATTTATAGGAAAAAAGAAATCACTAAGAAAACAAAAATGACGATATTCAAAACAATATATAGGCCAATACTAACATATGGATGTGAGTCGTGGGTTGTATCGAAGAGAATGCAAAGCAAAATATAGGCACTAGAGATGAAATACTTGAGGAAAAGTAAAGGGAATAACCAAGATGGATAAAATTAGAAACCAAGAAATACGACAGGATTTAGAGACAAACGAATTATTAGAATGTTGTCTAAAAAAATTGAACAATTACACATATACTTTGTAATATCCAATTGAAATAAAACCATCCCATTTAAATTAGAGAATAAGTCTTCGACTACTGTTCCTGTGTAACTACCGTTTTTTACTTTCCTTTTTTTTAATAAAATATTTGTTCTCACGGGTTCTATTAATTGCAAGCACTTTTTCTTCTTTTTCGTAGGTATTCCTTTTACTGCTAAGCTGGTCATGCAGAGTATCCGTTTTAATTAATCAATGGATCTCTAATTGTGGTTATGCTGCTTCACTACTGTTCCTGTTAAGTACCTTTTTACTTTCCTTTTTTAATAAAATATTTGTTCTCAGGGTTCTATTAATTGCAAGCACCTTTTTTCTTTTTGTGGGTATTCCCTTTACCTTCTTCTGCTGGTCACTGCAGACGTACTCCGTTTTAATTAATCAATGGATCTCTAATTGTGGTTATGCTGGCAAGGATAATAATCTAAAAATTATAAAATATCGAAGTGGGTCTGGTATTATCACCAACGTTGGAATTTCAACCTACCTTAAGACCGCCTTCTGGTCAAGGACACCACCAAAGATAAGTCTGTTATTTGGTTCTTTGTGAGCAGCTTAGTAACTGTTATCAACGGAGTTCATTTTGGTTTTCCTTCTCTTTATTAGATAATAAAATATTAGATTTAAATACGAGAGCTGTCACATCTGCCGATTAACTGTCGAACACCAAAGACTTCCTATTTATACAAGCTAAGTTAATTTTTATGCATGTAATTTATTAATTTCGTCGCGTTCTATGTATACGTACCGCAGCCGTGACTTTAACAACGTTTTTTGGCGCTGTATATAAATTTTGTGAACTAGAAAGATCTTTCCAAGTACCTGGTTAATTTTGTGCGTTTGAAATTTAAATAATTGGTCATTGTCCGGTACTCTCCGTAATTGTTGTCATTCCGAACAATATTTGCCACGTCAATCGCTTGCATACAAAAATTGGTGCTACGACGTCAAAAGTTTATAATACGCTAACTTATTTGGGGCGTTTGTGCCTCAAATTTGTATTGTGCCTTAACTCGTTCTCGTGAATTATTATTTTATAACTATATTTTGCTATTAATTGTAAATTATCTATTGTTGGGTCGAGGTATTTCTATGTGTGTTAATTGAACTCTAGTCGCTATAATAATATACATATTTCTATCCACATACAGTTTGTTTCTGTGTCTACGAGTTCCTAGTGGCTCTATAAATCTCTTATACGTAATTCTAGGTAGCGCTTTGTAATATTTTCGTGCAAGATAGAGGCTTTCATTTCGAACAATTCTCAATAAGCCCACGACCACTTCCGACTAAGAAGAGCTGCCGGCCAGGCCTTCTAGCACTGCTATATATTTTTTATTTTTGAGTTTGTTTACAAATAAACCGTAACATCTTAAACAAAATAATCAACAGAATAAGTGAAGAGACACGAAAAGTAAAGTTAGAAGCGATTATACCGAAGCTAGATGAAACCAAAGAAGAGTAAAGGAAAGAAACAGTTAAGAGTAAATAGATGTTAAGAAAAGAAAATAAGAAACTTTAGAGACCTAAATTGAAATGGAAAACAAAGCGATAAATTAGAAGAAAAAGAGAATAATTTGAAAATAAGTAATCATTTCAGTGAAAAGCAGGCTAGAAACAGACTGATAGTAAAAAGAAAGTTAAGTTAAGTAAAAATGACAATAAACTAATAATTGTAGGATATTTCAACTCGTGGAAAGAAAATAGACATTATGATAAAATATCGATTACATGACACTGACATATTTAAGTAACTAAAAAAAAAAGAAAGATGAAAAAAATTAGGTCTTTTCATTAAATTTATATTTAAGAAAATTATACTACATTGTTTAGTCATAAACGTAAAAGGAAACTCCAGTACCACAAAAAAAATATAATGTGTTCAGGATTAAATACTTTCATTTTAAAGATATCCAAAACATCGTCGTTAAAAATCATTCATTAAACGCGTTTCCATTGGGCGTGACGTCAACATTCGTATGTGGTTTGTTTACGTTTTACGCTTGATTCACAGGTCACCTTTGTGTTTATTAAAATTAAAAGCGGGTGTTTATAATTGTATTACATTGGAAGAGTTTGTAGAGGCTTGTAAAAACAACCTGCTGTCTTTACATATGTTTATGGTGATGGACTTTATTAAGAATGACGAACGATTTAATTCCGTGGAGATTGGAGGTGTAAAAGCTACATTGTAAGTTATACTATTGTAATACATAATTTACATTAGGTAGACACTTTTTATTTTAAAATGAATTTGTACTTCATATAATTACTGCAAGATGCCATTAAATTAAATTGGCAAAGGTACTCGTACAATGTATTTTTATTAACTTACAGTGTTTTTTTATACATTATTTACACCCGACACAACATAAAAACACTTTCACTTGTATAACAACACTAAGTGCTAATGTAAAACACCACTAATTTACTATTTTTATGTTATTTATACGAGGAATGACGTCATGATACAGACGACCTTCTATTGAACTGTTTCGATACCAATTTTTAGTGTTTGAATTAAATACACATTTTAAAAACTACACAATAATTTAAAAAAATTTTATAACTGGTCGTTTATGTGTATGGACTTCAATTGTTACACATTTATAAAAAGTTGGAAAATACATAATTATTAAAATTCATAGAAAAGATAGAGATATATTAGAATATGTTAATAGCGAAAGTTATGATTAAGAATCAATAGCATCCAAAGAAAAATAAACAAATTAATAAAATGTAAAAGTAAGGTGGAAAAAATATTGATAGACCAGGAAAACTGAGATAACAAGGCGAAAAGACGGAATCAAATCATATCAAGTAAGAACCTAGAATACCAAAAGAAGATTATGTTATTAAGCAGTGGTGTTTAAGAAGCAGTGAGAGTAAGTCTTACTGTAAAGAGAAATTATTAACATAGAAAGGAATATCTAAAACAATAATCAAAGTTAGAAAAAAACTAATGAAAATCACTGTAGTACTACTGAATGAACCAAACGAAGCTGACAAGAAGAACAAGAAAGATTATTTTTGGATTTAACTGTAGGAAACTTATAATAAAATTACATATCCCATCATATAATCGGATACAATTGGCACGGAAGAATTTTTAGAAAAACATAAGAAGATGGTAAGGAATAAATAACAATACCCAAAAATTAAAATTTTTGTATTACTAACGTGTTATTCAATACAAACTCGTTCTATAAGTACCAGAAAATCCAAGTTTACAAAAGAACTACCAACTAAAATTGCACCCTACGTTTTTTGCCGAAAGCTCAAATAAGAAGAGAGCGGGCGACTTCAAAAAAACAAAATAAATACTATCGCGGGGGTGAAGTTAATACCAATACAAAAAAATGAATGTAAACATGTAACTTACGTTAAAAGAGACAGATCGAGCGTTAAAAACAGAAAACACTCGACACATCGACAATTTCAATTAATTGAATGTATTTAGTAAATATTTTCAGTTATATAAATAAATAACGACTAGAGCGTAAATTCAATGTGGTATTGAACGGGAATTATAACAACTTTTAGTACTATGTTAAACGCACAATAGAGTTTTAAACTCTTGTCACAAAGCAAGGTCGCTGTTTCGATAACCGCAACGAAATTAAAGCCCGTTGAATGCGAAATTTGAATTGTACGAATTCTGCTGGTATCTCCGTGTAGTATCTACAAGCGAGTATAATTAAAAATTGATGTTACAATTAACGCAATTTTATTTATTAGGCTGTTGCCACAAGAGGCCATGCAATTATTTCAAGCTGAAAATTATTAAACCAATTTGTAACAACTTCTGCTATATAATATTCTTTGGCGAGACATAAAATCGTCGCACAGTAAAACTGTGCAAAAAAATACAGCAGAAAAATGATGATCAGTAAAAAGGAAGAAGCAGAAAAAAATATAAAAGAAAGACATAGAAAGAACACTTTATGGAGATAATGCAAGTACAATACATAGTACTTAATTCTAAACAATAAAGTGCAATAACCTCTTCAAATCTACAATTAACAGACAAAGAAAAAGTAGACATAAATAAAGGAGAAGAGGCCGTTAGAATGTTGGAGATTAGGAAATCAAAAGGACTAAAAACGTGGAAAGCCCAGATATAGAAAAACTGCACAAGTTGATTGCTCTGACAACAAAGAAATAAATATTGGGAATGAATAGTATACCAACATGAAATAAGATAGTAGTGAATGTTCCCCAAATGCGATTGTACGTGAAGTTATTGAAAGACAACGTCGCGCTAATAATGTTGTAATTTATAACATTCCAGAAAGCGAATCTCAGTTTGTTGACATGGGCATATCTCACGATAAAGGTATCGTAACAAGAGTAGATTATTTTACAAGAAATTAAACAATATAATTGTTGAGCTTAAACGTTTGCTGGCGAGGCGTTAGCCAAGTTAGCCAATTAATTATGATTTTCGAAATGGTAACTATTTAGATTTCTGTTTTTATTTATCTATTATTGATTGAAATGTTCTTTTAACCTTAAGTTTCAACGAAGCTTTAAACAGTTTCTACAATATTTTGTACAAAGGTTTTAGATCTTATATTCCTATTAAGCTTTCATTCGTAAGCAGTAAGAAAATCTTTCCTCTATGCTTTAAAGATCATATAAATCATGTTCAATCTAAAATTAAAATAAATCGTAAGTATTTTTGGTCATATGTGAGAAATCAAAAAATGAAAAATATTTACCAGCTGCAATAACACTCGGAGCAACAACGGGCATGAAACTGTTAATCTCTTTGCTAAGCACTTCGGTTCGGTGTATAAAATGTCGAACAAGCATGTACAGCAAGACTATTACACTACTCAAAACTGTGTTAATTAATAATAGCATTAATGAAATAGTAAAGGAACTTAATAATCTCTCAGAAAAAATAAACGGCGGTCCAGATGGTATTCCAGTCATTCTGCTACAAAAATGTAGTTACGTCTTAGCGCATCCTATTCAATTGTTGTTTTGCGGGTCTCTAAAAATGGGAATATTTCCGAATGTATGGAAAACCTGTTTTGTGGTACCTATACACAAAAGTAAGAGTAGAACGGATATTACTAATTATAGACCCTATTCCAAAATCTCTGAAATACCAAAACTTTTCGAAAAAATAGTTGTTTCAACCATGCTTAGTATCATAGCAGAACAGCTTCTTAGTTATCAAAATTTTATCCGTCAACCTTTTAATAAAAATGCCCAATTTGATGTAGATTTCGCTAAAACTTTCGATACTGTTAATCATCGAATTTTAATTAACAAACCTACAAACATTGGAATTAATGGATGTTTACTTTCTTGGATCAATATAAAAACTTTTTTTTACATCCAATCTCAATTCATTTTGGAGTCCCGCAAGATTCTCATCTTGCTCCATTACTCTTCCTGATTTTTATAAATGACGTTATACATGTTTTCAAGCACTCAAAAATTTTACTATTTACTGCTGATATGAAAATATTTAAATCTTTAAACTACTGCTATCTACTTCAGCAAGATTTAAATTTCTTCCATACTTGGTTAAATCAAATAGAATTAAATTTAAATAAATATTCAACTATCTCATTTCATAAAATGTCAAACCTTTACAATTCTCATACGTTTTTGAAAAGTACAACTTCTATTATAGATTTAGGTGTAATATTTTCCCAAAATCTATCTTTTATAACCATATAAACCATATTCGATCCAAAGCAAATAAACACTTAGGTTTCATTTTTCGTTTTTCATATAATTTTTCTAATCTGAACATTTTAAAAACACTCTACACTTCATTAATTCGATTACATTTAGAGTATTGCTCTCAAGTATGTCCACCTTATCACGTCATGTATGTAACCAAAATAGAAAAAGTTCAATACAGGTTTCTAAGATTCTTTGCATTTAAACTTAAACTCACCCAAATCGATTATTTAGAAATACTTTCTTTTTCAAACATTAATTCATTCTGTTCTCGAAGATTATTCCTCGATCTCACTTTTTTTCACAAACCGCTAATGGTGTTTTGGATTGTTCGTATCTATTAGATCAAATCAACTTTAATGTCCCACGCAAGTCTCTTCGCAAAACTCCTCAATTTTGTAGAACCTTATATTTACAGCATTCTCCATTACAGCGTCTTTGAATACTGCAAACTCATTTTCGCACCTCAACTTTTTTGATACTATAACAAAGTTTAGAAATAAACTTAAAAAAGAATTAGTAGCATCTGATGTGTCCTTTTATAAAAATTATTAATTAAGTGGATTTTGGTGGTTACGTTCACGCCCTTTTTTTTACAATTTAGTTCAACTTGAATGTTTACTATTTAATTTTGTTTTTTTTCTATCAATTAGGTCTTATTTTTAGTTAGTATAAGTTTAGTCTAACAACGTATTATTTTTTTGGTTTATTAATTTTAAGGTTAGTATCATCTGGTGGACAACTTTTCTTATATATTTTTTCTCTCTCTGTATGTTGGGTTTTTTTCCTGTAATAAACTATATTATTATTATTATTATTAAAATATTATAATTATTTCTCCATTCTGAAATACAAACAGCGCTTTTTGAAATACATTTCATGCATTCGGAATTAGACTTAACGCTTTCTGATCTTTCTAGACTATTCTGAAAACAATAGGTCGCATTCTGAAATCTATTTCACCCATTTCTAAAATTTGATTGAGAAAGAGGTAGTTTTGATTGCATAGAACTTTGTAGTTCTGTTGTAAGTATATTATCAGGTTTTTGTTAAAAATATTAAAATCTGAAAAACTATGATTCTTCAGAACTTAAATAATAACACATTCATAACCTAACATTTCTCTACAATTTAGTAGCGTATTCATTACAAGAGAACGCAATTAACAAATTGTTACAATTAACAAAAGCAAACTTTGTTAAGTATAAGGCGATTACATAGCTGCTTAAAATGTAAAATTATGGTTTTCGTAATTTTAAGTTTTTAAGAAATAAGAGCATTAAAAATGCATTTTATGTACTTCAAAAGTTGACTTTTTTAGAACTCAATAGCAGACGAAACATCGAATTTTGTAGAAAGTACTTTAATTTCAGTGAGTTTACATAATTTCATTAAAGACACGGCTTGGGATGATTTTGCGGTTTTCACAACTAGCT
Organism: Abscondita cerata; assembly: GCA_030710515.1. Taxonomy (NCBI): domain Eukaryota; kingdom Metazoa; phylum Arthropoda; class Insecta; order Coleoptera; family Lampyridae; genus Abscondita; species Abscondita cerata. The sequence goes on along the minus strand of JALBCR010004309.1, from coordinate 528,910 downwards.
TTGGTTTAGCAAATTAATTTGTATAGACCAGTTTTATGACGGATTAAACTTGCCTTGCGTGTCTGTCCGGATCGTTTAGATCATTTGTAACGGTTTCCTGTTTTTTTGTTGCATGTTATTTCCATTTTTTATGTTTCCATACCGTAAACTAAAAACGATTTACACTCGGATAATTGTAATTTTAAGAAATTTGTATAATTTTTAGCAATTACGTCAGATACGTTCTTGTTGCATTTTTATGTATGAGTTTTTTACTTAAATAAAATAAAAACTAAACTAGTACTAAACTAACGTGTATAATTGCTGACGAGTCTAAACGATTTATTGTTAATTTTGATTACTCATAAATTAATATCTTGAAGATATTATTGTCTCCTAAAATAACAAATTGAAATGTAGTTTAAAGAAAATTTTATCTTTAGAAAATTAATGTAAATTTTAATTTTTTTAATGATATAAATTTTGTTAACTTACGTTCGAGCTACGCTACGCTAATGTTCGTGAATAAGGTGCTATAAAGAAAATAGGGCACCGTTTCGTTTGAAAGGAGCAAGACTCCAATTGATAAAAAAATAAACGTAACTGAATTGATTAAGTGTACCAAAAATTCTAAATTATGTTGAAACAAGTCATCAACGTACAAAAATCAAGGGATAATAATAAATAATTGACATATTCAGATAATTCAATTAATTTTGTAATACAGTAAAACCTCTATTTTCCTAATAGCGACCACCTCTCAATAACGGCCACGCCCACTTATTTGTAAACTTTCTTAAAAAAATACATGTAATTCTACCTCCCATTTCCAGCCATTCTTAAGTAAGGTCATTAGTAGACAACATGTTAGCGTTCAAGTTGTGCATAATATTTAATTGTTTCATTGTGTGAGGCTTATGTAATTACCGGTATTTAAGAACGGCTTTAAAGAATTTGTTCGATTTACAATAGACAGTCATTACACAGAAATTGCAATTAATAGGCTCATTAAGCTCACCCCAAAAATCGTATTTTGCGTACATAGTTTGAGTTAGTATGTTCAACAGTGCTGTTGCATATAACGTACAAAAAAAATTACGATGTCGTTAAAAAGAAAACGTAATTGTGGAAAGTGAAAAGTTTAATATCAGTGCTAGAAAATTGGCTGAAAATTTTAGTGTTGGAAGAACACAAGTTAACGATATTTTAAAAAACAAAGTGATTTAAAAAGCTATTTGTAGAAGGTTCCAATACAGGGCAGAAGAGAAAATTTCCTAGAACTGAAGGCTTAGAAATTGACCGACTAGTTTATAATTGATATTGTAAAGCTAGGAATAAAAATATCTCTATATCTGGATCTTTAATAAAAGAAAGCATTGGAAAGCGAAGCTGTCAGTAATATTGAAGGAGTATTCACCCAAAAATGTGTACAATGCTAACGAGTTCGGACTTTTTTACCTTGCGATGCCGAACAAAACGTTCTCTTTAAAAAACGATAAATGTAGTGGTAAAAAAGCTGCAAAACAAAGATTGACAATTTTATTTTGTACAAATATCGAAAATCCGTTAATCATTGAAAAAAGTAAACACCCAAGATGCTTTAAAGGGTCTCATATCAACAAATTGCCTTTAGAATAGGTATCTAATAAAAAAAGCTTGAATGACGGTAGAGATTATGACTTCCTTGCTAAAAAAATTGATGAAAAAATAGAAAAGTCTTATTATATCTGGATAATACCACGTCTTATCCCAAAGTGACTCTTAAAAATGTGAACATTGTTTTTCTACCCCCAAACACCACATCCCATTGCCAGCCACTGAATCTAGGAATTATCCAAAACTTTAAGATGGCCTTCAAGAAATATTTAATCAAAAGGCTGCTAACGTTCACAAATACCAAAAGGCGGCTAACGTTCACAAATAACGTTCACAAATACCTTTGAAGATGCGGAAAAAAGTATCAATTTAACTAGCGCTTTAGTTTGGATATCAGTACCCTGGAGAAACGTTTGGCCTATTACAATTTCTAAATGTTTTGCGAAAGCAGGATTCTCGGAAAAGGTCCTGCAAGAAGATTTCGATGAAGAAGACAAAATTCCACTCGCTCAACTTTTTCCTGTATTACTAGGAGGTAATCAACGTGTAAGCCTTGAAAATTATGCATCTGTTGATTGTGATATTTTGACCGAAAGCCCAAATTTAAGTATTCAAAATATAATCAGTAAATTAGACTTAGTGAAAGCTGTCAAATATTAAAGATATGGGTAAAGTGTGTGAAAACTAAGAGATATGCAAAGTTTTCTATTTTTTAATGATAAGAGTGAGCTAGCGATAAAGTACTTTTTTTTCAAAATGTGAATTTTCTGTCTTACAAACTAAACTTAAAAATGTAAAACAAACCTCAATACAAAAATATTTCACAAAAATGTAATTTAATGGTATGTATAATGGGGTAAATTTTAATTTTGTTTTAATGATAGGGGTCAACCACTTTATCAGCCAATTTAATTTTAGGTTCTTTTTCTCAAGGGTTACTTTTTTACTGGAAAACAAAAGTGTTTTCACATGCACGCGTTTTTGTACAACTACTATCCAAATAATTTCTGTCACTAATTTTTGATTTATTTGTCTTATTCCCTTCATTAAAACACCTTCTCGGTTCAACAATAATTTATTTTAACTAACACTGTTTTAGAAATTTAATTACAAAACTTTGACAACTGGTAAGTTTGGCAACGTGTACAATTTTCATGTGCCTACATTACGCGCAAGTCTTGATTTTGTGCACTTTGTTTATTTACAGGATTTCTTAACCTAATTGAACTACAACTACTTTTACAATCTTATTCCTACTTAATCTAAATCTACCTGGTCATAACGCCAACCTCGGCGGTGAGTATTTTTTGTATTCGATGCTTCCGATGTTCCTTTTTTTCTTTTCAGGTTACCCCTACGTCGTTCCAATTTTACGCAGCCTCGACCGTTCATTCACCTTGGGTTTATAGACCTTTTCCCTTCCGGATCACTTTCACTGGTGAGTATTTACTTTCTCCGTTTATTTTTGTTTAGTAATTATTACTGTAATACTTCAACTTCTCACTTTGTTTGCACTTAGCAATTTTATTACTTTTGAATTATTTTATCGTGACGTCATCTATTTTATTTTGGCGGTATTTTTCTTCGCACCGATGTACGCCTTTACGCTGTGGATTTTCAACTCCCCTGGCGACTCTTCTGCACCTCTATTTATAACTTCTGGATCCATGGCCAACTTGTTTATCAATTTATTCAAATAAATCCGTTACGCCGCGTCGATTTTGGTGCTGCCATCTACCGGATGTTTATCTAAACCCTTAGTTTCTCTGCAGTTTTCTTTAATTTTTATAATTAATTTTCTTAATTATTTGTTAATGACTGCATTTCTTCTTCTGTTTCTGCCTTTCCTTCCTTGTCTTTCTATTCTTGAAAGAGTTTTGCGCCGCTTTGCAATTTGTTTACAATTAAATTCGTGTAAACCCCGAATTTTCACCCTTTATGTCCTTGTTTATGTTTAACGTTGTCTATCACTCAGTTTTATTTATCACACTTTGTCCTTTTTATCACTTTCACCTCACATTTTGTGTCCTGGCAAATGACCTTAACCTATTATTTCAACCTTAATTACACAACTAATACTAAATTTTATACAGGTTTTCTTTGACTGGGGAAGATTACTGATGCTGCGGGACACTTAATAAGATTGAAGATCATCATTACCTATGATCAACTATCCAGTTTCCAGCAGGATTAAATGGTTTTTCCAAACATAGTCGATTTACAAAGAATATGGAACTTTTGCCTTAAATAGGGTTTTAATCAATCTGGAATGGCATTTTAAGGACTTTTCGAAGAATATGGAACTGGATCAAATGCAATAACATCTCAATATGTATGTAATTAATTATTATATTATTAATATATTATGTAAATGTATGTATTGTGTATTCAATATGAATAACTCTTCTATTATTATATCGTCTAATTATTTAATATTGCATCAGCACATTTATAGTTATTTTTAATGCAGATATATAGTACCCTATAGCAAACCGTATTATGTTCCATACTTAAAACATTTTAATAAACAACGCATAAAAATAATTTTTTTCCTCTCAATAACGGCCACCTCCATATACCGGTCAGTTTTGCAGCAAATTTTAGTGAACGCTATTTAGAGGTTTTACTGTATTTCAGAAAGTTTGGCTTCTTGATTTCGTGTTTTGAGGGACAAGTTATTAGAAGCTTTATGTTTATATCTCGTATTGAAAATAATGGTTTGGATGGTAGAGAAGATCATTTTCGCTTTTGCGGTATGTAAGATTTCGCTCGCTCGCTTTACTAAGTGAAGGACTGCGTCATCAGTTACCTTTCTTCTCTGTTATCACGAATTACGTCTTTAAATTATTTGTCACAAAAATTAAATCCATGTTTTCAAAATTTTACCAAACATTTTTAATTGTGCTTTGCATTAGATATCATCACCAACTTTGACGCCTGATTTTAAAACACCCTTTATACATTTTAATAATGTTTAAAGTTTTAGTGCACTTATTTTACTATGTCTAAACAATACTAATTAAGCTCTCTTTAATTTTTTTTTTATTTGTGCTACATATTTTGGTGAAACTTTATACCACTCTGATGAATCGTTAATTAATTATTTTACAAAACAAGCTGCTGCACAACCACATAACTTTCCCGGGTATTTGTTCAGTAATTTTCGTCTCCGCATACTCAGCTTTGGTAAAATAATACTTTTATGTCGGATAATCAAAAGATTTTTGTTTAAACCGGGAATATTGACATATCATATATTCATTCAAAGATATTTCTATTCATGTCAAACGTTTTCTGTAATGTAAAAAGAAACTTCAAATCACAAGAGGTTTTTTTATGTAACAAAATTTGTCTACTTGTCGCACTTAAAGCGCGTCTCTAAATTTAATTTTTGTGCTTTTAATATATCGCTACTTAGATTTTAAATTACGCCTGGTCTGAAAAAATTAAAATAGCTTTTAAATTACTGGAGATTTTTGTTGCAAAATCGCGTAATACGAATTATTTTGCAATGTAAATCTCGTTAATTTGAATTTTAATGTCTATCGTTGTCTCTCTTCTTTTTTTTTCAAAGAGATCTTGTAAACTTAATTTGAATTTAAATAGACTACTGAAGGTAATCGAATCCGCGTTAAGTTTTGTTGGAAAAATAAAGCTGAAGATTAGGGCTAATTACATCAGTGTGGCGAATATGAACCCAAATTTATATAAACCACAAAAATAATTTTGCATTATTAGAATAATAGAAGTCAGAGTTATGTTAATAAATTAAATAAAAACCCAAAAAAACATTAAACAATTTCTGAAAGTATAAAGAATCTGAAAACGTAAGTGGATAAAACATGAGGATTTAAATGATTATTGTTTTAAGAGTACTCAGTTAGCAAAGGGTGTAAATTTAAAAGTAAAAAAAACCTAATTAATAAGAAATGAAACTATAAATTATACAAGGTGTCGTGAAAGTGATAGGCAGCCGATGAAGTATCGTTAAGGAATAGAATTCTGAGACGAAAAGTTTTATTGCGTTCTTTGATCTGACGTCTCCTTAATTAATTATTAATTATTTAAAGTATCCAACAAAAATTAAATTTTTAGTGTTTTTAATGTTTCGACATCTTTAAAAATGTTTTTAGCTAAAGGGGATAATTTCTGATAAAATAAAAACGTTATACTTTTACCCTATCTGTTTCAGCACTCTTCTGATTGGTTATTTTAAATAAACTAACAATACGTCACATTATAAAACGTAGGAATACTTATTGTCACAGAATTCCATTCTCTATCTACACTTTTTCTGTTGTTTTTGTAAAATATTGAGATTAATAACAATTCACGTTACGATTAATTTTTGTTACACTAAACACAATAAAAAGAAAAGACGTAACGTCCGTTTGTACTTAAATGTATCTTAATTGCAAAATTAGATTTATGTATTTATTTTATTTATATTTAGATTTCTCATTAATTGTTTTACAACAATTTGTGAAAAACACATTTTTTATTAAGTGTCTGTAAAGAGAACATGCAAACATGCGTGTTTCAATCCTCATACAAAAAGGGTAAACAGAGAAGCTGCATTTCTCGCTCTTCTTGGGACGGGCTGCTCTAACATTTAGTAGCTACTTCATTGGGAAAGGATGCACTTGTATATAGACTTGTAACAAAAGAAATAAAAAATGGAACAAGACGGTTTCTTTAAAATGAAGTTTTATGTTGTAAAGCGGGAAAATACCTCCCAGAAGTAAAAGTGAATAAGTTACGCGTCACACAGTGTTACGGAACACGCTGTATGTATTGTAGAATTTGTGTTTAAATAGATATGTTATCAATATTTTAATATTTGGTGAATGTGTTTTTTACATAAAACCGCAAAGTGTAGGGGATGTATTTTGAAATATGCAAATACAATTATATAATTATTAATTAATATACAGGGTGATTCATAACTATTGGGACATAAACTAAGAGCGGGTTATTTAGACTAAAATATGACCATAAGACACGATATGCCTTAATAAAATATTGCTGTGGAGAAAGACACACAGCGTTAGACAAAAAATTTTTCTTAACTTTTTGTTAATAATTTCACTGTAAATTCATCAATTCTTATCAAATCTACAAAGAACCATAATTATCTGACAGTCCAAAACGTACCCTTAATAAATGAAGTAATATTTGAAATCCCCTTCTGACACTACGAATTGTTTTTCTCGGTAACAGATAAAATTATCGTAATTAAATAGGAGTACCAATATTGTGCACAAATGATGTTTACGTCATATTCTCTAATCAAAATCACTAAAAAGATTTCTCAAAAAAAGTTACCAGTCGATTTCATCATCAGGAATCATACACGTGGCGCCCCCTACAACAAATTGTAAAATAGTACATAAAATAATATTTTTGGTCTAAAGTTATGCCTTTCTGCCAATTTTAATAAGAATTGATAAATTTACAGAGAAATTATTAACAAAAAAATGAAAAAAAATTTAATTTAACGCTCTGTATCTTTTCCACAGCAATATTTTATTAAGGCATATTGAGTTCTATGGTCATATTTTAGCCTAAATAACCCGCCTTTAGCCTATGTCCCAATAGTTATGAATCACCCTGTATACGCAAATTTAGAATCTTATTGAAATTTGTGATATTGGAGGGTAGTTTGCAAGCCAATCAAATAAATATTGAAACCGGATTAAATTTTATTATACCTTTTGGACCCGCTTATCATGACTAAGTTCATGACCATAGATCATCTTATCGACGCCGCACAAAATATCATCAACCAGCTGGTGAATATTATTGGGTCCGAATTATACAGGGTGTATTTTAAAATCATCAACAAACCAAAAATAAAGATTGCATGATCCAAAAAATACAAAATTGTTATCATTACATTTCCGAAATCGTTTTGTAACCGAGATATAGGGTGTTTAAAAAATAATTGTTTTGAAGTTTTTTTGAAATATCCCAGAAATTACAAAAGATATCAAACTGATATTTAGTACACCTAAATACACTAAGTATACAGTTAATGAGGAGAGTTTAATATAATATTAACATTTGTGTTGTCGTTTATGTTAATGCAAATATCTCAAAAACGGAGTGCCAAATAGAAAAATACTAAGTATGATTTTATTTGCAAAATTAAGTGCTAAATCTAAAAAAAAATATTTTTTCAAAAAAGTCAGGAGCGTACGTTTTTCTTTCACTTTCTGTGATTAACTTACAAAATTCTACGCCACTGAATCAATCCACTTGACTCAAACCCTCCTATTAACTGTACTTAGTTAGATATTTACGTGTACCAAATTTCAGTTTAATGTTTTCTATAATTTCTGGGGTATCTTAAAAAAACTTCAAAACAATTATTTTTTAAACACCCTATAACTCGGTTACAAAGCATTTTTGGAAAAGCAATAATAACAATTTTAGTTTTTTTGGATCATAGAATCTTCAGTTTTGTTTGTCGGTGATTTTAAAATACACCCTGTATATGCAAATTTGAAAATATTAATTAAGTTAAAAGCCTTCTTATGCACAAGCGTTAGAGATGCGTTACAAAAAATGACATCTAATCCTATAGTTAAAAAAACAAAATATCAATATCCATAGATATTTGATAATCAAAAACATATCTACTTTTGGTAAGAATTGATTATGTTTATTGTAAACATTAACTTTTAGCTGCACGTTCCTGGAAGTTTAAATAACCAAAGTTGATTATGCTGTGCTTTGGTGTTAGGTTAACCTTTCATGCAAATATTTACAAAAAGTAACGAGTATCTCCTTTTGTTTATGTTGATTCATTTGGTAAAAATAATTACGAAATAAAAATTTGCCGTTGGTTTCCCGTTTGTTTAATTGTGTTTCGTTATGATCTTAAGGTAATTACTTCTGGTGTTGTAAAAATACCTCCTCATATTAGTGTCGATTTGATAGTGCAGATTGTCTGGGAGTTAGTGAGGGTGTAGTGTGAGGAAAGCTCGAATGCTAGATATACCGAAAAGTACTGTAGGATGTTAGCGATTAAAGTAGACCCGCGAATCTACCTTAGAAAGAGCCATCGGTAGTGATAAACCCAGAATATCTACACCTGCACAGTAAATTATGTAAAGAGAACAACCATTGTCTATATTCGATAGCAGATACAAGTCCTGGATATTATATTATTGGTCAAAAGTTAAAGGGAGTGGGACTTTGCAAGTATACCGTATAAAAAGGTCCTAAGTCAAGCCAACATTAGGCCCAAGATCAAAATTTTAAGATGATATGTAAATGAAACACTGGTCTCTAAAACGAGAAATTAGTCGACCTGAAAACTTGGTTTGTAACAAAGTCATTGTTTCCCTTGCGGTGTGACAGGTAGCGCCATCCTGTTGAAACCACATCTCATTTAAATCCATTCCGTCTAATTCTTGCCAAAAAAAGTCTGTCAATATGGCCCGGTAACGATGACCGTCGACAGTCACAGTGGCACCTTTATCATTTTCCCTATTTTTATAATGGGTTTTCACTATTAACAAACGTTCTTCCAAGCTATAGCGCACCATTTTCGTAAATATCTATGTTTTAATTAAACAAACAACAAATATGGCTCAAAATTTGACAGTCAAAAATGGCGCGCAATTCAAAATTCAAGTTCTTCCTGAGTCACCCTTTATAAATGTCGAAAAAAAACCCAACTCATTTCAATGATTTTGATCGCATCTGTGTACTTCTAGGGTTTACACATTCATCATTTTAATTTATCTGTAGAATTGTCAAACATTCATGTTTTGTTTTAAAGGATAACAGGAAATAACTTGCAAGTATTGCCTTGACCTCCAAAAAACCAGATTTTAATATCTTAAAAAACGTTTGGGCTCGAATGCTTGTTAGCATCAGGCCAAGCTTTATATCTGCAAACCAAAAACAAATGATTACAGCTATTGAAAATGCGTGGGAAACAATTGCAAAATATTTGGTTTGACACAAAGGCTTAACACTATAAAGATTTTATTACATCACCATTGGGGAAAATACTCTACTTAAAATATATAGATCTTTTTCTGCTCCAAACTTGATTATGGTAGCTTTGTATACATGACTGGATCCAAATCATACGTTAATCTACTTAACACCGTCCACAATACTACAATCTGTGTTTCTCTTGGTGCTTTTCGATCTAGTCCTGTTGAAAATCTCTATATTGAAGCCAATAAATCGCCCCTCTAGATTGGACAAAAACATATTTTACTTTTTTATGCGGCCTCTGTGTTTTCCAATCCTAAAAAATCCTGTATTTGGATTAATTATGAACCCACAACTTTGTGACCCTCTTACCAGCTGTTCATTTGTACAGCCAAACCCGCATTTAATGATCCCTCTCCTTGAGAACTTAAACCTTTCTCTTACAACTCCTTATTCCCGCCCTTATAATCCTCCCCAAAGTTGGTGATGGATGCGCTGTTACTACGTCGCAAGAACCCATCAAATCGTTTTAAATTCCACTTTCCTGTAGCGTCTATACTGGTGGATTATACGCTCTTCTACACGCCCACAACTCTATTAAAGAACCCCATAGTCTCGTTGCTATCAGTTCTGACTCACTTGCTTTTATGTATTCCATCAATAACATATTCACAACTAATCCTCTCGTTCAACGTATACATGAGAGAGGCAAAACATAACGATCACTATTATATGAGTCTCTTCACACGTAAGAAATCGCCGGTAACAAATATGCCAATCGTCTTGCTAAGGAAGCTGTTTCTTTATCCACTATCAAGATGAATATACAAACTTGTAAGGATTTTCAAAATAACATTAAAAAAGCTCATCAAAGATATTTGGTAAAAACATTGAAAACAAGTCAATACAGTACTCCCCAAACTTCAACCAACCACAAAACAAAAATCTCTCTACGAACAAAATGATTACCCATAGTCATCTGATGTCTTCCTCAACAAAGCCGAACTGCCAGCACTGCCACTCATATTAAACATATTCTTTTAGAATGCTTACACTACAAAATTCATCGCCAAACAGTCAACCTTAAATTTAACATCAAGGACATTCTTACCTCCAAAGATGAAATCATTAAAGCTCTTACGTTCCTCAGTGAATCAACTTTGATTTCAATTATCTTTTCTCTGTGCTATGTATTCTAATTTTATTTCCTTTATTTTATATACGGGGTTTTCTAACTTAAGTCGGCACTATTGCTAACTTTGTTGTTATTAGAACTACAGGGTCGGTTGAATAGGCAAACTAGTAGCATTCGTTTCTCTCATCACTATTGCGAAAACAGAATAAAAATCAAACATCGCGTTCGCGAGTTATCTCAAATTGTTCCATTTTTTCAAACGGGACACCCTGTTGTATATTTTTAATCGATAGAAAATTGAATACTCAACAAAAGGTGTCCGATTATGTTTCTCCTAAAGTCAATAATGACAGAGCTATTGATGATTTTTCAAATTGGTTACGGTGGCTGTGTTAGTTATAACATAACTTTATATAACTTACTATAAAGTAGAAAGTAAGAGGAATATCAGACCCGCGGGTGGTCAAGTAGTAATGCCAAGGAAATAGTCAAATTTACTAGTCGGAAAACTGTTGGTCGAGGCGGTTCAAATCTTGGTCACGGCAAACACTTAAAAAAATTTATTTTGTGATGGGGATAGATCAACACACAAAATTTGCGGTGGCTATTATTGAGCAGAAGTGGTAAATAAAATGAAGAAAGAGGAATATCCATGAAACGAAAGATATGGTTTGTTTTAGTTTATTCTGTGAACACAATTAGATGCTCAAAAACGTTACCCTCTTGGTCCAAGCATTTTTGAGCACGCCTATATACACTTTTAGTGGCTGTAAACTGTTTAACAGTGAAACTTAATGAAAAATCATCAATAGCTCTGTCATTTTGACTTTAGAATAAAAAATAATGGGACACTTTTGTTCAGTATTTTATTTCCTATCGATTGAAAATATTGTATACAGAGTGTCTCATTTAAAAAAATAGAACAATTTGACATAACTCGAGAAACGTGATGTTCGATTTTTATTCTGTTTTCACCATAGTGGTGAGAAAAACAAATGCTACTAGTTTGTCTATTTAACCAACCCTGTAGCTATAATAATAAAAAAGTCAGCAATAAAACCGACTTAAGTTTGAAAACCCTGTATATAAAATAAAGGAAATAAAATTAGAATACATATTGATTATGAAAAATATCACTTATATGTCAAAATTAGAAAAAGTATTATTTTTACAAGCAAGTGATAGCGGTATCTCCACCTCATGGGCAGTTGCAAATCTGTAGTACATTGCGAAAAAACCTAAACGTTTAGTTTAAAAAAATATATTTTGTAGTTTTTAGCTACGGACAGAAGTTTAATGAAAGTTTTACCAAAAATGGTTAACATAAAATGCATTTCAGGTATAATAATCCTAAAATAATTTTCGAATTTGCAATATTGTTTGTGTATCTAGTAGAAATTTCAGAGTTGCACATACAAGCGTTATTAATATTTAAATCAGTACCTGACTAGAAATATCGATCGTGTAGCTGTCTAATTGGTTCGTTAAATGCGTTAGATTACGTTATCCTAAAACTTTCGGCTTAATTTGAATTGCTTTGGGTGGCACACATTGTAATTTTGCATGATAATGTAATCATTATCCTAAAGCTGGGATTATTAGTTTATTTCGACTATGACGGTATAGAAACTTCCCACTGATAAGAACAACATTTAAAAGAAAATGAATTTAGTATTAAACAAAGCCTATAAAAACTAAATTTAACATTATTGTTTGCAGTAATTTTCGTTATTAGTGTTAACGTACATAACGTTCCTTTTGGTGTGCTTATACCATCTAAAAGAAAATAAGCTGCCGCTACGTCACCGAATTGGATATATAGGTTCCTTTAAAAGTATGAAAAGTCGACAACAAAAAATAACGAGTATCTCCTTTTGTGTTTTGTTGATTCAATTGATAAATATTATTACATGTGAATACTAGGGTGGGTAAAAGTTGGCATGTTTAGGTTTTAGTGGTTTTCCTAAACCTTGAAATAAATGCTTTGCCAAGTCAAACCAATCCACTATTGCACATGGTTTTGTCACCACACTATACAGGTTTATGCTGATCTTCTGGGGCACCATACATAACACTTACACCACAATACAATATTTGTATAATGTACCATACGAATAAATAAATAAATAAAATTGGTAAAAAAATAATTACGAAATAAAAAGTTTGTCGTTGGTTTCCCGTTTGTTGAATTATGTTTAGTTATTATCTTAATAAGCAAAAAAATTAAGTAAGCAACGTAAGTTACCCATTTTCTAAAACGTGCTTAGTGTAATGATTCATTCTACAGTCCTTCAATAAGATAACCCTTGCTGAGACTACCTGCTGTTAGAATTGTAAATGATACCCTTAAGCCCGCTTCACAATGTGCAAACTTTTGTTTACAGAAATTGTGGTGTCCAAGTTTTAAATTTCATGAATGTACCTTGCCTTGTAAAGCATTATGCATCACCATGCTCAATAGTTGTCTTACATAAACCTGTACTAGGAGGTCATCACGGCCAAACCTATTTTTCAATAACTCCACTGCTTTTACATAATTTTCCTCGGTAGGTGGAAATGTAGAAACCAAATCAAAAGCCATGGATTTGGGTATCAAAAACATAAGCAAGTAGTGAAACTTCTCCTCATTATTTAGCTTCTCAACTTTATAAATTTTTTTTATTTTTACTCCAAAACTTGATCCAATCCAATGGATTGCCACCAAATTCTGATTCAATTTTTATTTCTGGCTTTTTAAACCCTGGAACAGACTTAAAAGGAACAAGTACGTTAACTGTATCAGGAACATTGTGATTTTCTACTTTAAACTTTAATTCAGTGTCTAAATCTCTCAGCTCTTCCATAAAGTAATATTCATCTTTGTACTGTTTATCAAGTACAATCTTGTCAAGACCTTTTTGTTTTAAAATTAAATCTAAAATTTCCCTTTCAAATCAATCAACCGTTTACACTTTCTAGTATATTGTTCATATTTAATCTTAGAAAGTTCTTCATCTTTAGTGTTCCTTAATAAGAAGCCATTTACCTAAATTTGTAATCTTGTGATATGTAACATTAGCAAATGAATATCTCTTGTTGCTGCCTCCATTATATAAAATAATCTCCAAAATTTTATCTGTCAAAATCCAATAAACTGCTCCACGTTGGCGACCAAAAATGATGTCCGTTAACTCAGCTTTCTTTTAAACTCAAGGCGCTTTATTTCAATAACATAATTAACGAAATATAAAACATGTTTCATATTAAAAATTGTCATCATACTAAATTATATTCATTTGTCACATACACACTCTTTTCAAAAGAAAAACAAATTAATTATTATATAATTAACCGTAAAATTCAAATATAATAATACCGCTTGACCGATATCCAACAGTTGTCGATTACTGTGGTTACAAATTATGAAGGTGTCGTCTACATATCTAAATCATATCTTGGTTTTAAATTTTGATTTTTCTATAGCCTGAGATGCAGATCAGTTCATGTAGATGGTGGCGACGACTGTTACTTGGTACTTTTCCGCATTAACACGACACTTGGTTGTATCCCTTAAATTGATTTTATTAACTACGTTTCTGTGTTTTCTTTGCTGAGAAGTATTTCTGATGAATTGCTTTAAAGAGTATTTCTCGAGCTTTTTTTGAGCTCCCATAGAAATTATATATTTTTTTGTTATGTACTGTACCACTGTATAAATCTAATATTGTGTACGGCGCACACATTGGTAAAGAGTGGCGTTATTTTTTTTACTTTGATTGATTTTTTTTGCTTATATCCTTGTTAATAAACTTATATTTTCTTTAATAACTGTTTCTTTGTCACTCACGCTCCTACAAACTTAGATGACGATTAGCACTCTGGCTTACGACTTAAATCATTTCAATACAATGTAGGTCTTGAATCGTCCACATTTGCGGACCATTTTCTCTACGAGGTTAAACGTGTAAACTGGCGTTCAAATCTAAAATAGGAAAATCACGTTTCTGAAATCCACATTGAATTACCTAGTTGAAAGTTATTCTTCTTCCAGTTTGGCATGATACATTTATGGCTTGTAACAACTCAAGTATCAACAAGCAGAACAGAACAGAAAAGTAGAAATCATATAATCTAATTTCCTTAGATAATAGCCCCGTTCGCGAGCGATTGAAAAGTTAATGTGATGCCAAGACATGTTTTCAGCATAATGATAAAGTGTTTCTATAACATTTTTATTGAATTTCACACAATTAGGTCATGCAACTAATTTTGAAGCTGTTAATGATAAACCTAATTTAGGAGTTACATAATTAATGAACCAATGTTTGATTAACTGTAAATGTAATTCGTATTTATCCACTTTAAATAAATGCACTGAATTTAATATTAAGCTTCAAATAACCAAAGTAGCGTTTTCGCTTTAACACAAAGACACTGTTTAATTAAATCGGAAACAAAATTTAAATAAATTGACGCATTAGGTAACAACTGGTACAGAACAATGAATAATTGATTTAACTTAGGCGCTTAACGAGGCTGCATGCATGTGCTGTAAAAAACACAGTACATACCTAATGAATAACGATAGTCTACAAACGGCAGCTATAAATTTAGAATAAAATCAATTGCAGATAAAATAACTTTGTTTATATCAACTAAAGTATAAGCAGTAAAGTCGGCTTCATATGGGATTTTTTTTTTTATTAAAACTTTATTCGAAATTTGACTTTGGCCTTAATTAAAATAAAGATCAAAATTGCCCATTACGTGCTAAAGATAATTTCTTTTTCAAAAAAAATGCAAATTCTAAGAACAGTTTTTGAGAAACAGTCAATTCTAACAATATTTTGCCAACAGATCTAAGCAAATTAGAACTTTGTTGATGTACCGGGTGACCCAATAAGACTGTTCCTCGGCCATATCTCGGGAACCATTCGTCGTATGACTTTGGTGTAAAAAAATATTGGGTAAATCGGCTATGAAAAATCGCAGGAAAATATTTTCAAGTTTTAAAAATGACCACCAGAGGACGTAACTGCCATCTTAAATTTTTAAATTGCATTTTCTATAAATTTCGCTTAAAAAACCAAAAATTTTTTCACATTTGTAAAGAGAACCAGTTTATCTATCATTTTCGTAAAAACAAGAGTTCAGTTATTTCAAAAACAAAGATGGCGGGGAGTGTTCAATTGTTTTTGCAATAACCTGTTTTAACTTCTTAACGGTTTGACCGATTTTAACACATTTGGTATCGTTGAAAAGAGCATTCCATGTTGCTCCAAAGAGACTAAACGCATTTTGAACTTATTGTCACTTTCATATTACTCTCGTAATTCTAACCTTTAATTTTAAAAAGTAACCCTAAAAACCTAAATAGGTATACTATATCCGAATTCGAATATGTTAGACCATATATTTTGGAACCATTTACAAAGATTCTTTGTAAAATTTGATGCCCCAAATCTAGTACTTTGCGTAAAGTTTTAAGCTGTTTTTTTTGCAATATGGTGTGTGGTCTTAGAAAAAAGAAAGATAGGTAGGTAGTTCAGTTCATCTTTGCCAAAAAATATAATATATTTGAAAATTAAAAAGTATAAGATATAACTTTTTAATCGCAATAATGAAAAACAAGGTAAGTCTTGGCTTGGTTTTAAAGTAAAGTAAAAGCACCCTACACTTTAGGCCTTGGAAAATTAAACAAATGGAACACGATGCATTATAAAATGACAGTCGTAATTTTGTAAATTAATTTGTTGTGTTTACATTCAGTAAATGCAGTTTTTTGAATTTGTAATCTTTTTAAAATGCCGATTTCTAACCAAGAAGCATTCTGGCAATCTATTTTGAATGTTTTCAAAATGGGATTATTGCTGCTCGCACCTTCTATTTGCGCTATCCGAATCGACCGCAATACTATCGCCGCGTGTTTGTACGTTTAGCCCAGCGCCTGTTAACAACAGGTAGCATCCGTAGACGTATCATGAATCGGAGAAATAGGCAAAAAAACGAACAAAATGTTATTAATATCCTGGCATCTATAGAAATCAATCCCCAAATTAGTACTAGAGAAATTTCTCGAGACTTGGGTATTCTTCAAAGTACGGTTCATCGCATTATTCAAACCCAGAGGTATGTAAGAGGTATACCTCTTTTCATAAAGTTTAATCTATTTTACACTCAAATTATAAACCCCCATGTTGTTTTTTACATTTTTTGCTATTTTAGGCTACACTCCTACCATATCAACTTACACCAAGGCCTTATTCCTCCGGATTTTGACCGAAAGATAGATTTTTGCCACTGGCTATTAAATATGGTAGCAGAAATTTTTCAATTTCTGTCAAATGTGTTGTGAACTGACGAAGCCACTTTCGGTAGTAATGGGCAATTGAACTTACATAATGCGCACTTTTGGGCCCTTTTGGAGAAGTCCATCATCAAGGGAGATATAGTGTAAATGTTTGGTGTGGGATAATTGGAGGGCGGGTTGTTGGTCCGTTCATTTTGGTCGGAGCATTAAATGGTCGAACATACCTACAATTCTTAGAAATTGTTCTTCCAATTTTATTGGATGATATTCCGCTGGACGTCCGCAAAAATATGTTTTTCCAGCATGATGGTTGTCCCGTGGATTATGCCCTTGTTGTTCGCCAGTATTTAGATGCCACTTTCCCTGACCGTTGGATTGGAAGAGGAAGCTTGTTCCCTTGGCCTCCAATGCAAGTTTTGTAATGTTATTTGCCGTAAAATTGCTTCAGTATTTAACACAAGAATCTTTGGATGTTGCATTTTGGAATGATTCTGTTTATAATTGCGCACATATTAAAACTTATTAAATATTTCAAGGTCTCCCGATTTAACCTGCCTTGATTTTTATCTCTGGGGACGAATTAAGGATATAGGTTTAGCAACAAGGCCAACTTCCCGCAAGAATATTATTGCAAGAATCAGGAATGCCATATTGAACATCCCAAGAGCTGAAATTGAGAATACCGTTCTTTCAACACATCAGCGTCTTTAGATGTGCATTCAAAACAACGGAGGCTATTTTGAACACCTGGATCGCCATTAGATCCCTTTTTTTTCCTTTTATGGGTTTTATTAAAAAACGGTTCTTTTTAGAACCACAGACCATTTCATAAGAAAAATTCCGTAAAGTAACTATATTATACCTACTAAAATCTATGTAAATAGTTCCAAAATAGATGGTCTAACATATTCGAATTCGGATATAGTATACCTATTTAGGTTTTTAAGCTTACTTTTTTAATTAAAGGTTAGAATTACGAGAGTAATATTAAAGTGACAATAAGTTCAAAATGCGTTTAGTCCCTTTGGAGCAACATGAATGTTCTGATCATATATATTTTTTTTAAATAATACCTAAATGAATTCTATTTAGACTCACAATTGTCTTTTTTTAACATCTTATTCATTTTGTGCTAAATTTTTAATAGTTTTAGAAAATTTACCGCGCGGTCCTCGATCTTCAAACATCCATTATTCTCATTTTCCCAATATTTGAGGTTAGAAACGAGATTTTGAAAAATGGTTTTTTACTGGCCTATTTAAATGTTATTTAGCTATTTTATCATAAAAAAAAGTCATATCATTCCATTTAATTTTTTTGATTTTTTTTTTGGGTCATGGTGTCAAAACTAGCTCCCTGGCGGAGAAGGATTCAACTAAATTAACTATATTTTGGTTATTGGTTCTTATTGCTTAAGGATGCTCTTTTCAACTATACCAAATTTGTTAAAATCGATCAAACTGTTAAGAAGTTAAAGCAGGTTATTGCAAAAACAATTGAACATCCCCCGCCATCTTTGTTTTTGAAATAACTGAACTTTTGTTTTTACAAAAATAATAGATAAATTGGTTCTCTTTACAAATGTGAAAAAACTTTTTTGTTTATTATGCGAAATTTATAGAAAATGCAATTTAAAAATATAAGATGGCAGTAATGCCCTCTAGTGGTCATTTTTAAAACTTGAAAATATTTTTTGCGATTCTTGATTGCCGATTTACCTAATATTTTTCTTACACTAAAGTCATACGACAAACGGTTCCCGAGATATTGCCGAGGAGCAGTCTTATTGGGTCATCCGGTATGTAAGGATTTACAAGAAACCGTAAATACTTACAAGAATCTGTAGCTTCCAGCAACACACAAAAATGTAAATTTTTACGCTACGATCTTATAATCGCTACGATTTGTACACAGAATTGCTGGCTTAATTCAGTTATAAGTTCGACACAATAAATTATCAGATATTGATACACTGTGCATATCTGGAACTGACTGAACGCTGACGTATACTTGAGCAAACATAACGTAATAAGTAAAAGTGCGACCTACTCGTGTTTAAACTTAACACGTAAAAAAAATTTTAATTATGTACTATTTCCAAATTATGGTAGTTCTATTTGTTTTTGATTGACTTAGGAATTTATATTACGTTTCGCCAACACAATACCCTTTACAGTCAATTACAACTACCACAAAAAATTAATTTATTTTAAATATATACCAAAAAAACCTAATCTATAAAACTTTTATAAAAAAACATATACCAGTGTCCATATTGGTTTCCAGACTTTGTAACACCAACGCATACGACAGGGTATTTTATCACATTTTTATAGCATAATATTCTCTATTCCTGAAGCAAATAACCCTCAATCTGGATTAGCGCCAAAACTTTAAAACTTTATCGTAAAACCCCCAAAAAATTGCAAACAACAAAGAAAGAAAAATAAAAAAAGTTATACTTGTAATATATAAAAATAAAACTGGAATCGTTATTTAATTACACCCAAAAAAAGACTATTGTCAGATAATAAACTTTTATATTTAATGAAACCCTTCGTTCCCGTCACGTTTTCTTAGAAGTTCTAAAACAAGCATTAAAATTTATTGCATTTGAATTGATCGTTTACGTTAGGGAAGTACGTGTTACACAATTTCAATTTCTTAATTAAAGGCTGCTCCAAAAACTTATTTTGTATCAGGACGTTATAAATTCGTACGAGGCTAGAATGAAAAAAAACTTTTCTCCTTTATGATAAATCGTAAAGAAGTTTAGATTTAACATCTACTTTAAATGTAAGTAAATTAGCAAAATTTGCGTTTTGTTTTTTTATAAATATTACGGGAAGCAATAAAAGTGAATGACGACATAAAGCTAGAGGACGATTAGGATAACTCCATTGATTTACTGCTTAGTGGTTACCTTGAACGCCGCATTTCTTAAAGTTATTTATATGCAACGAGGTTGGTTTTGTGGATATAATAAAATTTATTATTTGAGTTAAGAGGGTACATTGAATTGGCGATGAAGTTATTGCGGTTTACCGGATCAATATGAGCTTTGCTGACCGCGATTCACAAAAGATTTTCTTTTTGGTTGAAACAAAGATTTTCCGGTGCGCATTTATTTAAATATATGTAATAAACGTTCGCTTCGCGTTTTGGGGTGTATATAACTGTAATAAATATTAAAATGTGCCGGCGTATCGTAAAATATTTACCACGCCTTTAGGCGATATGATCTTAAGATTTTGAATAATTTAAACAACACCAAAATGTGTGATTACGCCTGTCGTGTTCGTTTTAAAAAGTTTAATACATGGCTCGAAATTTTAGTCAAATGGTTCAGAAGGTTTCATCTCGCACATATAAATTAAACTTTTCTACCAAAATAAAATTATAAAGTCGGTATAATCTTATAAATATACAGCTACAAAATAAAAGTCGGGAAACAGCAATGTTAAGCCAAATATTTTGTTATAAATCGAAAGATAATGAAATAGTTTTATAACAAAACTAGTAATATTCTCTTCCTTTAGAAATTAAAATTAAGTTTTTTAACCTAATAGCAATGTCACGACAATTCTCAAAATAAACCTCTTGCGGGAAGATTATTCTAGCATTCACGTTATTATAGCACTCGTTCACTTCGTTGCTCGATCCTTTAAATGCGCTCATGTAGAAAAAGTTTTTTTCTATTTTGCAAATTTCTATAGCTTTGTTTCCGTATTGTACACGATACGGAAATAGAAACTCTTTTCGTACTGTTTTAAGGATTTTATAAATTTTAGTGTATAACCAAATAATTTACAGTTTTAATTTTGACGTAAGAAAATTAAATAAGGTTTTGTTTGGTTAGTTCTTATTAAGTGATTTTAATATTCAAAGAAAATTTAATGTTAATTTATGAAACAAAACTTAACAAACAATATTTTTCCATCGACCGCGCATTTACGACTTACATTAATGTAAACAAAATTGATTTTAGTATAGGCAACTATACATACATATTGCCGTTTTATCTTCAATCATCTACAACACGAAAGTATAAATAAAAAATCTGTCGTAATTTGTAGCAAAGCAAATTTTAATAATAACAAATCGACATTAATCTACAATTGTAATAAATCTTTAATTTGTTCACAGTAATTTTTAAACATTTTTTGTACTGTATGCAACATTCCAATGATAACGTTTAATAACATGTTAAGGGTGTTCAGCTCAACTATTCTCTCACGTAGTTTTTCAATATTATTTAGTCATTGTTCAAAAGTTAGATTCTTTAAGTAGGCTGTAAGAAAAAATCAAAACTATAAAAGTAAACAATCCGACTTCTGAAAAGATCTTTTGGAGGTGAAGCGGAACCACTTTAACAAAATGTTTTTTTGTAAACTCTACATGCACGTGTTTGTGAAATTATAGAACGGTAAATGTAAAACCAAACTTCATCGATAAGGAGTCTTAAGAAAATATGTCTCTGATAAAAGTGTTACAAAGCCATTGACAGTATTGAATATGTGCAGGATAATTGTCTCAATAAGTTGGTAAACTGCTTGCACACAGTAAGGATACTTGTTCGAGATGTGCTTAAGTTACATCCATGATATATCAAACGTTGTCAAACACTTCTGGTGTTGTTTTTGAAGGTGGACCATTATATTGATTAAGGGCCAATCCGTTCCCACAAAAAGTTTAGTCTTCTTGTTTTACTGTGATGAAAACTATTTTATTTCGACAAAACAATCGAAATTGAGTAATTTAATTCTCCATCAACTTGGTGAGCTTATATTAAAATTAAATATTTGGTTCCTGAATGATGCGACTTTAGGAGGAGAACCTGATTTTAGTACTCTAATTTTTGAATCTAAAAAGATTGGATTACGGCTGAATCCTTAAAAGTGCGAGATTTTCTTTTGTGGCAACATTAGTCACGATATTATTTTGAACTTTAACCGAGTAGCTGAAGGAATCAAATTAAATACGGATGATTTTACATTACTAGGAGCATCCTTAGTTGGAACAGCTACAGATGCGGTTTTTAGCAAGAAGTTAAACTAATTAGATTTTCTTATTTTTAATTTGAAGCGTCACTCCACTTTTTTTTTAAAGAATGCCCTAAGACTTTGTAAATTGACTTATGTTCTCGGACTACACCATTATCTAAATATAAGTACATCCTGCAATCATTTCGCAAATCTTTTGATTCATTTTGAATGGAAACACCCCTGTAAAATTGGGAGTTATTAATAGATATCGGCCAATTTTTTTTAAATGTCAAGCTATAACAGATCTACTTCTGGACAAAATTTTAAATGTTTATTCCAATTTTTCAAGGCATGCTACGATACTTTTTCTTAGCCGAAATTGAATATTTTTTTATTAGCGATATTTTTAAAATAAAAATTTCTACGCCACTGGATTCAGAGAGGCTTCAAATAGCTATGTCCAAAATTTTATAAAAATAAGTTTATTAATAACAAAGTTATGACTACTTAAAGTTCGAAAACTCATTATGCTAATTCGTAACAAAATAACACCCTGTATCAATAGATGCCCATGGAAAACATTTGATTTCATATCCTAGTTCTTTCTACCAATCCACCATTCAGTTCAATACATTTTTCGTAGCGCTGGATATGTTTAATTGCTTTTCTCAGTACTTGAGGGTAATTTCTTGGCATGCTTGTCGAATTCTTGCACAAAGTTCGTTTCTGTCTCTTGGGCGGGTTTTGTAAACTTTTTGTGTGAGTAGTCCCCAGAAAAAGAAGTCTAAAATTGTTAGATCTGGAGATCTTGGTGGTCAATGTATTAACGAACTACCACGGCCTATCCATCGGTTTGATAATGGTCGTCCAGCCATTGCCTCACAAGTCTGGCATAATGGACTGAACACCCATCTAACTGGAAACGTAAATTCAATCGTTCGTTAATTGGAATCTCGTGGATGGCATCCCACAAATCCGTATTTAAAAAATTTAAAAAGTTCGGCGCGTTAATGCTCACTTCAAAAAGAAAGGACCAATAATTCTTTCGTTGAGTATCCCGCACCAGACGTTAATTTTTTGGGAATATTGGCTTTTACAATTTATTACCCAGTGGGGGTTTTCACTTGCCCAATAGCGACAATTTTGTGATGAAACTATACCATTTGTAGTGAATGTGGCTTCGTCGGTAAACATCACATTTTTAGAAAATTACGGTCATTTAAATATTCTCCTTGGGCCCATAAACAATATTCCAAACGTAATACTTCGTCGCCTTCTCGCAAAGTGTGCAGAAACTTCGGTTTAAAAGGTTTAATAGGTTTCTCGATGAATATTCAAATTTATACTGGCTTCTCTTAAACTGGTATTAGGATTATTTCTAAAATAATCTAAAATTGGTTGATCATTTCTGTTTACCCTTTGCACAGGATTAGTTTTTAAAACGGTTCTTGATACTGCACCTGTGTCATTAAATATGTTTTTTACTTTATTCACCGTGCCACAGCTAATACGTCGATCACCATGTCTTTCAATAAATATTCTGCAAACCTCTCTGGCACTTCTGTCATTGTCTCCTACAAGACGTATTATTTCAATTTTCTCTCTCAAACTTAATCTTTCAGCCATAATACACAATAAAATATCAACTGGAAGTAAATTATATTACTGATACTATAATGTCACTGAAATTGATCACATCTGTCAAACAGTAGCAAATTTCCATGGCAACTAAGATTTAAATCGAAATATTATGCTTTACTTAATGTCGTTAAAAGTTAAATGTAATTCCGTGATTTTTAATAAATTCTGATGATACTTTAATTTTTTTTTCTTCATTTCCGACTTATTCTAATAAGTACTAAACAATAAATAATAATTTCCATGGCCATCTATTGATACAGGGTGTTATTTTGTTACGAATTAGCATAATGAGTTTTCGAACTTTAAGTAGTCATAACTTTGTTATTAATAAACTTATTTTTATAAAATTTTGGTCATAGCTATTTGAAGCCTCTCTGAATCCAGTGGCGTAGAAATTTTTATTTTAAAAATATCGCTAATAAAAAATATTCAATTTCGTCTAAGAAAAAGTATCGTAGCATGCCTTGAAAATTGGAATAAACATTTAAAATTTTGTCCAGAAGTAGATCTGTTATAGCTTGACATTTAAAAAAAAATTGGCCGATATCTATTAATAACTCCCAATTTTACAGGGGTGTTTCCATTCAAAATGAGTCACACTGTACTAAACATTTTAGAAGAAAGTGACATTAATGAATTCATTGACAAAGCAAATGTAATTTTTTTGTCATTTATTGTATATAATAATTTTAGACTGTTTTGATAATGCGTTACAGTGAAGCACGTAGGCGCAAAGAACTTACTAACATGTCTGTGGATGACAATGAAATTAAAACCGACTGCATGTTTGAGGCCTAACAAAGTAACATGCATGCGTTTTGTCCTAACTTATCGTAATGGATGTTGTGTCAATAGTCCCATTGGGATAATACTATGGGGAATCGTCTACTATAGCGGAGGGCTACATTGATGTTTCCTTAATAAAAAAAACTGAAGTTGCACAAATGTTTGAACATCAACAGGCTGATTTAAGTTTACCTGGTTGCTCTACTTCATCAAAATTACATCTTGATTACATTATAGGTCCAGGTCACAGCAATGATAATCAAAACACAGCAGAAAACCAAAGTTTACCTGTTGTTAATGTAAATATGTTAAATGAATTATAAATGAACGGAACGCTAATAATTTAAAGGTTATTCTTATTACATTTTTTGATGTACAAAAAGTACAAATGACATTTGGCGCTATCAACTCTAATTGCACACGGTTTCGTCACCACACTGTAAATGTTAAATTACTAGAATTGTGGGAGAGTCAGGCAGTTGTATTGATAACGTATTTGCTAACTTTGATAATTATAAGCCATGTGTTTTCAGTTATCATGTGTCAAAAGACATCTATTGATATCAAAAAAGTAAAACGAGAAAACTTCAAACAAAAAAGGCTAGTAAATGAAAGAACAATATATGATTTAAATTACAAAATGATGCAACAAGATTGGTTAAATGTGTATTATTGTGCGGACCGTGATGTTAATAGACAGTGGTCGATTTTTATGAATACGTTTAAAGTAATTTACTCAGAATCATTTCCTTTAAAAAATGTAACAACAAAAGTAAAAACAAAATATAACAATGACGATATTCGAAAAATAAAAACAGAGTTAGATATTTTAGGTATATTAATGAAATTTGATAGTAATTTAAAAGTAACGTAGCAATTATAAAAATAAAGAGTATGACAACATAATAGTTCATGAAAAAAAAGCTTATTTTGGAAATTTGATTGCATCAGCAAAGATGACATAGAATATCATAAATAACCTTAAGGGTAAAAAATATAAATCAGGCTGAAATTGAAATGGAGGGTAACTCTTTTGAAATTGCAAATACTCTTAATGAGCACTTTGTTACACAGCGATTTTTGAGTATACATCGGATATTGTAAATGCAATAGAAAATAAAATGATCTCGATCGGTCTTTTCGTGGACTTATCCAAAGCCTATGATTGCATCAATCATCAATTTTAATCGAAAAACTACAACTCTACTGAATAAGAGGGATTCCCCTACTATGGATTAAATCATACTTAACTGAAAGAATGCAGTGTGTACAAGTTCATAAAAATGGTTTAAACACTAGGTCTAACTTTGCCTCGTCAAAAATCGGTATCCCACAGGGTAGTATTTTAGGGCCGGTTCTATTTATAATATATTTAATGACGTCTGCGAAATCATTTATGGTACTCAAACTACGTTTGTTAATTATGCAGATGACACTAGCATACTAGTAAAAGCAGATAGTCTGAAAAACCTCCTACCACAAATAAATTTAGTAGTCAACAAACTACAAGATTGGATGCAAAAAAATAAATTAATTATAAATACCAAGAAAACAAAGTTAATTATGTTTAAAACTAAACAATCTCAGGTCAAGAGCCCTAAAGAAGTGACAGTAGATGTGGGAAATTTTGAGTTATCACACTGTATTACCTTTCTGGGTCTGCAACTAAATGAAAATATGGATTGGTCTATGCACATTCATTTGCTTAGTAAGAAATTAAACAAGGTCTCTTATAGCATTAGATTTATGAAGAAATATTTGAATATTGATATTTTAATAGTTGTTTATTACTCAAATTTTTTGTCACTTGTTAGTTTTGGAATAATTTTTTGGGGCTGCACCTCTTCGACTATCGAAATCTTCAAAATACAAAAAGAGTGGTAAGAATAATGTACAATTTGAAATTTATAGAATCTTGTAGAGGGGTTTTCAAAAGAAACAAACTACTTAGAGTTAGTGCAATATACATTAGAGAATGTTCACTTTTATGAGTGCAAACTTGCATAAATTTGATAAATATAAAACAAACCATACGTACAATACGAGATCAACCGATTATATCAATTTTGCATGACTGACCGTTAGAAAATTGCTAGCTAAAAAGTGCTTTTAACATTTTTTAATAAATTACCTAAAATTTAAAATTGCTGATAACAAAAAAAAATTTTTTTTTTTTTTAAAAAAAATTAACGAAGTACTTAATTGAAATTGAACCATATGGCTTGGCTAAATTTATGTCGTTTTAATTTAATTTAATTTTGTCTGTTTTTATTATTGTACTCTTTGACTATGTTTAATTTTGTTATGCATTGTATACTTGATGTAGGTAACAGTATGTATCGCAATTATTGAAATAAATGTATTTGTATTTGTATTTGTACTACACTGTACAGGTTTATACTGATCTTCTGGGGCTCCATACATAACACTTAGATCACAGTACAATATTTAAAATGTACCATACGATTAAATAAATAGATAAACTCTAAGTAAATAAAATATACTGTGTGGTTAAAGCTCCTCACAAATCCATTTTAGGGTGGTAAAGACCTTTTGTTTTAGACACGTCATTGAAAATAGTATATTACATAACAAGAGTAGTAAAGAGCACATTACTTGACTTACTACTCGATACATGTACTATACTTTTTCTACGACATCACAATATGAATGACCAATGGTTAATGTCATTTGTATAAATTATAAAATAGATTTATAAGAATGTTTTTGCACTTCTTTCAATAAATTTACTAAGAAAAACACAAAAAAATAAAAAAAAAGGATGCCGGCACTGAGATTTGAACCCTTGATACACCTATTCAACTACCTTAGCCACTGAGCCAGCATGCCTTTAAATTTTATTTTTTAATAATTGGAGAAATTTGATAAAACAATTGATTTGACGTTAGAATTATTTATTGTGGCGTGTTATTGTATACAACATCAGTAATGAAGGCTCTATTCGAAAGTGATTCTAAAGAAGATATTCTGGAAACGCCTCCTAAAATTACGAAGCGCAAATCTTTTACCCAAAAGGTAAAAATTTTGGTATGAAATTACCTACCAAAAGTTCATGACCGGGCGTCAATAAAAACAATATACAATAATTTTCCTGTCCTTTTGGCTTACTTTTGGAGAATTAGGGAAGCAATTTAACCAGTCGAACTAGCGGGACTTCAGTTTAAATTGAGTCCCGACTACCTATCTTAGTTTCCATAACGACGACATGTAATGTAATATATATAATATATTACATGCTAGTTCATTACGTGCATGTGTGTAAAGACCCACTTACTAATCAAGGAAGCAGTTGTATTTTTGACGTCTTACTGACAATGAAGTAAAAGAAAACATTTTTTACAAGGATTTAGGATTAAGTGTTACAATAGTACGCTGATACACTAGAGTCAGCAGGAATGTTCTCTAGTTGCTCAAGGAAAGAAGAAATTTCGACTATCTACTGGGTGACAGGAAAATTATTTTATGCAAGTGCCATGAGACTATTAGGTAATGTATTAAGTACACTGTCATTTTACTCCTAAATAAGGCAAATAGACTTTCACGGGGTCACAAAAAATATGTTTTTCCAAAATCGATAGTAAAATAAATAAAATCGGCAATAAAGTAATTAATTATACGACGATTTTTAAGTTCACATTTTCGCCGGTAGAGATGCGTAAAATGTACGTAAAACACATTCGTCATAAAAATCAAACTTTAGTGCCTTGATACATAAATAACTATTACATTGAGAAATAATTTCAGCCCCTACTTCATTAAGTTGAATAAACTAATTGGAAGACATTTAAGGCTAATCAATTAAACAATTTCCTAAATTAAAAAACAACAGTCCTGTACCTTTAACTCCTTTTTTTTCTAGAGAGTTGTTTGTAAATTTGATATTTGTATGCATTTATAAACATTATTTTTAGAAAATAGCACATTTTAATGACGTAAGCTTTGGAGTAATTAAAGTAAATTTTATTGATTCAATTTTCATCTGTAGCATATACAGTATGTCCCCGGATGGGGTTGCCAAAAAAAAAAAACTTTTTTATTTTTAATTTTTCGAGAAAATGTATTCTTTATAAAAGTTTTTGCCGCGGAACCGGCTCTCTTCGTTCTAATTTTTTTCCATTCTAGAGAAAAATGAAAAAATAAGTTCATTTAGTTGAAAAGTCCGAAAAATTTGATCTAGTTTTCATGGCAACCGATAACAAAGTTTTTAACTTTTATTTATTAAATGACAATGTTGTCGAAAGAAGAACAAATTTACCTTATTCAGTGTTATGGCATGTGTTTATTTACTTAATCGTATGGTACATTTTAAATATTGTATTGTGATGTAAGTGTTATGTATGGTGCTTTAGAAGATCAGTATAAACCTGTATAGTGTAGTGACGAAACCGTGTGCAATCGTAGATTGGTTTGTCTTGGCAAAGTATTTACTTCAAGGTTTAGGAAAACCACTAAAACTTAAACATGCCAACCCTTACCCACCATAGGTGATAAAGCAATTCGTCAAGTTATTGAGGAGTTTAACCAAAAATTCCCAAATGTCTTCATATTAAAATGTAGTGCACAAAAATTAATCAAGAAATTTTTAACCACAGGCTCCATATTAGACATAAATGAAACTATGATAGTTCCGAATGAAGATGACGCTGCAGCCCTTATTTTGATGGATTGGGTTTGGAATAACCCAAAATTATCTTTACGACGAAGATCGCTTGAATTAGGGATGAGTAAAACTCATATCCATAGAACATTAAAGCAGTTGAAATTCGGTTAATCAGCACACCTATTTAAATATGCTGCAAACACTATCGCACGAGATGTTATTTCCAACAAGATGGTTGTCCTGCCCATTATGCGCGAATAGTGGTGGGAGAATAGTGGGGAGAATTAAATCGGTCAAAATGGTCCTGTTTTATGGCCACCGAGGAGCCCTGATTGACTATGGCAAATTTATAAGTTTGGGGCCGCTTGAAACAAATAGTTTATGCAAACGACCTTCCTCCGGATGCAGAAAATTTGAAGGATAGAATCAGAGATGTGGCGGCGTCTTTATCGCTCAATGAAATTCGAAGAAGTTAGGATGAATTGCGTCGAAACTTGAGCTCTGCGTTCAAAAGGAGGGTGAATAGATCGAATGAAATTGTTTTTCATTAAATTATTATTTTTATTTTAATTATTAGGTTAAATTGTTGTTGTTGTTGTTATTATTAAGAATTGTTTAAATGTTTTTGAATTTCTTGAACAGATTTTGTGCAAAATATTTTCAAATGTAAATAATACATAAACTTTTGGTTCTTCTTGATAAATATAAACAGTATCGGTATCGCTGATGATGACAGCTTAGCTGTTGAAACACGTGTCCGAGTAAAGTTTTTGGTGCGGTTTTTGGTGTTTTTCTGTTGGTTAAATAGACGCTGCAGTTGGTGTTCCTTCCTTTGATAAATATAAAATCTGAATAAGTCAAAATCTGCCATAGTCAAATCAGGGCTCCTCGGTTACCACAAATCAGGACTATTTCGACCGATTCTATTTTCCCCAAATTCCTGAGTCTGCCATTCTACCAGTATTCGCGCATAATAGGCAGGACAACCATCTTGTTGGAAATAACATTTAGCGCGATAGTTATTTGGTAAATCGTTCAATCTTTTATTTAAAAAATGTAAACGGCTCCAGTACCTTACATCATGAGATACAACAGTACCATTGGTGGAGAATGTCACTTCATCAGAAAATACAAAATTTTGATAGAAGTATTGATTATCCATTATTTGAATTGCTTAAATTCGTTGTTCTGTTGACAACATTGTCATTTAATAAATACAAGTCAAAAATCTTGTTACCGGTTGCCATGAAAACGAGATCAAATTTCTCGGTCTGAAATGACTACATGAACCTATTTTTCCATTTTTCTCTAGAATGGAAAGAAATATTAAAACGAAGAAAGCCGGTTCCGCGGTTTTGAAACAGCCAAAAACTTTTATAAAGAATACATTTTTCTCAAAAAATTAAAAATAAAAAAGTTTTTCCTCTTGGCAACCCCATCCGGGAACACACTGTATATCGTTTACAAAACTTAAAATTATCATCGTTGTTACTTGTTGAAACTATTTGTAATTTTCTTAATAAAGAGATAATAAGGCAATATTTTTATTTGAATCTCAATTAATTTAAAGTCCTCATTTAATAAATATTGATAATTAAATGCTGGGAGTCAAAGTTAAACATACTTTCATCTTAATCCAAAAATTCTTCCTTTATTATTAAGGTAATTCAAACGTTACTCTGTTATAAAATTGGGAAAGATTACAAGTCACTCAAATATGGAAATAATGCAAAAAAGAAACAAACCAGCAGTTCCAAAACATTTTTCATAAAAATATCAAGTCGCAGGTCGCATATCAACTAAATAATTTATGGCAAACTCACAAACTTGTACGTATTTTAAAATTTTAAATGATTAGAAACAAAAATAATTAACTAAATTTTTTTTGTGTTTAGATTGTCATCGTAAAAAGTGTAACAATTTTTTTCGTCCGCATTGATCTAATATGCGCAAATGTACCCGCATCAATTAATCGAATTTTCAGAAGCTTCTCCAACTGTAAATTGATTTAATCTTGCTAGTTAAATTATGGGCTTATATACTTTAGACAGTTTGCGAAACGACCCAATTTTGTATATTCGGTAGTCGTTGAAATATGGCTTCTTACGTACGAAATAATTTGCAACTGTTAACCTCAACCCCTAAACGTAATTGTCTTTAGACGTTGAAATATGACAATTTATTTGTTTTATTTTAAGCAAAACGTTCCGAGCTCTATTTTTCACAAGAAAAATGTATTTAATTTTCTTTTAGTAAAAAAATTCCATAAAAAGCTTCATTGTTTTTCGTGTCTCTTAAGATTGATTTCGCCTTTTTGTTATGACAACCTTTTTGTGTCTAATTTACGAAGCAATCAATCAAAGTGGTTTATCTGATAAAAAGCTTTTCTTAAAGTTTAATTTTAGAAAAATCTTAGATTTCAGGGCGAACTTGTTGATATGAAACTTTGGTCGGTATTATTCGTTAAACTTGGCGTAACAATCAACTTAATAATTGATGTTAAAAAGAAAACTTTATTTGGAGTATAACCATTTCGGAAGAAGTAAGTTTGCGTGACTTGAATAAAATTTATGAAGCGTAAAAAATAGTTTAAAAAAACTGGCTATTCTTCTTCCTTAAGTATGATGGAAAACTTGGGTATGAAATACATTTTTCTTTTTCATTAGCGGAAAGATATTCTGGTAGACGTGTTAAGCACCACGTTTTAGCAGACTTAATATTTGAAGTAATAAACTTTCGTCGTCTCAAAATGGCTCAGTTAATAAAGTTCTAAGTTTGAAAGTAACGTTTGCGTTTGTGTTGTTCTTTTTTTCGACACGAATTTCCTTTGGGGAAAGCCCGGTTGAAAATTGTTTTTAAAAAGCGGTTTGAAGGTGAAAAATGTCTTTCTGAAAACTTAAATGGCATCATAAATTTGTGGCAACGTTTTTTTTGGCATTACATTTAATGTAATTTAGATTTTGTTACCACTGTTTAACTCATATTTTATAAGTAAGGGCACAAGAAAACATTTAAAAGTAGAAGTCGGTAACAATTTTTCAATATTTCTTGAGCAAAAAATTTAGTTAAAAATTATTTTAAAAGTAAACTTATAGAAAACTGTAATTGATTCTTTAAAGTTCCGTTAAATCAACACGAAACCCACCAAAATCATCTACCTGAATACGTTTCACCATGTTGGGGGTTTTTAAGTAATAATTATGTACATTTCCTTTTATCTCAAGGTTTCGTCCCTCGAGCGTAAAAAACATTTTTTACGTCGCATGTAATATACCATAATCCTTTTATTCTAAAATATGGCAACGTTTTGGTAGTTTTCTGAAAAACATACAATAACATTTGCCATTTTCCCCTAGTACCGTGTCACCTTTTGTTTTGGGTTAAACTTATTATTATAAAAGGTCAACGTATATTTACGAAATGAAGAATGTATTCTCAAAACGTCAAAAGGTTTAAATGATACACTGTCAATAAGAACTTTGTCGTTTTTTTATTTATTTTGCCATTGTTACTTGTTATAATTTATGGTATGTATTTGTTATATGTATATAACATTGACGATTGTATGCACGCTGTGATAAAAACAAAATAAATGTCTTATCTTATCTTAATGTTAATTTTATTGCTTACTATTAAGACACGAGCAACGTTATTAGGAAATGAACCTAAGGCAAATTTCCTAATACACGTTGCGAATTTTTGTACGGGCCCAGTATTAATTAAACAAATAATAGAAAATATAAAATTCACGTAAGAAGTTTAAAATACAACATTATTAAAGTAATTTAAAATTTATGGTAAGAATAAAAACACGCTTTCAGTAGAAACGTTTTAATTTTGTTTTTAAATAAGTTAAGGAAATGTTTCGCACATTTCTAGGGAGTTTATTGAAAACTTAGACCAAAAAATTAAAATTTCTTTCAGATTTACTTAAACCTATAGAAGGTGATTTTAAGTCGTTTCTACTTCTTGTAAAATAATCATGTTTACCAATATAATAGTTACTAAAATTTTTGTTGATATAAAGTAAGGTTTCTAAAATATACAGTGACCGGCAGAGTTTGCAACAAATGGGAAAAATTTTTGTAATTGGCAAATCAATTCAGCATATCAAATGACAAAAAAACACTTTGAAAAATGTTATGTGACGACTGTCATGGCGGCAAATTTAAAAATATCCTATGAATATGTAAAAAGTGAGGTTCAGATGACAAGATATTGAAAAATGCCTAAGAAAAAGTTGTTCAGAATTAGATTATACGTCTATGTGCAAATTTTTAAATAAAAATAACGATTTTTTAAAAATATCAGTTTTCCGGCATTTTTTCCGGAAATATTAAGAAAACAAAATTTTTTGCGTTTGATTTGCAGAAAAAACAATAAAACCAACAAATAAACTTCACAATCGAGTAATTTTTATTTATCAGTCTACCAATGGACGGTAAAATACAAAATACATTGTTTTTTTAGGACAGACTTTGTTGCAATGGCCTACAGAAAACAAGAGGTTGAAATTACAAATTTACAATTATTTTAAAATAGTCCTAAAATGATCAATTCTTCCATTCTAAATCCAATTTAAACAATTTTTTACAATATTGCCTGGATAATAAGCTCATACAAAAACACACAAAAAATTAAGAACAGTGTAGTATTATTTTCGTATTTTAAGCTATTTTTTTTTCTTTAATTGTAAAAAATTGTTTAAATTGGCTTCAGAAAAGAAGAATTGATACTTTTAGGACTGTTTTAAAATAATTCTAAATTTGTAATTTTAACCTTTTGTTTTCTGTAGGCCATTGCAACAAAGTCCGTCCTAAAAAACAATGTTTTTTTGTATTTTACCGTCCATTGGTAGACTAATAAATAAAAACTATTGGATTGTAAAGTTTATTTGTTAGTTTTATTGTGTTTTATGCAAATCAAACGCAAAAATTTTGTTTTTCAATATTTCGAAAAAATGCCGGAAAACTGATATTTTTAAAAATTGTTATTTTCTTTTGAAAATTTGCACATAGACGTATAATCTAATTCTAAACAACTTTTCTTTTAGGCATTTTTTAATATCTTGTCATCTAACCTTACTTTTTACATATTTAAAAATATTTTTTAATTTTCCGCCATGACAGTGGTCACATGACATTTGTCAAAGTGTTTTTTTGTCATCAATATGCAAATTCATTTCCAAAAGAGATTTTATACTTAATTACAAAATTTCTATTTGTTGCAAACCTGCGTCACTGTATATGCTAAAGGACAACTAAGGTTTTTAGATTGCGAAAATTATTTTTACAATCTGCTCTACAGTTTAATTAGATATAATTCTAACTGCTTTGCGTTGCAACTCAAAAATATCCGTCCAGCCACTAGACCTACCCCATGCTACAATTGCGTAAGCAATATGCAATGAAAAAATGAATGATATTAAAACCCCGTTAGAAACAGATTTAATCAGACGTTTTGAAACAAAAATATATTTAGGCAATCCTTTTCCTAATTCATAGTAATGATGATTCCACTATAACATTATCAGAAAACCACTTAAAAAACAAATCTTAAACTTTGATAACAATTTCGGTTTTAAAATTATTAGACTTTGTGATAAAAATTAAATCATCTGCATTAATGATTTTTTCAACTCGCCCTACAGATAAAATGTCATTTATAAAAATAATAAACAATATTGGGCCCAAAACTGAACCTTGAGGCACGCTTTAAAGCTAAATTTAATATTGGTTTTGATTCCAAAACGTCATAAGTAATATTAATAAGTTTTGTTATTGCGGATGTAGTTGTTTTGTCGTATTTATATGCAAATTGATTGTCATTTAATAAGTTGTTATGTTCGTTCATTGCATAATATACTATTAGAAATCGTATTCTAAAAACGAATGAGTAGTAATACAGTTAGAAAATAGGAGAAGAATCTATCCTCGGCGGGAGAGATAGATAAATCCTCTAGGTCACTGGTTTATCTTCGATAAACACCTTGAATAAACAAGTAGTAGCCGATTCAAAAAAGAGATGGATAGTAACAACCTTCAAGGTAGTGTTGATATTATTTCCCAGTTTAGCAACCATAATTAGATAAATTGCCTCGTTTTTATTCATTCCAATCAAACATTGCCCGGTGGATGTTCTAAAACGTAAAACGTGGATACGATGGCGATAAAAATCCAAGTTCACAATGGTTATAAATTAAGAAATGCTAATAATAAATCCTCAGAAAATATTAAGAACTTGTCATGGGTTTTATTTTCGTTATCAATTAATTAATAATTGAATTTAAACTCCTGCTTGATTCGATAGTATTTTTCTCCCAATTTGGTAGGAGCAAGGAGTACAGGATCAAATTATAACTCCATGTTCTTTAACAGTGCTGACGTTTCGGTCAAGTAGTCTGATCTTTTTCAAGGTCAATATATAAAAATTAGCGTAAGAAAAAATACACAAGTTAGTACTTTCCATCTAATGATAACATTTTAACGTGTAAGAAATATAATTAAATTTTAGTTATTGAATTGTAAACATCACATACAGGGTGTCCCTAAAATGTGTGGACATCACTTTACCACAGATTTCTGGGCTCAAAATAGGATGATTTAACCCAACTTACCTATTTTTTTATTTTGCTTATAACAAAAGAACGGTTTTTCTCGATTTTGATGATATTTGGTATTGCACTCCTTACAGATGTAGGTCATCTTTTAAGGTAATGTTAGTTATTATCAGTAGACCATTAGTGTACGAAACACGGGTAACCCGGCAAAAACCACTCAAAAACTTTTTAATGTTAAGACCAATAACTTTTTAAAAATAGTTTCAGAAAGAGACATTTAATAGTAAACTTTTTTGTTACTTGTTAATTGATGAGATCTTTTAAGGTTTAGACACAAAAAAATTAAATCTGAGGGACAGCGCACTGCATTTCTTAAAATAGATATTATCTAGCAGTCTGGTATTCTAAAAAATAAATAATAATAGCTATTGGTTATCAATTGTGAAGCGACTCAAATTGTTGTTAGTGTTAGCTAGTTATCTTTAGCACTGAATAATTCTTCGTTATTTACGTAGAGATGGCTGTAAACTACACTTATGCTGAGCAAACGGATATGTTGATGGTTTTAGGATATTGCAAAGGAAATTGTCGGAGAAGTGTTAGAGTGTACAACAAAAAATATCCAAATCGTCGCGTACCCAATCGTCAAACTTTTGCAAACATTGAAAGACGCCTTCGCAAAACAGGAAACCTTGCATCGATCACAGCTGATCGTGGACGTGCTTAGCATTGCAAGCAGGCGTTTCAAAGAATGCTGCTCATAGAGTTCTTAAAGAACAATTGCTATATCCTTATCATGTACAAAACGTTCAGGAGCTTTTGCCAGCTGATACCATTGCGCGTATTGAGTTTTGTAGGTTCATTCAAGAAAGAAGAGCTGAAGATGTCAATTTTAATAGCAAAATTCTCTTTACTGATGGGGCATGTTTCACTAGGAGGGGTATGACAAATTTGCACAACGAACATGTGTATACAGATAAAAATCTACATGTCATCAAGCAACGCTACTTTCAACATGAGTTTTGAATTAATGTATGGGTAGGAATAATTGGCAGTTTCATCATAGGCCCTGTCATTTTACCAAATCGTTTAAATAGAGAGAATTATTTACACTTCCTTGTAAATATCTTACCCGATTTATTAGAACAGTTGCCGTTAAATCTTAAACGCGACATGTGGTTTCTACATGATGGAGCACAACGACATTTTACATTGAACGTTTGGAATCATCTTCATGTACAGTTTCCTAACAAATGGATAGGGAAAAAACCAAAAAAAAAAAAAAGAAAAAAAAAACCCAAAAACAACAAAAAAAACACAACAAAAAACCAAAAAAGAAACAAACCTTAAAACAACTTTTAAACAAACAAGAACAAAACCCCCGACCCCCCTCCCAAAACCACCCCTTTTCCTTCTCTATCCTATTTTAAAAAAAAAAAAAAAAAAAAAAAAAAAAAAAAAAAACACCCCTAAAAAAAAAATTTCAATTCCAAAAAACATCCATCCCCTCTTCCCCCCCCAACCCACAAAACCACAAAACCACCAAAATAATAAAAATTTAAAAAACCACCAAAAAAAAAAAAATCCACCACAAAAAAAAAAAACAAAAAAAAAAAAAAAAAAAAAAAAAAAAAAAAAAACAAAAAAAAAAAAACCAAAAAAAAAAAAAAAAAAACAAAAAAAAAAAAAAAAAAAAAAAATTTACAATAAAATATTATAAATACACCCCATAACAAAACACAAAAAAACTTCAAAACAAAAAAAAAATAAAAAACACAAACAAAAAAAAAAACACAAAAAAAAAATTCAAAAAAAAAAAAAAAAAAAAAACAATATATAAAAAAAAACCAACACTTTTCCTTCTATAAAAACCTAAATTTTTATACCAAAAAAATAAAATAAAAAAAAAAAAATCAACAAAAAAAAATCAAACAAAAAAAAAAAAATAAAAAAAAAACACCAAAAAAAAAAACCCAAAAAAAAAAAAAAAAAAAAAAACAAAAAAAAAAAAAAAAAAAAAAAAAAAAAAAAAAAAAAAAAAAAAAAAAAAAAAAAAAAAAAAAAAAAAAAAAAAAAAAAACAAACAAAAAAAAAACAAAAAAAAAAAAAAAAACCAAAAAAAAAAAAAAAAAAAAAAAAAAAAAAAAAACAATCAACCAAACAAAAAAACCAAAAAATAAAAAAAAAAAAAAAAAAAAAAAAAAAAAAAAAAAAAAAAAAAAAAAAAAAAAAAAAAAAAAAAAAAAAAAAAAAAAAAAAAAAAAAAAAAAAAAAAAAAAAAAAAAAAAAAAAAAAAAAAAAAAAAAAAAAAAAAATACCCAACAACAAAAAAAACCCCAAAAACAAAAAAAAAAAATCAAAATAAAAACCCACCCATAAAAAAAAAAAAAAAAAAAAAAAAAAAAAGAAAAAAAACACACAACCTACAAACAGAAACAAAAAAAAACAAAACACACAACACACACAAACACAAACCCACAACCCAAAAAAACAAAAAAACAAACACCACCACACAAAAAGAAAAAAAAAAAAACAAACAAAAAAACTGTAACAAAAAAAAAAAAAAAAAAAAAAAAAAAAAAAAAAATTTTAAATTAAATTTATTTTTTAAAAAAAAAAAAAACCCATTTCTTTTTTATTCAAAAAAAAAAAAAAAAAAAAAAAAAATTTATTTAAAAAAAAATGAAAAGACAGAGGAGCTGATGTTCCTGCAAAATCGGCACCTCGTTCACCAGATTTAAATATTTGCGATTTTTTTTGTGTGGGGAGCTCTAAAGAGTAAAGTGTATTCACGTCGTATAAACACAAAGGACGAACTTTGGGCCAGAGCACAGAACACTTCACAGTCCATTAAGAATGATGCAGAAATGTTACAACGAGTACAGTTCAATTTTTTGCGTTGAATCAACCTTTGCATCCAGGAAGGTGGTGGTCACATTGAGCATCTACTGTAGATCTAGTAAAGTACATACCTACTTGTCACTAATAAATATCATAACAAAATGATTTATTGTCATTTATTTTTTAGAATACCAGACTGCTAGATAATATCTGTTTTAAGAAATGCAGTGCGTGCTTTCTCAGATTTTATTTTTTGCGTCTAAACCTGAAAAAGATCTCTTAACAAGTTAAAAAAAGTTTATTTTAAATGTCTCTTTTGAAACTATTTTTGAAAAAGTTATTGATTTTAACATTAAAAGTTTTTTTAAATGGTTTTTGCCGGGTTACCCGTGTTTCGTACACTAATGGTCCACTGATAATAACTAACATCACCTTAAAACCTATATCTGTAAGGAGTGCAATACCAAATATCATCAAAATCGACAAAAACCGTTCTTTTGTTATAAGCAAAGTAAAAAAATTTTTTTATTTATTTATTTATTTAACGGACAGGCATACCCTAGATACAATAGATACAATATTAGAAATTAAACTATTTCATAATACAACTCTACTTAATATGAATACTAAAAATAAAAATTAAAATCAGAGTCAGCAATAAAGAGACAAAGAGTGTGTTTAATTATTGCACTCAAAATGAAATACATATATATTCTTAAAAGGTAGATAAGTTTAAAAACCAAAAAATTGAAAACCAAAAAACAAAAAATTGAAAATAAAGTACATAAGAACACCGCAATACATTTAATATTTAATATTAGAACACAGAATAAACATAGTTACTCACAAACTAATGCATGTATTCATTTTTTATAGTTTGCTAAGGTGAGAGAAAAACAAACATCTCCAGAAGCATTGGCTGCATTAAAAGATCGAGGGAAAAACTATTGTATAGATAATTTCTTCTATAAAAGGATTTTGCAAAAAGATGTGTTGAGCGAGTACTGATACTTGGCACATGCAGTATTATCTTACTTAATAAATCAGGGCAATCAACATGTGAATTAAATATTTTGTATAGAAATACTAGATCTAAGTACGTTCTACGATTCTTTAAGTTTGACAAATTTAAGTTCTTGGCAAGAGATGAAGATGTACTTGTTGGAAGATGTTGATCTAATTTATATGCTAGAACTCTTTGAAATTTCTTTTAAATATTTTCAATTCTATTAATATGTCAAACATAATGTGGCGACCAAACGGGGGAACAGTATTCTAATGAGGGGCGAATTAGAGTTGTAAATAAATATTTGAGGACATGTGGACTTTGAAAGTCTTTAGTGAAACGAAAAATAAAGCCCAATTGTCGATTACATCTTTTTATTAATGTATCAATGTGCACAGAAAAATCTAATTTGGAATCAAAATATATACCAAGATCTTTGATTGTATTTATACGAGAGAGACGTTTTCCTTGAATAAAATAATCATATAATATAGGAGCATGTATTCTATAGTAGGTTAGAATGTTACATTTTTTAATATTAAGTTCTATACAATTTTCAGTACACCAGTTCCCTATGTAATTAATAAATAACTGAAGATTTTGAGAATCTGCAACTGAAGATATCTTAACAAATAACTTGATATCATCTGCAAAAAGTAAATGTCTAACAGAGGTTTGGAGTTTATTATTTAATGAATTTATGTTTAAAGAAAGGTCATTTATAAATATAAGAAAAAGGAATGGTCCTAATAGAGATCCTTGAGGTATTCCTGATGTGACATAAATAGGTTTGGAAAAATTGTACTGAACTTTTACATTTTGTATACGGTTTGACAAATAACTTTTACACCAATCTAGCAATGCACCACAAATGCCATAACATTTAAGCTTAGCTATAAGATGATTATGACTAACCTTATCAAAAGCTTTTGCAAAATCTAAATATAATGTATCTACTTGACCCAAATCATCAAAGGAATTTAAAATGTAATCTTGAAAAACTAGCAAATTGCTTAAAGTGCTTCTGCCTGAAGTAAAATCATGTTGATCAAAGCTAATTACCTGCTTAAATTGAGGTCTAATAACATCTAGCACTAAAGATTCAAACGTTTTAGCAATGAAAGATTGGATGGTGATGGGACGGTAATTTTTTATGTCACTCTTTGAACCAGATTTGTAAAGAGGTAGAATATAACTAATTTTTAAATCATCAGGGTAGATACCATATAATAAAGACTTATTGAATATTATATAAAAAAGAAAAGAGAGAGAAGTAGCACACTGTTTCAAAAACTTGGGTGGAAGACCATCCAGACCTGGTCCTTTTTTTACATCTAAGGAAGACAATTTTTTTGTTATTGATTCAACAGATATTAAGATATTGCCAAGACACAAGTTTGTTTCCATATTATAATGTACATTAGTATTTGTCAAAGGATTAAAAACATTACTAAAGTGATCTGCAAACAAATTAGCAGATTCAGATGGAGAATTTGCTTCATTTTCATTTAAGAACATTTTATCGGGAAAGTAGGATTTATCTTTGCGGTACGCATTTACATGATTCCAAAATGTTTGATATTACATATAATAGAATTTTCCACATTTTTTATATGTAATTTGTAGTCACGTCTTGATATTGAATTACATTTAGCTTTAAGAATCGAAAAATAGTTATAGTAATCGTCCGACAAGGATATTTTATATCTTAAATGTGCTAATTTTTTTTAGTTACAAGTTTTTTTAGCTCATTGCTGAACCAAACGGGATAATTGTGATTTATCTTGATAAATTTTATGGGAACAATTAAATCTAAGATATAATTTAAAATGCTTATAAATAATTTATAAGCTTCATTGACACTAAAACTACGTAAGATACACCAATTTGTAGAAGCTAAATAATAATTTAACAACCCATAGTCACAATTATCAAAATCTCTTATCGCAATTAGTGAGTCAGAATTTTGATTTAGATGTAAGATACTATTATTATTTATTACTACTTATAGTAATGGATGGTAGCCTTCAGATTTTAGTAGGGGCTCAGACTCTTCTACTTGTATGTCATTTATCGATGAGAAAATTAAATCCAACATATCTTGATTTACATTTGTAACTGTATTAATTTGAAAGAGACCGTTTGAAGTATATGAATCTAGAAGTACTTTCGCAGCGCCAGAAAGTTTATCAACCTCCATGAGACAACACCAATTTAATTTTGGAATATTGTAGTCACCAAATATAAAAATTTCTCTGTACACATTTTTGGCAAATAGTATAGTTTCAAGAGAGTGTGTTTTTCATATTTTTCGATGTTTCAAGCAGGAGGTATGTATACGCCTCCAAAAAGAATTTTGCCATGAGAAAAATTTACAGAGATAAACACTTGTTCGACTGATTTTTCTTGAAATATTATCTGGGTACTTTTTAAACTTTTATGCACTAATATCATAACACCTCCGCCACAAATTTTATTACTAGTACCTACACTTCTGTCACAACGATAAATTTTGTATTGTAGGAGTCCAAGTTCAGATATTTTGATGTGTTCATTTAAATTTGTCTCAGTTAATATAAATATGTCATAATCAGAACAAGATACAGAAAGAGAAAGATTTTTTAGTTTAGTTTTTAACCAACGCACATTTTGATAATAAATAAGAAGAGGAGTTTGCCTGCCAATTATTAGTTTTTTTCAGAGGTACTATTTTTGGAATACCATTTATATACTTTATAGCCAGATCTTTTCTCCAGCTGTGTTTCTTTCGCTAAGCGTTTGTTTAAGTTTTCTTAAGAATTCTCTTTCCATTGGAGTTTTGTCTTTAGATACTGAAATGGCCATATTAATTGCTGAATTTCGCTTAGCAGTTGATACACAACGAAGTAAATCAAGACAATCAATTTCGTTTTTAAGCCTTATCTTGGCTGCAAGGAATCTGCAATTTTTCCAAGTCTAAATGGTTTCAGGTTCTCTGCTGAAATATGTGGAGCAACTTTATCAATAAGTTCTTTTACTGCCTTTTCATCATGATTTTTGGAATTGTCAGAAGATTCCTCCGGCAGACCATAAACAATTACATTTTTTTTCTACGTCTCCGATCGTACATTTCTTCCATAACGGATTCAATTGTCGATGGGTTCTCACTATATCTAGACTTATTCTTAAGTTCTTCTACTTCTTTCTTTAATTCAATTATGACTGATTTCAAGCCCGCAATGATAGACATCAAATCTTGTGTCGATGTCCGTTTATCGAAACATTTCTCGCAAAAGAAAAACACTCGCTTTTTTTAGACAGAATAGTAGTTTTTTCAGACCGGCTAAGGTTTGTACAGTCAGCATGCATAGCATTTTTGCAATTTTCACAAATTATAGGCTTATCAGACACCTTAATATCATTTTCGCACATTGAGCAAATATCAATATTTATGATTGGCATTTTGAAAATCAATAAAAATATGTTTTAGATAATTGCACGACGAAACAATAAATGTTATTATCGTTTTATTTGTGTTTAATATTGGTATTCGCAAAAAGAAAAAGATTTTATTTGCGAATAAATTATTTAAGAGTAAAATATACGTACAGATAGAGTGTGACCTGCAGTCACCTATTTTTGATAGCTCGAGTTAACAGACAACACACACTTTTCACTTTTATTAAATCAATAACTTTTTACTTGTTAGAATAAATACACAATTAATGAAACACTTTATGATTTGATTTACACACGTCTACGTCTTATGACTTCGTATTTTGAACTTTGAATCAGAATACTGGCTAAACGAAGCACTTTTGGATATAGGTAAGTTAGGTTAAATCATTTTATTTTGAGCCCAGGAATTTGTGATTAAGTGATGTCCACACATTTTAGGGACACCCTGTATAAAGTAAAGAATATTTGAAAACTCAAATACAAATCAATACAAATATTGTATTTACAAGCCCCATATAAATTGGCGGTAATTACTTCGCGTACTAAATTTTAACAACATCCATTTACACATATATCTCCGAGTTTCAACCCGAGAAAATTCAAATCGTTTAACATACGGGACGTTGCACATTTATAAAGGGCTGTTTTTAGTGTTGCCATAAAGGATACCGAAACTGTTATTACACAACATTCCACCGTATATAACTTCTTGCAGATCTCATTTGTGTTAATGTTTTATCTTACTAACATAAACTATGCGATGCTCTAAGTTTTAGTAAAATTACTACCGTGAACAATTTCCAAAAAACGAGCATCTATTGTTGCAATCTTCCACTTAATGAGTTTTTAACATAAAGTAGCATCAAATACAATACGAGCTTAGACTAAAATTAAAATAAAAACGTAAATAAACTCAACTAAAAGTTAATGTCGAAGTATTGATTTCAATGTAAATGTCAGTAGGTAATTGCGTAACAAATAAAAATTATTAGTCGCCTTACGACATTTACATTTGAAAAATCGTTAACACTAAAATTAGATCGCCTCAAATATTTACAATTACACAAGAAGCAATAGAACTAAGCTGAATTACGTAACGCTTGAACTTGAGTAATCCCGATGGACTTGTTTGCTTTTATACAGCTAATTAGCGGAAGCTAAAGCTACTCGATGTGTTTATACATTAAAGTTGGATGTACAAAAGTCGTTAAACTTTGTTTAAATTAACTTTTGCTGACCAAATTGTTTTCTCGTCACCATTCCTTTTGCATTTAACTTTTGCTTAACATTGTTAAGCTAATAAAAATACAAGTAAAATTAATGATTTAGTTAGACTATAAGTGTCGACCCGTGTTAGCGATCACGTACGCAAATGGTTTGCATTAAGCAACTTTGTCGACAGGTTTTTAGGTTTTTAACTTTTAACTTTTTTCGGTAAGTAATCTGGCTTTTTAATCAGTCGGACAAAAAATACGTGCTTTAAATTCATAAACGTCATGTGATGGAACTTTCTTAAATAACTTCTCTCGAAAGAACCTATTTTGATTCAAATCTTTGTAAATAACCAAGTTGACCCAGAAAACCTGGAAAGCGGACAGTAAAATGTATTCCACCCAAAAAACAAATAAGAAAGTTTGTAGCGAAACGACTGGAAATAATTTGCGTAAATGTAAAAATTTATTATCGATATTATTTTTACGACATGCTTACATTAGCGTACTACATAAACGAGTTTACTGGAAGTACACTCATAAATATGCTAATTTTAATTTAATTGATATTGGAAAGTGTTTTTATCATTTTAATTATGTTAGTTTAGTTAGTCAAACTGATCGAAAAATTTTTGAACGGCTCGAATTTCCCATCTATTTTTTAAAGGTAACCTTAAACGTATATCTGGGTAGAGCCTCATGTTATTTAAATTTATTTTATTACAGTTAAATAATACTTTAGTTTTAATATAAGTA
Source organism: Abscondita cerata (assembly GCA_030710515.1). Lineage (NCBI taxonomy): Eukaryota > Metazoa > Arthropoda > Insecta > Coleoptera > Lampyridae > Abscondita > Abscondita cerata. The sequence continues at coordinate 484,114 of JALBCR010004309.1, read as the reverse complement.
TTTACGCTTTAAGCAATCCAATATTAGTATTTTTTTATTATTTATGACTATAGTTCCAACTCAAAAATTATTGTGAATCATCTTCAGAATACAAAAATATTTTTTATACAAACGTTAAATATGACATTTGGTTTTCATGGAAATTTGGAAAAACATAAATTGGTTTGTAATAAAAGATTTTTTTAAAAAATATAAACTAGGTATGTAAAATGTTTGAATCTGGAGTTAATTAAATTAATATTAAGGACATAAAAATTCTGTTTGATAATTTAATGTAAGATCGTCAAAATTTGTTTGATTATTGATTATTAAATTTGGTTTGTTGTTTTAATGTATGTTATTTCTAATTTATCTAAAATTTGTCTATTATAATTAGTTATTTTAAAAGGATGTATGAGTGAATTTCAGGAATAAAAGGAATTGAATTGTATTTATTTTTTGGTTTATCATTAATTGGAATTAATGTTGTTAGATTTTTTAAATTATGTACATAATTAAATTTATTAAAAATGTTTAAAATAATTTTGAATGGAAATTGGTTTAAATGAGCAATATAAAAAATTGTGTCTAATTTTTTTTTTAAATTTGTTTCTGATAGAGGTATGTTGAATAAACGGTTGAAAAGAAAGTAGAACGCTGATAGTTTTTGTGAAAAATGGTGATTTGAAGAAAAAGTTTGAACTGTAGTTGTTGGTTTTCTATAAATGTCAAAATTAATAGAATTATTTGAATCGATACAAATATACGTATCTAGAAAAGGAGACAATTGTTTTGAGAAATTTCTAAAGTGAAAATAATTCTGTGATGTAAATTATTTAAGTAATTTAGAAAAACATGAATTTCTGATGTAGAACCTTCGAAAATGCAAAGAATGTCATCAAAGTATCTATTCCAGAATACAATATTTTTATTAAAAGTAGAATTTTTGGAAATAAAATTAACTTCTAAATTATTTATAAACAGTTCAGCTAAAATAGGTGAAAGAGGAGAACCAATTGGTAGTCCTTTTTCTTGTTTAAAAATTGATTGTTGAAAGTGAAAAACTGATTATTTAAACAAAATTTAAGTAATTTATCTATATCTGAAGCTATCAAGTTAGGCAATTCACTATCATGTAAATAATTGGATACTAAAGGAATGGTTTCTTCTGGTGGTATTGAAGGATAGAGGTTAACGATGTCAAAAGATATTAAAGTTAAAGATTTTTGTTGTTCTAATATTAATTTAGATAAGTTTTCTACTAATTTAATTGTGTTTTTGAGAGAATAAGATGGTTTGAAATTAATTTCTTTTGATATAATGTGAGATAGAAATTTAGAAATAGGATGGTTGGTTTTATGTATTTTAGGTAAAGAGTATAAATTTGAGATTTTGATGTTTGTAGAATATATATTAAAGAAACTAAATGTTTCTTGAGTTTCAGAAATTATTTTGGAAGTTAGTAAATTAAATTTATGAAGATTGTAATTTTGTAAAGTCAGATGAGTTAAGATATGAATTGGTTTTATTAATATATTCATTTTTGTCGAGAATTACCATGCAGTTACCTTTATCTGCTTTAGAAATTATCAAATTATTTTGATTAAGTTTTTCTTTAATTGAATTAATTGTTTTAATTTCGACAGATTTGACTATTTTTTGGTTAAAATTATGATTATCTTTTGGAATAATTGAACAGATATTCTTAATTTGAGTTTTAATTAAAGGGTTGTAATCACTAAAATTTTCAATTGTTGCTTTAAATTCATTCAACATCAAATTGTTACATTTGAATTGTGGAGCAAATTTTAGTCCTTTGTTTAATAATTCTAACTCAGAATTGCTGAAGTTAACATTAGTTTTATTAAATATGTTTTTATGAAATTCGAATGTTGTTCTAGAATTATTAAGTGTAGGAACATAATTATAATGACAATTAGAATGTAAATATGATTTAAATTGAGGTTTATAAAAATGTGGTATACGTTTTAGTTTATTATTTAGTTTGTTGTAAAAATTAACTCCGAAATCAAACACCTTACCTCTTAAATTATTATCTAAAGAATCCCAAATTGCTTGATGGATGATTGGCGCAATCGATTGATGTAATAACCATAATTTCCATTCTGTTTGGTTAATTTTAGAGTACCATTTTTTAGATTCTGATTTTAATAAAGTTATTATGTAATTATATTCGGCCATTTTTGTAGATTTCGATTCAAAAGGTAATTTAATTCTTGCAAATTTTGGAACTTTGTTTAATTTTAAGCACTGCTTCAGAAACCATATGTTAAGTGCGTAACGTTTTCTGTCATAAGATATTTGTTTGTACAAAATGATTCTTTTGATTATGCTGGCAGTTTCCATTTTATGTATGAATATAGGATCCATTATTATATTGGTTATTCATATACAGGGTGTTTCATTAATCAGTACAGAAAATGAAACTGGAGATTCCTTGCAAAATTTAAAGGGGGGTTTAACATAAAAAAAATTTTCTTAAAGCCTCCCCTGAAGAGTTACAGCCCCTTAAAGATGTGTAAAAATTCACATTAATCGATTTTTTCTGAAATGACTTGAAATAAAAAAAAGAAATCTAAACATTCAAATACTACTACCAAGAAGCCTCCATAATTTCATAATTTTATTCACCCTTGTTCTCTGCAAGGGGGTGAGTCTTACTACCCCTTAGAGTTTTTTACCAGAACTTTTTAACTAATTTTTTTTTCAATTTTAAAATTCAGATTTTGGAGGGCCAATTCAATTAAAAACTTTTTGTCTCTTAAAAATTTCACGTAAACTCAATACTTTTTCACCAAAAAATAAATTAAGCGAACTTGCAGAATTTTTAATTAATAAGTTGCGTATGCAAGTTTGACATAAATAACAATATTATTATTAACTATCATTTTTAATTTAAATTAACAATATTATTTCAGTGAGTGTTCAAAATGGGCACCATTTTCTTGAATACAGGCTTTTATTCTTTTGAACAAATTTCCGTTAACGCTACCTAGCATTGCTACAGATTGTCTAACTCTTCAGGGGAGGCTTTAAGGAAATTTTTTTTTATGTTAAACCCCCTTTAAAGGAATCTCCAGTTTCATTTTCTGTACTGATTAATGAAACACCCTGTATATAAATTATTTACGCTTTAAGCAATCCAATATTAGTATTTATTTATTATTTATGACTATAGTTTCAACTCAAAAATTATTGTGAGTTATCTTCAGAATACAAACATATTTTTTTATACAAACGTTAAATATGACATTTGGTTTTCATGGAAATTTAGAAAAACATAAATTGGTTTGTAATAAAAGGTTTTTTTAAAAATATAAACTATGTCCTTAATATTAATTTAATTAACAACAGATTCAAACACTTTACATACCTTGTTTATAATTTTTTAAAAAACCTTCTAATACAAATCAATTTATGTTTTTCTAAATTTCCATGAAAACCAAATGTCATATTTAACGTTTGTATAAAAAATATTTTTGTATTCTGAAGATGAATCACAATAATTTTGGAGTTAAAACTATAGTCATAAATAATAAATAAATACTAATATTGGATTGCTTAAAGCGTAAATAATTTATATACAGGGTGATTCATAAGTAATGGGCCAAATTGTAAATCTACGTTCAGAAGGCCAAAATCATAATATTTTCATTAACAATTGTCTTTCGTTTTATTAACTAGAGTACAATAAATGTGTTTTATTACGTAATTTTTATATGTTTTTATTTTAATCTTATTATCAATTATCAATTACGGTTGGGTAAATGTCAACATTCCATGGCATGCTTCTGTCTTAACAGATTAATGCTACGTCTACCAACGTGAAATGTAGTGTAGTGAATTAGTAAATTTCCAATATCTCGAAAATCGTTAATATTTTGAAGATCAAAGAAGTATAGCTTTTTTCTACAGAAATGATGGGGCTATCCAAATTAAATAAGTAAGTTGTAAAATAATGAGCAATAAAAAATTTGTAGCTGATTTCATCTAATTCATATGGCGCATGTGGCGACATCTACGAGTTAACTCAAATCCTCTCACACATTCTTGTTTACCTTTACAAAAACTAATTCATAAAAAAAGTAGCTAATCTATTAACAAAAATCTATTTTATTTTTTTCGCTTTAACATTCTGTATCTCAGTAAGGAGCAGACTAAGACCCATTATAGTTAATGAAAATATTATGATTTTGGCCTTCTGAACGTAGATTTACAATTTGGCCCATTACTTATGAATCACCCTGTATATATAAATAACCAATATAATAATGAATCCTATATTCATACTTTAGTTTTTTAAATTTAAACAAAAATCTTTGGGTTTTGACTACTGCTTTAAGCAAATTTAATGTTTTGAATTTTGTTTAAAAATGTATTCTTAGAAATATAACTGTTTAAAATGTTTAAACATATTAAAAGCTTTGGTCAAAATTATGCAGTATATAGGACCGTTTCTCTAATCAACACACTGTCATTTTGTCTTGCTAGTGTATTTTGCCGTCTTGAAAAAATATTGAAATAAAAAAAATCGTAATTATAATGTTAAATCAAATCAATATTAAAACGATTATAACATTGATTTTTGAAACGGGCGTGGCTAAGCGTATGTCGGCAAATTTTTTGCCAAGTGAGAATTCGGGCGAGCAATAATTTGTTCGATCACAGCAAGAGTTGCCTGGTTCGCCAAGAGTAAGTGTATAAGTAGGTGAAGGCTGGGCTAGTAACTTACTCTGATTCCTCATTCACTCCTAAATTTATCCAACCTTAAAACTCACTCCTGGTTTATAAATTATTACACGAGAAAAGAGAAAATAAGCGCGTCTGTTTTTTTTTTCTTCTTTCTCGTATGTTACATTAATAAATAGAAACTCTTTCTTAGAAAGTCTACGTTGAGAATTAAATCTGAAGATGAGAACTCAAACATACACGAAGATTGTTAATAATAGCGGAAATAGTTCGGAATCAAGAACGAGACGGTTAGAAACTGTACTACTAAAAATTTATGATGAAAACTAAACAGGAATTCTAAAATAAACTTCAAGAAAAACAATTTGTGGTGTATCGTTTGTTAAATATGGTTTTGTAAAAATTAAAACTGCGATTTATTTTAAATTCGTTTCGTTTACTACGAAATCCTTAATTAACGCTAATTGATTTAACATTGCGGCGTCGCTATTTTCTGATTTCCATTTTGTGCGTTGTTGTAAATTATTAATGTATTCAGTGGACCAACGCGCCCAAAAATGTTGAATTAATTGTTGGTTTTGACGAAAGCGATTCAAGCGATTTGCCATTACATCGGTGACATCTTCTTGCGAGAACGTTGTTAAAGATTTCCCAATTCAAAAATGTCCAGGGGTAAGAGGTTCCAGGTCATTTGGATCGGAAGTAAGAGGGCACAAAGGTCTAGAATTTAGGATAGATTCTACTTGAGTTAGTATTGTATAGAATTGCTCGTAATCTAGACGTTCAATATTTAAAATGTGTTTTAGGTGGTGCTTTACAGATCTTATGACTCGTTCCCAAAGACCGGCAAAATTAGGCGCAAGCGGTGGTATAAAATGCCACGTTACTTTATTTTGAAGACAATACTGATTAACCACGGGATCATTTGTTAATGCGTTTAAATTTACAACAGTTTTTCTCAAAGTGTTATCTGCACCCAATAGTCGCGTTGTCTGAATATATGTGTGTAGCACACTAATTGCTCATTAAGAAATGACTCTTTATTGATTGTGTAACATTTATTTACTAATAATGCTAATACACTTAAATAAGAGTCACATGAAGAGCAGGTAATAGTATATTATGCTACTAGGAGTAGAACGCATTCTTTTTGTGTTGAGCGAAGGTATTGCGGCCAAAGCGCAGCTGAGGCCCAAAATACTTTGCGAAACACAAAAGGCGTTCGACTCCGTGTAGCATATACTATTTTTCTTCAAGCGTCAAAAAACCAAATTCTTGAAGTAATTGAGGTGGTTTTAGAATGAATAGGCAACAGCGTTAACTCAACTTTACAACTGTCAAACATGACTGTCAAACAACATTATTTTTTGTTGTGTGTATTAACACGGTTTGTAAAAGGAAAATTTTTGTATTAATTTGTAGAGTAAGAAAGAAAGCTATAATTATTTAACAATACAACAATAATAATAATTAACTCTTATTTCAGATGAAAACTTAAAACAAACATTCTTTTGTAGTAACTATATAGTGGAAAAAATACCTATTTCTTATTTATAGTAATATTAAAGGTACAATTTTGTAATGTCGAGTTAATAATATTTAATCCACTACTTGCTGTTTTAGAACTGACATTGACGTCATTATAGTCGTGATGGATTTCATATTCACTTGACTGGGATATGCTCGATGTTGCGGTGGAAGTACTAGGCCTGTTAAGATCACCTGATGTTACGGTAGATGTGTTACCTTCATCGCACCCTAATATTCTATTGGCAATTTCACGTTTGTTTGAAAGGGAGTCTTCGATGTATCCCTCAGCTACATTGTTAGATTTCCATCCACCGTGTCTTTTTAGAGTGGTAATGTCTCCACCATTGTCAACTAACAATGTAGCTGAGGTTCGTCGCAGTGTATGACCAGTGTATTCCTCTGGATTAGGTAGTTTTAAAAAGTTGCCACTTGTTTTGGTATACCTGAAATTTTATGTATCCCCATAACGACACGGTGGCATCTACCATTTTGGTATTTTAAAAAGAATCTTGTTATGTTGATGTCATTAGGTCGAAGTGTCATATATTGTCTACATAAATTTAAATAAAAATCTCCAACTATGGTAAATGTCCGTGACTTATTCGTTTTAGTATTAGGAATTTTTACTAGTATTATACGTTCCAGGTCTTCGATATCCTGTATTCTTAAATTGACTAGTTCGTCGCAACGACATGCCCCACTAACTCCGAATATTAATACGATCTAAGAAAATAGTATCTACTTTAGCGATTGAAAAAGTTATATTTGAAATTACCTTCATGGCCAAATATTCATTGTTTGGCGCATTTTGTAAAAAGTTATTAAAATGTTCTTTTGAGAAAACTTTTGCTTTTTTGGTTGATACCCATCAGCTTGGCGCTTCAAGAAGGAAATTAATTTTGCGTAATTTTTTAAGTTTATGTCATGTTTAATATTTAATTGGCACTTTAGCATGGAATATTGTGCCCATAATGACGAACTTTTCATAGTTTCCGCCAAATGGGAAAAATACGCTAACATAACATTTTCTGTGTAATTGATTATATTATTTTCTTGCGCCCATTTCAAAAATTTATTGTAAGCAAAATCATATATTTTGCGCGATTTGTTGGGGATCAAATTTTCAACTAAGGCATCGGCGATTTGTTTTATTTTAGGTGGAGTTCCTTCAATTTGCGACATTTTTAAAAGTTTAAATTTTAAATGGCGTTTCTGCTTAAAAAGTGCTAATACCTCTACCGGCAAACTAAGTTACTAATTGAGCGTAAAATAATAATATTATTGTACGCCGTAAAATAATGTAGTCGTTCTATATATTCAATGCGGTATAGTAAAATTCATATTTTAGCACGCTTGAAGAAAAAACTTATTGTTTACCTGCCGACAAGTTTTTTCTTACTTGACGGTAAGACGGGTATTTCTCTACTGAGCCCCAATGCTTATTATACTGGTTGCTAGCGCCCCGCGATGTTGGCAATAAACCCCGTCGGGCTATGAACCGTTTTAATGCGTTCAAAAACAATTCGGTAGTCAAATCACCAATGAGCTCCAAATGAACAGCTTTCACAGTAAAGCAAATAAAAACGCAAATGTAAGTTTTACGATTTTACGGTTTGTCGCTTTACCATCCTTTAACATAAAGGGTCCGGTAAAATCAATTCCTACGGTTTCAAAAGGTCGAGTATGCGTTAATCGTGATGATGGCAAGTTACCCATTAATGGTACCGATTCTTTCGGATTTGCCCTAAAACCACGTAAACATTTTCGTAATACTAGTCTAACTACATGCCTTCCGTTTAAAGGGCAATATTCATTTCGCATTGACGCTAAAACTTGTTGCTGACCGGCGTGCAACAGACGTTTGTGTTCTTGTTCTATTATCAAATTTGTTACGTGATGTTTAGGTACCACTGCGAGATGCCTTTTTTTTAAGTTTAAAATTCAAGTTTAAAAGACGTCTACCAACGCGAATAATTTCGTCTTTGTCTAAGAACGGATTTAAGCAGGCGAGTTTTCTCTTAACACTAACGCGATTATATTTTTTGAGAGATAAAATACTGAGTTAAACTCTTGATTTTGAACTAACTTAACGATTATATTCGAGGCACGATTGATTTAAAGAAGAGTTAAAGTCTGTATACTATTGGCGCGGAGTAATAAATCATAATTGACCCATCTAGGGTCTGAGAACAATAGTTTAATCTGTGTAAACACGTTGCCATCAGCCCAGGTACTGACGAAACGAGAATCATAGCCGTAGATGTGGGTATTATACCAAGATACAAAACTAATGGTATATAATACGTAAGAAGTAAAATTTGTAATGTGATCTACTATACAAATAAAATAAATAACATATAACCACATAATAATTCATATCAAGGTAGATTTTACTATTATAATATATTTACCTACTAAAAATATGATTTTCCAAACTTATTGACCGAATGTAATTAACAATTATCGATTAATCTTAACATATACGATATGACTCTGGTCTTGATTGTAAGATTGGTAATGACGAGTCAATCTTAGAAAAAAAAAAAAAAAAAAAAAAAAAAAAAAAAAAAAAAGAGAAAAAAAGATAAGTGAAAAAAAAAAAAAAAAAAAAAAAAAAAAAAAAAAAAAAAAAAAAAAGAAAAAAAAAAAAAAAAAAAAAAAAATAATTTTTTTTTTTTGTTTATGCAAAGGCACGACATGTTGCCAACATCAGCCGTTGATTAAAATATTGGTTTGAGTCAATGTTGACAAAAAAAAAAAAAATGTTTTTAAAAAAATACAAGAATTTATTAATTTTTGTCGACGTACTAATTAAATGTGTGTCCTTTGTTATATATTTTTTTCTATTGTCTGTTAATTGTTCAATGTAATAATATTTATTTGTATCTTTCTTACGTAAGGTTATAACAATGGTTATACCATCATGACAAACACATATATGTACAAAGATTGTATACATACACATGTGAATAAAGTTTATTATTATGAAAAAACCTGCAAATTTAAAAAAATATTTATTAAAAAAAAAAATTTTTAAAAAATTTTCTTAAAAAAAAAAAATTTTTTTAATAATTTTTTTAAAAATTTAAAATAAAATTTTTTTTTTAATTAACTTTTTTTTTTCGTTAAAAATTTTAAAAAAATAATTAATAATAAAATAAAATTTTAAAATTTTGTCATTTAAAATAAAAATTTTTAAAAAAGAAAAGCTATTCCTTTTATGTTGGAACGAATGTTGAATTTTCTTATATTACAATCTAACGTACTCAACTGTTTGCATCTAAACAATATTATAACAAGCCTACTCATTTACTAAAGGTGATTGCTAAAAGCGTTGATTGAAATATTTCAATCAACGCTAAAAGTATGCAATTGTAGAATTTCTGACTAAGCCGATAAGGAATGTGACTCATAAACGATAATCCGAAGACTCCTCTTCTTTAGAATCTTGTTCAGTGTCGTATTTGCGGGTTATTTAAGTCACTACATATATAAAAAAGTACATTGTAATACGTGTAAGGAAATGCTAACAGTTAACGACTCAAGTGTTTTCAATGTGAACGAATCATTAATTCTATATAAAGATTACAGCAAATCTGATGGAATTAAATACTTACACAGACCATCACCCGAATTCTCAAAATTTGTGTTTTTATTGAAACTTTTACTGAAGAATTTCATCTTTTAAAACAGATTATGGTTTATTGGAAAAAATTAAACTCCGTATAAAAAATGTCTCAACAGCAGTGTGAATTCATGGTTCAGAGAATGCGACACTCATAAACTGTTAATTATCGATCAGTTGGTTAAAAATAAAACTATATCGAACCTTAAAGTGGGAGGCTAATAAACATATTTCTAATAGCTATAATTACAGTGATGTCACAAAACCACACCGTAAAATAAGAATATTATCTGCATAAATAAGTGTAAATGTTTGGATATGTTTATGTATAGCATTGTATTAGGTACGTTATTATTTATGTGTAAATTGTTTGTAAATTATTACTATTATTTTAGATCAGTTGGAATTGTAATTTTGAAACAATGTTTATAATTAATGAGCTATTTTACTTTAATTAAACTATTTTAATCGAAACCATGATATTTTGATACAGTTTCAAAGAGTAAAATCCTAACTTTTATCTCTACTAACAGATAACAAAGTGTCACTTTTCGTAAATTATTTTTTCCCTCGGGAAAAATGAGTACTATTTTTAACACCAAATTTCCCTCAATAATTTTCTAATTCTATTGTAATATGATTTTCAATATTAAATCGTCATTTATTTGTCACAGAAAAGAATAGTGTATTATACACGTATTATCCGCACCGCGTCGGGAGACAACACACCTCAAGCTAAAATCTAGTACTTTTATTTTTAGAAGTAATAGGAATAGGTTTTATTACCAAGTGAATTTAAATTTGAAGGTCTAGTGGAACCCACTTTCCCTAAAAAACACGGTAACTTGTTGCCTTTTGAATTGAAAAATTTGAAAACCAATTTTTATTTAAAATCCTTTTCAACTGAACACGTAAAACAAGTAGATACAAAAACCAATAATTTTGCGTTTCTTTTTTTTATTGTTATTTTTCTCTTTTTTTTTTTTTTTTTTTATATAAAAATAAAAAAAAAAAAAAAAAAAATAAAAAAAAATAATTTTAATTAAAAAAAAAAAATTAAAAAAAAATTTAAAAAAAAAATTTTTTTTTTTTTTATAAAAAAAACAAAAAAAAAATTTAAAAAAAAAAAACTTTTTCATTTTTTTTAAATAAAATTAAAAAAAAAATATTAAAAAAAAAATAAAAATATTTTTAAAAAATATTTAAATAAAAAAAAAAAAAATTTGTTATTTTTAATATTAAATAAAAAATTAAAAAAAAAAAATAAAAATTTTGAAAAATTATATAAAAAAAAGTAAAATTAAAGGTTTGTTTTTTGCGTCTTTTTAAAATGGTGAAAAAAAAAAAAATTTTTTATTTAAAAAATTGTAAAAATAAAAAATAAGCGCTTAAGAAAAGGTAAAAAAAAAAAAAAAAACAAAACCAAAAATAAAAATTTAAATTGAATCTTTTAAAAAATAAAATAAAATCGTTTGATTTTTTTAACAAAAATTTTAATCAACTCTCTGTTTAATTTAAGAAATGACGAGTACCTTAGTAAAATGTTGTCACAGTTAACATGAGTAAGTACGCAAATATTTGTTTTTTCACGTTTCTCTAATTCGTCGTTAAAATTTAGAGGTAGCATGGGCCAATCTGTTTGCCGGTTTGTCAACCATTTTGGACCATTTAACCAAAGCGTTGATTTCGTTAATTCGGTAGAGGAACAATCTCGCGAGATAATATCGGCTGGGTTATCCGAGGATTTGTATAGTTCTAACTACCGTGTTTAGTTAATTCTTGTATTTCTGCGGTACGATTAGTAACAAAAGTTTTCCAGACCGACGGTTGTGCCGCTAACCACGATAGAACGATTTGCGAGTCTGACCAGTAAAAACGTTGTCGAAATTAATTTTCAAAGCTTGTTGGACTTTATAAGAAAGTCGAGCTAGTAATAATGCTCCACATAACTCTAATCGTACATTTCTTTTTTTTTTACCTTTTTTTTTTCCTTTTTAACGTTTTTAATCGCGAGTGGTTTTTGTTGGGCGATTAAAACTTTGATTCCCCCTACACCTCGTTTTTTACTTTACTAAAACAACGTCATGAAACACGTTCATCTCTTAGCAGTGGCGGCCGTAATTTCCTCACAAAAAGAAAAGAACAAAAAGATCGAAATGGACAAAAGATTGGTTGTTAAAAGGTCACGATTGTCATATATTAATTTGTTTAAATTGTTTATTTAAATATCTTGTATCCATCTTATTTGCTTTAATAAAATGACGGTACCGGTGAATGTACGCTGCCGTGGAACGGCATGAGCTGCTATAAAACACCAGCGATTAAAACGATCTGCACACTCACTTCGGTTTTAAACAAAGATGGACGAACCGACGATTAAGATTTCAAGCGCAGTCAGAAATTTTCAACGGCGGTGTTGTTATCGGTTTTACGCCACAGACTGGCAGTCTTAATCGTCGATTTTAATCGCCGCGATTAACATTGCTAAAAAACAACGAAGTGTGTGGGGGCCTTAAGACTTTTAATGGAGCTACACGTGATTTAGATGTCAGTAAATGACTGACGCTATGTCCGTTGTTGTCGGTTGTTGGAACATAAAAGCAAGTTCCGTATGCAGATAAAGAAGCGTCTGAGAATCCGTGCAATTGAATGTTGACATAATTTGGTGTCACAACTTGACGCGGAAATTGAATTTGATTTATAGCTGGCAATGGATTGTAAAATTTAAGCCACATATTGTTTAAAGTTTGTGGAAGAGACTCGTCCCACTCTACTTTAAGTTTCCATAATTGTTGTAAAATGATTTTAGCTGTGACAATTAAAGGTCCGATTAAACCTAACGGATCAAACATTTTTGAAATTACCGACAAAATTGTTCGCTTTGTGATTTGTTAGTTGTGTTCATCGTGATCAAAGGAAAATTGTAAAACGTCCGAGTTTGCGTTCCACAAGATTCCGAGGGTTTTTACAGTCTCATCGTCGGTTATCCGATAATATTGCATATCATTATTAAATTCAGATTCGTTTAAAATATTTTTATCATTCGATAACCATTGTCGTAATGGAAGGCCGTATTCGCGTAGCAAATATTTTAATTCCGTTTTTAGCGTTTTTGTTTTCTCCACGCTCTCTTCGCCCGAAATTAGATCGTCCATGTAAAAATCATGCGTTAAGACACGAGAAGCATTTGGATATTGATTACTGTTTTCGATTGCGATTTGTTTTAAACGAGTTGCCAAAAATGACGAAATACTCGTACCATATGTTATCGTGTGTAATCGGTAGTGAGTTATAGGGGAGACCGGGATTAGTTGTTACACAGGGCAAGTTGTTACACTGGCTGTACCAACTCACTCGAACCGTTCCGGAAGCTTCCGATCAGGTCGGCACCTAGCATGTGTCACTCCCGCAAAGTGCGTTTGTTCGTGTACGACCACAGTGCCGATAGCAACAGCGTGGTGACAATTAAAGTGTTCTTCAACGCAAAAAGTAAATATTCACGACCCGTTATCGAATAATATTTTGTAAGGAAGGAATACAGGTAAGTCCTCCTAATTTATGTGCTGCATTCTATTTATACTTACATATATTTCGTTGCAAATTGTGAGAGGTTATGTGGCTTTGTTTGGATGTAGTTACTATTTTGAACACAACATGTGGTATATGGCTAGTTGTTACAATTGAATCGGGGCAGTTTGTTACACTGTAACAACTAGCCCCTTTGTTGGGAGCAATTTGATTTCATTAAAAGTCATTTACATTTCTTACAGAATCGCTTAAGCGATATATTAAGAGAGGTAAGGAGCCGGTTGGCTACGTGAGATCGCGGCAACTGTTTTCCCAAGATCAAGAAGCCAAATTAGGAATACATTTTGAACTGTAGTAGAATCTATTATGGTTTAACGTCTAGAGATTGAGTATCCTGAGAAATAGACCAATTTGAAAATGGCAACTGAGGATTGGCTGTTGAGTTACAGAAAAAGGCATCCAATTCTCAGCTTACGCCAACCAGAGGCAACCAGCTTAGCAAGAGCTACTAGCTTCAATGCTCACAATGTTGGACAGTTTTATGATAATTTGGAGGAAGTGATGAGACGATATAAGTTTGGAATGTGGATGAAACAGGGTTGACTACGGTTCAGAAACCGTCAAAAATTTTGGCAGAAAAAGGCAAAAAACAAATAGGAAGGGCAACATGTGGAGAGAAAGGAGCAACTGTCACAATGAAATTGGCAGTCAATGCCATACGCAATTTCGTACCACCTCTTTTCATATTTCAAGTCTCACTTCATCAGCCAAGGACCGACTGGTTGCACTGGCGCTGCTCATCCAAGTGGGTGGATCACTGGGAGCATATTCCAGCAATTCATGGAACACTTCCATAAACATGTCCCATCATCGGTGGATTCTCCCATCTTATTGCTTTTAGATAACCACATTTCGCATTTATCAACTGGTGTATTGGACTTTTGCAAGGAAAACGGCATTGTCCTTCTCTCATTCCCGCCGCATACGTCACACCGTTTGCAGCCTTTAGATTTAAGCGTGTATGGCCCTTTTAAGAAATTTTACTACACTGCTTGTTCAAATTGGATGAATTCACGCGCTGGTGTACCAGTATCTATCTATGATATTCCCGCGCTTGCCAAGGAAGCTTTTACGAACGCTATTAATCCAAGAAACATAATATCAGGCTTCGCAAAGGCGCGTGTGTGACCCTTCAATCGAAACATCTACACAGAGCAAGATTTCCTTCCTGCGCAAATTACGGACAGACCACTGCCAGAAGAAAATGAACATGACCGTGAAACCACTAATAATGAGCTGAAAATTCTTGAAATATCTCCACATCAGTTGAACCTGCCATCAACAACTGGAACAAATTATTGTAGACCGAGAACTTCAGACGCACACAACTTTCCACCTACTACAAAACAGTTGAGACCGTACCCAAAAGCAGCTCCAAGAAAACGCCCCAAAACAGCAAGACAGAAAGTGAAATCCTCTATTTTGACGGATACCTCTGTCAAGGAAGCTTTGAGAGCAGAGGAGGCAGCGAGAGAAGAGAGAAACGTTTGAAGCAGGCTGCACCCAAGAGAAAGGTAAGAAACATAGTCTGGAAACTGATGAGTTAATAGATACTTAATACTTGTATTGTTTATAGTTAGTGACATCGGCTTCCAAAGAAAGGAAAAAGATGCACACAAAAACCAAAAAGAAAAGGTGGCGAAAACTTGCGACCGAAAAATCAGATTCAAGTGATGAAGAAGACAGTCTCTGCATCGTCTGTTTAGAACCATTTTCTCGCAGTAAAAGTGTTGAAGAGTGGATACAATGTAGAGCGTGCAAGAAATGGGCCCATTTGCATTGTGGTGAAGATGACCATTTTTATACATGCATACATTGTTCATCTGACCTATCAGTGCTGAGACAGATGATAATATTGTTGTCTAGGAGCGTTCTTTAGCATGAAATATATCGTAATACTGAATATTGTTCTTAATCATTGGATGTAACAACTTACCCCTGGCGATGTAACAATGTGCCCCTATACAGGGCATGTTGTTACACTTTACCTTATGTCATACAACTCTTTTTTTTGTATGTTTAGGATTGAGATTTAGAGCTACTAAATTTTCTTAGCATAGGAAAAAGACCAACACGCCAATGTTATGAATTTCAGGATCTTGGACTATCATTAGGCGACAAAAAAAACATTTTGTACGAATTGCAACAACTGGCCCCGGTCTCCCCTATCCTCGTTACAATTATCTCACCAAACAATTCTTTGCAGGTCGCGTTGCAATTTTTGAACCCGCATTTGACAAAACATTTTGACAATATCGGCCGTGATAAGAAAATTATGTTTTCGAAATCTAACAATTATAGCAAATAAATCATCTTGAATTGGAGGCGTTGAAAACCACTCTTAATTTAGTGGTGGAACTCGATTGCCTAAAGACTCCATGATGGGGCATGTAATATCAATATGTGTTATTGTTTGTTTTATTGTCGTGGGGAGTCGATTTTTGACATATGACCTAAGCTCAAGTATTCGTTCATAAAGTCGCTATACAATCTTTTTAACTTAGGATCTTTATTGAATCGTTTTTCTATCGTTAAAAACCTACTTATAGCCAGTGGCGACTTGTCCATATGGTCATTTAGTCAATGACCTCCCAAAAATTTTGACAATATATAAAAAAATATTCATTATTACGTTTTTATTAAAATAGGTAATTAAGTCGCAAGTACAATAACTTAAAATTTATCGGCCGTCGTTCGTAATTCATCCTCTTCAACCTTGGGCTGGCGGTGCGAATTGTCCGCATTGAATTAGATCTACCCGGAAAAACTCGAAAAACGTGCAGCGCCCGAATAAACGCGAACGTCCGAAACAATAATCAACTTTGGGTCATAAGCCGGATCCCGCAGTTTACGTCGACTTCGTATAGAGTGTACAACTACGCTCGATTTTTGATTCGATTTTCGCGTGTTTTAAATCAATTTAAGAATTTATATTGATATGTTTTACTGTTGTTGTGTTGCTTTGTAAAAATACTATTTTTTATTCGCGTGTGCATGCGCTATAATAGAAAATGTCAGTAGTGCAGAAAATTAAACAACTAAAAAATGCTAACAAACTTAATTTTACAAAATTAGTTGAGTTCAAGGCAAATGGTCGTCCTTTGCCAGAACTAAATTTACGACAGACTAGCAAAGACAGAAATAAAGATGTTCATCGAAACTTTCGCAAGGTAATGTACGAATATCAACATTTCCTACGGTTGCAAAATTTACCGAGCATTTCATGTGTTCTGCAGACGAAACATGTTTTTTTATTTCCTCTTTTAAATGTTTTAAATCTCTGACACCGGATTTGGACTATAGCGAGTCTGACGAGTCTTTAGCAAATAATAAACAAACAAAACAGTAAAATACATTTGATACTTCACAACCACATATCCAGTTAGCTAAATCGTACATTACCTTGCGAAAGTTTCGATGAGCATCTTTATTTTTGTCTTTGCTAGTTTGTCGTAAACTTAGTTCTGGCAAAGGACGACCATTTGCCTTGAACTCAACTAATTTTGTAAAATTAAGTTTGTTAGCATTTTTTAGTTGTTTAATTTTCTGCACTACTGACATTTTCTATTATAACGCATGCACACGCGAATCAAAAATAGTATTTTTACAAAGCAACACAACAACAGTAAAACATATCAATATAAATTCTTAAATTGATTTAAAACACGCGAAAATCGAATCAAAAATCGAGCGTAGTTGTACACGCTATACTAAGTCAACGTAAACTGCGGGATCCGCCTCATGACCCAAAGTTGATTATTGTTTCGGACGTTCGCGTTTATTCGGGCGCTGCACGTTTTCTAGTTTTTCCGGGTAGATCTAATTCAATGAGGACAATTCGCACCGCCAGCCCAAGGTTGAAGAGGATGAATTACTAACGACGGCCGATAAATTTTAAGTTATTGTACTTGCGACTTAATTACCTATTTTAATAAAACACGTAATAATGAATATTTTTTATATATTGTCAAAATTTTTGGGAGGTCATTGACCAAATGACCATATGGACAAGCCGCCAATGCTAAAATCTTGTTTTATTACCGGTTTGTGTTCTGCGTTTGAGTATAATGTTTCCAACATTTGACTACGGTGCGTTAAAAATTTGGAAAATTGGTCTAAATTAGGTAGTTCGTTAACGTTTAATGACGATTCCCATTCTCGTTTTGTGACATTATCAAGTTTACTCGACAATTGATATATTAAAATTGAAACCCATTTTTCGATTGGTTCGCCTAAATTTTTCAATGAACGTACGTTTTAAAACTTCGTCAATATAAGGTACGTAAGGAGTGAGCCGATTCCTTATTTAATACAGGCGCGTCGAATAAATGTTTTAAATGCGAATTGATTATTACGCGTTTGTTTTCATATCTTTCTTTAAGAAGAGACCACGCGATAACATAATTTAAATCGGTGACCTCTAAAGATTGGATAACTTGCAATGCGTTACCTTTTAGGCATGACTTTAAATAGTAAAATTTTTGAATATTTGTTAACGCGGTGTTATTATTCACTATAGCATTAAATGAATCGTAAAACGACATGTATTCGTTGTACAATCCATTAAATTCTGGCAACTTTAACGTAGGTAATTTGACGCAACTTAAATTTATATTACTACCGGGGTTGCTATCTTTTGAAAAATTCGTTTGAGAATTGAATAAATATTCTTTGGCTCTTGAGACTGTTTTATAAAATTTTGATTCAAAGGTGTTTCGATATTCCGATTGTTCCTCGCTATCATCGATTTGTTCAAATGTCTGATTGGCATTGCACAAAATCGGTCCAGCTGGCTTCAATTTTTTCTAATCGCGTAGACAATTCAAATAATGACGTTGTAGAGCTAAATGCATTAACAAATGTTTCGAACCGCGTAATATGGCCACTTAGTTGGCCACGTTTTTGATTTAGTTGTTTGATATCTGCCATTTTTTAAAGTAAATTCGATAATTGAGGTTTTTTATGAAAGCAATTCTATAAAATACGTACCAAGTGATCATGAAATAAGGATAAAATATGGAAGGACTTACGATTTTAAAAGATGTTGCTGGCTTTTTTTTTTCTTTTTCTTCGCTACTGGTTCATTGTATGGGTTGCTGGCGATCCGGCTCGAAGGACCAGAAAAAATGTGGTGTATCGTTCGTTAAATATGGTTTTGTAAAAATTAAAACTGCGTATTATTTTAAATTCGTTTCGTTTACTACGATTGCTTCGTATGTAATGATTTTACATTGAATATGAAAGTACATGAACGGATTATCACAAGGACAAATACAATATGATAAAATACAACGTTTAACATTTTTATTCTTATAATGAATTCTTATAATGAGTTTTTAATTGTAGAATTGAACACAATTAAAATTTGCAAATGTAAAAAAAGTAATTTGGAGTTAGATATTAACCAGGTATACGTCAACACATTTAAGATGTTATCATAGAAGGTCTAGATTTCTCAACAAGGAATTAATATTTATATGTAAAACTTATACTTTTACAGGGGAAATTTACCAGAAAAGATTTTATGCTGATTGGTTTTATGTATAGAGAATAATAGTAAATGTTGTTGACAACACTTAAACTATACAACTCAGCATGTTGTTACTTGAACAAACTTGTCACGCACAAATGTTTTGTCAGCAGTCAAAAAAAATAAATTTGTGTTTTATTTACATATACGAGAGGGTTGCAGTTATTTTTAAAAAGCGCCACCTTCTCTTCAAATGTATATAAAAACGTCTACAAAAAAGGAGACGAATAGAACGCTTTAAGGTTGATTCAAAATTAAAATCAAAACTAAGAAATTCGCTTCTATTAAAAATAAAAAAAAAAACACGTCTACCCGAGGCACTTTAGACGTCGGAAGCAAAAGTAAAGTTTAAAGCAGGGTTTGTAAACATTTACAATTTAACGGATGAAACTGTATTATAGTTTATTAATCTGACATCTGTTAAGCAAAATTTTGTATTCTCTGTCATGATTATCTATTTTTTCTTTAATTGGTTGCTCTTTCTTTATCCTATTATTTTTTTCGTCGTGACGAGCAATTGAAACGGTTTATTTTATGTCGTCATGCCATGACTGTGGTGTTATATAATGACTTCCAAAAAACTGCAACACTTAGAAGTTGTTGAACGATTTTAATAAAATTTTCAGGAAACGTCTATTTTCATTAAACAAAGTGATGATTAAAATTTAAAAACAAAAGATGTTTGTGGTATATCATCTCAAACTTCTTAAATCCGTTGCTAAAAATCGTGTACATTATCTGGAGAGTGCGGTAAATTACCCAGTCACCTACCAATCATATCCCATACATGTTCAATTGGCGACAAATCAGGCGACCGAGCAAGCCATGGGAGAACGGCAATTTTAGATTCTTTCAAAAACCGTGTTGTAGCCCTTGCCGTATGAGGGCGCGCATTATCCTGCTGGAAAATGGGATTTTGCAGCCCCTGAAAATATGGAAGGCCAACTGGTTGTAGCACATTAGCAATGTAACCAGCTGCGTTAAGGTTGCCGTCAATAAAGACCAAGGGTGATCTGCTACCATAACATATTGCACCCCATATCATAACTCTTTAAGTGAGGGCTGTGTTGCGTTCCACAAGAAATGTTAGATTTTTACGTTCTCCACGCATCCGTCTGACCCTCCTACGACCATCGTGGGCCCAAGCAAAATCGGGACTCATCACTAAACACAATTTGATGCCATTCTTGCGCCCAGTTAACCCTTTCGTTGCTCCACTCTAGTCTGCGTAGACGGTGAAGTGGTGTAAGAGGAAGACATAAAAATGGACGATATGAACGCAACTCATAAGGTCTTATCCGGCGATAAACAGATGACATTGACATCTTAAGTCTTGTACCTCTCATCCAATCATTTGCAATTGATCGAGTTGTTGAAAATCTATCTCTTGTGGCCAAAACTCTTAAGCGACGTTTTTTGCAATCTGTAGTCCTTCGAGGACTCCCAGATCCACGGCTACGATGTTAAACCCCTTCCTCAGACCATTTGGACCAACATCTCAATACCGATAAAACATTTCGGTTTACACGACGAGAAATTTCTCTTAGTGAAAGTCCGGCCTCTCTCATACCAATAATGCGGCCACGTTCAAAATCACTTAATTGGACAAAATGTTGATGTTGACGTACTCTCGGCATTGTTTTCTAATTCAGAATGAAATTGTGAAGAAACAACAACAATTTGCAAACTTGACAGTTACTAAATGGTCTAATACTTCAAATTTATTGTTTCTATGTGATATGGAAACAACAGGCAAAAACCAAAAAACCAGCTAGATTTTATTCAAATTTTAATCATCACTTTGTTTAGTAAAATAGACGTTTCCTGAAAATTTCATTAAAATCGTTTGACAACTTCTAGGTGTTGCAATTTTTCTGGAAGTAGGTATATTTTATGTTCTTATTTACCTTCTATAAAGTTTACACACTTAATCAATATTACTACATATGAGTACTGAGGTGGGTGACGGTTGTCATGTTTAGGTTTTAGTGGTTCTCCTAAACCTTGAAGCAAATGCTTTGCCAAGATGAACAAATCCACAATTGCACACGGTATCGTCACCGCACTACACAGAAAATAGAAACGCTAATTTTATAATTGATCAACACTACTACAGTTACAAATTGTCAAATTTGCTAAATTCATGTACTTGTAGTTGTTTGTTATAAATTTAATAAAACTACTTGTCTTATTTATTTGTTTCTTTTATAAAAATATTTTAAATAAATAACAATTAATTATATAAATATTTAAGTGTTTTGTAAGCTGAACCTTGAGTTATTTATTTGACGTTTTTTATCTTAATTCAAATTTTTTAATAATTTTGCTATGGAAATAATTACAGCAACTAGATATTAAAAGTTGTGTTGCGGCAATTTAAGATTATTCCGCCACAGTACTCCCCCTCCAGTAAACGTAGTAAATGATTAGGTTAAAAACCTGTTTGGAGATTTAGACGATCTTCCCGATTTGGTTTGATGAGGGTTTAATTGAAATGTAATTTTATGGGGTTTTTAACTGTTATTAATGTTATCTTGTTGTGTATGTTGATTGGTAGGTAAATTGTCAGGTAAATTTTCATAATAATATGGTTTAACACGATTAATTGAAACAACTTTAGGATTTCCTTTAAAATTAATTTTGAAAATTGTATCTGATCGT
The DNA here is from genome assembly GCA_030710515.1 of Abscondita cerata. Taxonomy (NCBI): domain Eukaryota; kingdom Metazoa; phylum Arthropoda; class Insecta; order Coleoptera; family Lampyridae; genus Abscondita; species Abscondita cerata. Next base: position 462,491 of record JALBCR010004309.1, on the reverse strand, counting down.
TCAATAACTTCATATGGACCTTCATAAGTGATGTATGGACAAAGTCTTTTATAAGTAACACATGTGAACATGAATTAAGATCTTTAAAACCAAAAAAAAAATCTTTAGAGTGATTCGTTGCCGGAGTAGGTTTAATATTTTCAAAGTATTTACGGAGTTGACTGACAAATTCAGATTGAGTTGGAATGTTTTTATTTGTAACTAGCAAACCCGGCGAACTCCGTTTCGCCACCAGATGGCTTCGTTTTATGTAACATTTCGTTTGGTGATTAAAAGATGAAGAAAAATTTTTGGTTGTTTTATATTTGAAAAGGAAAAATTTTATTTCATTTCACAACAGTAATGAATTCATTTCGATTACAAAAATGAAGTGTTATTTAGTTGAACTTCTCTAAGTAAATAAAAGTGAATCCAAAGTAAATACTGAATCGAAGCGTTATACGGGTCCGCAAATTATCCGTTTCATTGAAGTGCACTTTGGTAAACCACATTTTTGTTTTTGGTCTAACGTTAACACAAACAAAGCGGATGGTTTCCCAACTCGTGAACACGCAACGTATAACTGCCCATATGAAAAACAATGATTTTCTAAATTTATCCCGCAAACACTAAGCGATTGGCCTTGCGACTTGTTAATTGTCATTGCGAAGCACCGGCGCCATCTACTTAAAATATTGGTTTGTAGTACATGCTATGTATCAGAGATGGCGCTGTATGTGAAAAACAATTTTCCCTCTTTTCTGTTGACATTTTTCCTGAATTTTCTTTGCTATAAACCTCACGGAGCCCGAGACCTTTCCAACGAATGTAAAACCGTGGAAATCGGTTCGTGCGTTCTGGAGTTATAGCGTCAGGAAGGAAAACCCGACTTATTTTTACATAGTAGAAGATGACAAAATCGCTAGGTATAGAAATATCTTATATCCAATGTTTGTTAAACTAATCCCCCTGTAGTTTTTCACTTCCTGTCTATCCCCTCTCTTGTATATTGGACAAGTAATTGCTTCCTTCCATTTTTCTGGAAATCCTTCTCCCTGTCATATTTTTTCTAATATTTTTCTTATTCTCTCTCTCATTCCTTCCCTGTGTATTTCCACTCTTTCCCCTGCGTATCATCTGTGCCACCTGCTTTTCCTTTCTTTACTTTTTTAAGGCCTCCTCCAGTTCTTCTTTTTTGATTCTCTCTTCTTTTTGTTTTTTTCTTTTATTTTCCCGTTTTCTATTATGATCTTAACTTCCTTTCCTTGTAGCACATTTCTAATGTGTTTTTCCCATTTTTCTCTATCTAATGCTGTTTCTCTCCTATTTCCTTTTTTTCTTATTTGGTTTACGAATTCCCAAGCCTGCTCTTCATTTCTGATTTTCTTCATCTTTTCTTCCATCAGTTTTCGATATTCTATTTTTTCTTTTCACATCTATTCTTGAATTCTGTTCTTATTTTTTATAATCTTCTATATTTATTTTCCCTTTTTTCAATTTTCTTCTTCTCTTTCTCATTTCTTTTTTGCTCTCTCACACTCCCAGTTCCACCATTCTGATTTTATTTTCCTATTGTTTTTTGTTCTTTTAAATCTTCTCTTTTCCGTTGCCATCTTCATTTTTCTGTAATTCTTTTCAACTCTTCTTCGATCTCTTCTGCTATTTCCTGCTCTTCCTCCATTCTATTCATATACTTTTCTATGGTTTTTTCATTCCATATTTTTTCTCTCCCCATTCTATAATCTCTTCTTCTTCTTCCTCTTCCTTTCCTATCAGAATCACTTCAATCGGTTGATGATCTGAATCTACTTCGTCTCCAATTCTTATGTGATCTATTTCTTCCCTACTTGATTCGTTGACCATAACGTAGTCAATTATCGATCCTCCTCTCCCTCCTATATATGTTAGCTCTCCTTCTCCTCCTTCTTCCATATTCCCGTTCAGAATTGTCCATCCTCTCTTTTCACAAAGTTCCAATAATTTTCTACCTTGCCCGTTTATTTTTTTATCTTTCGACTTTCTTTTGCTTTGTTCTCCATTTATTATTATCCCTCCTTCCTCTCCTGTTCTTGCGTTAAAGTCCCCTCCTATGATAACTTTCTTTTCTTCCCCTTCTTTAATTGTCTTCTCTAGTACTTCTCTCGTCTTCTCCATTTATTTTCCATATATCGTAATTATTTCGTATATCTTCCCTTCCTCTGTCCTTACTCTTGTGCTCATAATTCCTTTTGTCTCACTTTTGTTTCCTATCTCTTCTTTCTCCCATTCCTTTCTTATTCCGGTGATTATTCTCCCCTTTGCCCTCCCCCATTTTTTTCTTTTTCTGCGAATTGTACTTGCCATTTAAATTCTTCTGGCACCCTATTACTTCAATTTTTCCAGTCTTTTTCTTCCAACCATGTTTCTACCAGTCCTACCATTGTAAAACCCTTTATGTACTTCCAGAAATCTTCTCTTTTATTTTTTAATCCCGCAATATTCCAAAACAGTATTTTTTTTCTTTTTCCCTCCCACTTCACTACCTTTCCCAAACTTATCGATCTTTCACGTATCTCTTTTTTCCACTCATTTATAAAATTCTTATATATGCTCACCAAATTAAATTAATTTTCTATATGACTAACAAATACGCAATCAAAATAATTTTCTTTTATGTAATATAATCTTGCGGTTTAATTTTTGTTTATACATTAATTTAAAATACAAATTTACGCCGAAAATCCACACTCTCCGATAACAACTTTCATTTTTCCGCGCCGATAATTTTTATCTTTATCGGTCACTATTTCCTTTATCACCTTACTTTTATTACTTTAATTTTACTTTTAAATACGTAATAACTTCTAATTAACTTCCAACACCCTCTTTACTTAACAACGTCCGCACTCTTCCACTTCTAAACACCGAATCTATCTCTAGGTATAGAAATATTTTGTCCATAAACTAATTCTGCTGATGTTGAATTAAAATCTTCGCGAAAAGAAGTGCGTGTACCTAATACTACAGTTGGCAAAATTCTGGTCCAATCTGAACCATATGACACATAAGAGCTGCTTTAACTTTCTGTGCCATCTTTCAATAAAAACATTTGCCTGAGGATTATAAGCAGTAGTACGTATTTGTTTAAATCCAATAATCCGCGATAGTTCTTTAAACAAAGCTAATTCAAATTGACGCCCTTGATCGGTGATTATAATGGAAGGTACACCAAACCTAGCTATCCATCCTCCAAAAATTGCAACAGCTACTGTTTCTGCGTGAATGTCGGGAATTCGAATAGCTTCCGTCCAACGCGTGTAGTGATCTATCATAGTGACACAGTATTTGTTATTTTCTGAAGCTGGTAAAGAACCTATTAAATCTAAATAAATTTCATCAAACCTGCAATGCACATTGCTAAATCGATCAATTGGTGATTTAATGTGGCGAGAAATTTTTGAAGTTTGACAGTTATTACAACATTTAACCCAGTTTTTAATATTTTTGTCATGTTTAATTAAATAAATTTTTTTGAAATAGTTTTGATACTAGTTCGAATACCGGGATGTGACAGAGAATGAACACTATTAAAAACAGGTTTAGTAAATGTTTGTGGAAAAGTGAGATATAATAATAAATTTAAAGAAGAATGTGAGTCGTTCAAAATTTTTTGTAGTTGGTCGTCTGTAATTTGAGTATCCGCCAAAGCTTCATAGTCAATTATTTTAGGAATTGAAATTTCGTTAATTGGTAAAAGAGTATCAGCAATAACATTGTCTTTTCCTGAAATGTGACGTATATAAGTTGTAAACTGAAAAATAAAGTCTAGATGGCGTAATTGTCGTGGAGATGCTTAATCTTGTTTTTGTTTATAAGCAAACGTTAATGGTTTGTGATCAGTATAAACTGTAAAATTTCGACCTTCAAGAAGTGAACGAAAATGTTTAATACTAGAATATATAACTAAGAGTTCCCTATCATATACGCTGTATTTTTGTTGAGCTGGAATTAAATTAGTTGAGAAGAATCTTAATGGTTGCCAATGATCGTTAACGTATTGTTGTACTACAGCTCCAATTGCTGAATCAGAAGCATCTACCATAACAGCTAATGGTGCATCTGATTGTGGGTGAACAAGAACCGTTGCATCAATTAGTTGTTGACGAACAGTATCAAATGCTCGTTCAGTTTCAGCAGATCAAAAATTTTACGTTCATCATTTTTTATTGATCCTTTTAAAAATTCGTTAAGAGGAATTTATTCGTGTGTAGCATGAGGAATAAATGTCCTATAAAAATTGAGCATTCCAAGGAATCGTTTTGAATCTCGAAAGGTGTCGAGTTTTTTGAAATTTATAATTGCTTCGGTACGGTTGGAAGATGGACGAATTCCTTCGTGATTTATATTATGGCCTAAAAAATTAACTTCAGATTTTGCAATAACGCATTTATTCAAATTAATTATTAGACCGTATTCTTGTAATTTTTTGAAAACTAATATAAGGTGCAACAAATGTTCATCTCTATTGCAAGATGCTACAAGAATATCATCAATATATGAGAAGCAAAAGTCAAACCCACGTAATACAAAGTGTATAAACCTTTGAAATGTTTGAGCCGCGTTACGTAGTCCAAAGGGCATACGTGTGAACTCGAATAATCCAAAAGGAGTAGAAATAGCTGTTTTTGGAATAGAGCTTGATTCAACTGGAATTTGGTGGTAAGCTCTTACTAAATCGATTGTGGAAAAAATTGTACATTCAGCAAGTTGAGTTGAGTGATTGAATTTAATCCACGATAATCACCACAAGGTCGCCATTGTCCATTTTTTTTTAACTAATTGTAATGGGCTTGCCCATTGACTGTCCGAAGGTCTACATAAACCTTTTTCTAACATTAATTCAATTTCCTTTTTGGCAATTGTGAGTTTGTCAGGTGCTAAACGGCGAGTTTTACAAGCAATTGGTTGACCTTTGGTTACTGAGTGTTTAACATTAATCGATGTTTTTTTTTCAATAGTTATACATTTGAATTCGTTAAGTAACTCAAATACTTAAGTGTCGTTAATAGAATTCGAAATTGTTGTTATTGTTGTGGGAGTCAGACCTTTATAAATACTTGCTGATACATGTATGGACGTAAGAGGATTAATAATTCTTCGATGCTTTAAATCTACTAATAGACCATAATTGTTAAGAAAATCAGCTCCTATTATTGGTTTGCTTCTTCTTCTTGAAATTCCGTTCCTATCGGAGATTGGAAATCATCACCACTACTCGGACCTTATCAATCGCGCGTCTGAACAGTTCTGCGGACGTGCAACCAAACCACTCCCTCAAGTTGCGTAGCCAAGAGATTCTTCTTCTGCCAATCGTTCTCTTGCCTTTATTTTGCCTTGAATAATTAGCTTAAGGATGTTATATCTATCTCCTCTCAGAACATGTCCTAGATATTCTAATTTTCTCCCTTTTATGGTGTTACTGATTTCTTTGGCTTTATTCATTCGTCGTAGTACTTCCTCATTTGAAACCTTGTCAACCCACGGTATTCTCAGCATCCTCCTATAGCACCACATTTCAAATGCCTCTATGTTCTTGTTGTTTTTTGACTTGAGTGTCCAAGCCTCCATTCCATACAATAGAATGGAGAATATATAGCATTTTAGTATTCTGGTTCTCAGTTCTAATGTTATATCTCGGCTGCAAAGTATTTTATTCATTTTTATGAAAGCACTGCGAGCTACTTCAATTCGACACTTGATTTCTTTTGTATGTTCTGTTGTTTCAGTTACCCATGTGCCAAGATATTTGTAGGAGGATACCCATTCCAGTTTGTTGTTATTAATATTTATAGACGGTCTATTGTGATTTGTGCTTGGGTTTTTTGAAGTTGTCATGACTTTGGTCTTTTTTAGGTTCATATCCAGGCCATATCTCTTGCAGGCAATGTTTGTTACCTCAACCAGATGTTGTAGGTCTTCCAGACTGTCGGCGAATATAACGGTATCATCTGCGTATCGTAAGTTGTTAAGTCTTTCCCCGTTTATGACGATACCACCGGTTTCTTCTGACAGCGCTTCTTCAAAGATGCCCTCACTATATACATTGAATAAGAGAGGCGACAATACACAACCCTGTCTAACACCTCGACATATCTTGATCTCCTCACTCATATCTTCTCCGACTTTGACTCGTGCTGTTTGATGCCAGTAGAGATTGGATATTATTCTTATGTTCTTACTATCGATGTTTTTCTTTTTAGTATCTCTAGGAGTTTTGTGTGCTGGACTCTATCAAATGCCTTTTGAAAGTCGATAAAGCAGATGTACATATCATGATTCATATCTAGGCATCTTTGTCTAAGTACCTTTAGTCCGAAGAGCGCTTCTCTTGTTCCTACGCCCTTCCTAAAACCCATTTGAGTGTCACTGATGCCTTGTTCTAAATCCTTATGAATTCGGTTATGTATGATCTTTAAAAATATTTTCGATGTGTGTTAGCCAATCGCTAGGAATTCTGCCCGTCTCATAAATGTTGTTAAATAGTTTCAGTAGAATATCTATAGAGTCCTTCCCTATGAGTTTTAGTAGTTCAGCAGGCACTTCGTCAGGTCCTGCTGCTTTTCCGGATTTACAGTTTGCTTGTTCGAGTTTCTCTCTTAATATTTCTGGACCAGTATACTCCACGTCTGGGTTTTCCAGTTCTATCCGATTATCGTTAAAAAGTTCTTGTATATATTCGCTCCACCTTGCCAGTTTGTCTATCGGTTCTACAATCAAGTCGCCGTTCTTGTTTACCAACACATCTGGTTGTCGTCTCTTTATTCTCCCAGTCATTTCCTTTACCTTCTTGTGCATATTGAAAAAAATCGTATCTGTCTTGATAGGCTTCAACCTTTCGACATTCATCAAGTAGCCATTTTTCCTTGGCCTGTCTTATTTTACTTCTGATCTCATTGTTTATGGTCTTATAGATTTGCACATCCTTGCCCTTATATTGGCCTCGTATCACCATCAGGTCCAGTATCTCCTGTGTCATCCATTCTTTGTTCTTTCCCTTTATGGATTTCAAATCTGTATTTCCTGCATCCTTCAGTACTTTTTTATGTTTTGCCATTGCTGGTCTATGGTGATATTATTGTCATCGTTGTGTCTTAGTTCGTTTAATTTTTCGTTTATGTTCTTCTCAACCTTTTTGTACACTACGTTGTCCTTCAGTCTTCTAGGGTCTATACGTTCCTTAGTTGTTTTCCGAACGAGTTTTTTCAGTCTTACATGAATTACAGCTACCACCGGATTATGATCGGATGTTATGTCAGCTCCTGGATATGTTTTTACTGACTTGATAGTATTTCTGAATCTTCTACGGATCATAATGTAGTCGATCTGGTTTCTAATTATACCTGATTTTCCGTCTGATGGTGCTTTCCAAGTATAAAGCCGACGTGGAGGAAGCTGATAGAGGGTATTGGTTATTATCATATCCTCCCTTTGACAGAAATCGATCAATCTGTATTCTCGCTCATTGCGAAGACCTAGCCCGAACTTGCCGGTAACATTAGTCACTTCACCTTGGCCAACCTTCGCATTTAGATCCTCCATTATAATGAGGACTTCGTGTTTCTTGATAGGTTTGATCACTTTAGCTAGATCTTGGTAAAACGACTCTATTTCATTCTCGTCCTTATCTGCTGTAGGTGCATACACTTGGATAACATTTACTGGAACCTTATTTGAGGTCAGTTTCAGTAGAACTATGCGGTCTGAGAATGGGACGAAACTGAACACCGTATGTTGCACTCTCTTGTCGGCAATTATTCCTACTCCATATCGATGACAGGCATCATCATTCCCCAAATAGTACATTATGCCATTCTTGGTGATATGCTTCCCTGACCCGTTCCACTGAATATCGCTCAAGCCAAGTATGTTGATATTGAGTCTCGTCATTTTTAAAAAGACGTTATCCACTTTTCCAGGTGCACAAAGACTTCTAACGTTCCATGTAGCAATTCTATTGTTTCTATGTGTCACAGTTCTGTACTCAACTTTATTCAACGCTCTCCTCCCCGGAGATCCGATTGGAGGAGTTATAACTCCGGAACATTTCGAATTGAACAAAGCCATTGTAATGTAATGGTGTGATGATTATCACTAAGGATATCCACAAGGGATCTTTAATTCAGTGGTTTCCTCTTGCCTTCTGAATTCTTACACCGTTGACCACAATTGTGATTCTTTCGCTTTTGGGGCCTGTTTTAGACCCTGAGACAAAAGAGTGCCCGATTTACAGCCGCCCAATCTGAGACAGTCGCTGTAATGCTGATTTTGGTTTGCCCCGAGTATTTAATTTCCTCGGTACCACCCATATCTGGGAGGCGTTCCCCTATCCACCACCTGGAGAGGCGCCCGATGGGGGATCAGCAACCCCTCACGGTATTGCTTATATCAGCAATAATGAATTTCTAAATGAAATTTCGCCTAAGGCTCTAGTGAAAGAGTGCGTGTACCAAAAGTTCGTATTTTAGTTTGATTAGCTGCATAGATATCTAATTCGTTGCAAGAGTTTAATTTGTCATTAAGAGATGCAGGAATTGCTGAAATATCGGCGCCAGCATCAATTAAATAACGATTTTTAGTAGTTGGATCTAAAATGAAAAGGCGATTGTTAATTAGTCCATTACAGTCCGCCACCTGTAAATGACAGTTCTAGTTTTCTGAAGAGTTTTTAAATGTGCTAGGTTGATTACACTTTTTGGCTTTTTCCGCAAAACATTTATGGTAATAACAAAAACAATTTTTTGACGATTCAAAGATTGACTTCGACTGCGTTTATTAATATTGTTTATTTTATTAATTTCACGTCGCAGTTCTAACCGTAAGTCATTAAATTTTTGTTCCCAATTTTGAGTTTGATTTAGTGATGGTGTTGTATGCGAAACTTCTGTGATATTAAAACTAGATGTGGATGTTTCCAATATTTTGTTTGGCATTACTACTAAATTGTCTAAAGGTTCTGAACTAATTGTCAAAATGACTTACACTTGTTCTGGTAGACGTTTTAGCCAAAGTTTTTTGAAAATGTCAACTGAAATTGAGTTGCCTGATAACATTTTCATTTCACGCAATAATTGTTAATCTGTTAATTCTGTTAATCTAGAAATTAAAGCATTTCTTAATGTCTCATATTCATTGTAATCTGGGGATTCATTAAAATATCGTTAATCATTTTTAACGTTTTTTGATCTAATGTCGCTACAACAGTAAAATATTTAGCTGTATCGACAGTAATTTTTGACAATTCAAATTGAGCCTCAATTACCTTAAACCAAATAGCTGGATCATTGTCCTAAAATGATGATGGTTTAACTAATATACGATTAATTGAACAATTATTATCTTGTTGATTATTAGAATGAACGTTAAGTTCAACATTAAGAGGATTATGTGACGTGTCGTCGTTACCGTTCCTTGACATTTTGAAAAAAAAAATTGATTTCAAGTTTGATTGCAGTAAAATTGTCTTTAAATATAGCAAGGTAATGCTTTTACAAATATAGCGGTTTACAAATAAAGATAATTGAACATAGATATAAAAAAAAATGTACACTCATGAAATTTAAAACTTGGACACCACAATTTCTGTAAACAAAAGTTTGCACATTGTGAAGCGGGCTTAAGGGTATCATTTACAATTCTAACAGCAGGTAGTCTCAGCAGGGGTTATCTTATAGAAGGACTGTAGAATGAATCATTACACTAAGCACGTTTTAGAAAATAGGTAATTTACGTTGCTTACTTAATTTTTTTCTTTAAAGAATATATTTGAAGGTATCGCTAATTAAACACCATAGCTCGATTAATTATCGAATCAAAATTTTGTTTAGGAAATGTTTACAAAATAAAATTAGAAATAATTTTGATTTAAAAAACGTCTACAAGCAATAACTTTTAAATTAAATCAAAAAACTAAACATGGTTATTTGGGTTGACTGATTATTTTTAAATAAATCTAACCTACTAATTATTGTAAGTTATTTTAAAAAAATCATTAAACTCTCTATTCATAATATTTAGTCCTTACAAAATGAATATTTTATGACGTTTCATTTTTTTCTGTAGTTAATATAAAAAGTGAAAATAAAAACTAAGGCAATTCTTATTGTCAACGTATATATTTAGTTTTTTGACAAGAATTTATTACATAATTATAATTAAGATACAGTAATGCATGGATAATCCGAACAGAAAGATTGCAGGACCCGTTCGGTTTACCAAAACCGAACACGTTCGGTTCATAGATACCTTCTTTAACCGTACAAATATATTCCTGTCACAGAAAAATAGGTACTCAGCGGTTATGAAAACTTTTATTTATTCAATATATATACATAATGATGTACATACGTACTGTTTAGTATATGCACACTATACATAATACTTTTTTTTCTAACACTGCATATGTATGTACATATGTATTGTAATAACAAAAGATAAATGAAACGTTTGATTAACAACAAAAAGATTTTTGAAGAGTCCTATTATTTACACAGTTTATTGTCTCTCAACAGTTTGAACAAAATTCTCAAGAGTGCTTTGAACACATTTTTGGATGGTTAGATCGACAGCCTTCTGCCGAATTCTTCTTAGAAGAATCACTTCATGCAGTGGCAATGCATTTTCTTCCGCCCATCGTAGACATGAAATGAATGGCATGACCGCCTCTTTACTGGATATTTTTGAATAGGTTCTTTGTCATCAGAGTTCTGATTCCGTCCTGTGACAGAAGCAATGATCTCATCATCTTCTAAGATATCTAGATCCAAATGTTTCTCATCTTCACCTCTTGCCCATTTTTCAACTTCTGTTTTAGTCAACGGATTATCAGCACGATTCACTCTGTTCACTAACTCCACTAGATCAGGTTCTCCATCAGACCATTTTTCTCTTAATTCATTCAAAGGCATCAAATTTTCTACATCCCATTCATCCATGGTATTGGTCGAAAGAAGTTGAGACCATGACTTCAGGCACTTGTTTCCAATATTCGGCTAGCGCAAACACAGCATCTTTCAACGACACATTTTTCAAACAATTCGCTACGTTTTCATCTTCTTGTAAGAGCACCTCTTGCAGCAATTTTTTCCGATATGTGACTTAAAATTTTGGATCACATTCTGGTCCATCGGCTGAATCAGGGCGGTACAATTGGGTGGTAGAAACATTACTTGAATATTACTATCACGGCTGGCTAGTTGTTGTTCTGGTCTATGAGCTGAAGCATTATCCAATACCAAAAGTGTTTTTTCTTCGAGATTGTTGTTGCGAAGATGCTTTTTTACGCTTGGTACGAATTCATTATGGAACCATTCTTTGAAGATAGCTTGATCAACCTACGCACTTTTTTGGTTTCGGTAATAGACAGGTAGCTCAATGTTTCTGAATGGTCTTGGATTTTTTGATTTGCCGATTACAAGCAACCTTAATTTGTGTCGGCCACTTGCATTTGCACAAGGCATGAAAGTAATTCGATCTTTGCTGATTTTGCGACCCGGTGCACCCTTTTCGTCCGCGTGTACATGTCTTTTCTGGAAGGCAGTGCCAGTACAAACCAGATTCATCCGCGTTGTAGAATTGCTCAATTTTCTGTTTCATTTCAATACGAAATGGTTCCACGGCACTTTCGTCACTCGACAGCTTCTCCCCAGTAACTTTCAACGAGCGGATTCCAAATCTGTGCGTGAATCCTTGAAACCATCCTCTACTTGCTTCAAAATTGACTTCTTCTCCATAATTCATATCACTGAAGAACTACCGAGCCTTCTGAAGTATGATTGCTTCGGAAATTGGTGCATGTCGCGCTCTCTGTAGTAGAAACCATGTATATACTGCATCTTCGACATCAGAAAATTCCGCATTACGAATCGTTTTCCTTGTTCCCAGCCCTTTTTCAGTTCGTGATACATAACCAAGAATTTCGTTCTTCTTTTTCTTGATGTCGGATATTGTTGACTTCCCAACATTAAATTGCGCTGCCAGAGATGGGAATGAACCCCCAGATTCCAGTAGACGTAAAATATCAGTCTTTTTTTCAAGTGTTAAGGTGACATGCTTACGTTTAGAAGTCATGGTTGCAATATGTATGCACACAGCACACAACGTATCAACAATTCACAAAACAAACGACAACTCACAAAACAAAATAACTAAACTGTTCTGGTTGTCTCTTGATAACTAAACAACAAACCAACTTGCAGAGACGTGTAGTAAAAACGTTTTTCATCATCTTCTCGGAAACCGGCGTTCGGATTGTAGAATGCATGGTGTTCAGATTATTTTACGCAATTGGGGCGTTCGGATTATAGAGTATTTCGGATTATGGGGGGTTCGGACTATCCATACATAAATATAATAAATCAATAATGGGTGTGACCTCCATTATTATTGATACATTCTTGGAGGCGTCTGCTCATTGACGCTATCAAGGTATCAATATAATTAATATTAATCGTTTCCCATGCGGTATCAATGGCTGCAATTAGTGCATTACGGTTTACTGGTATAAAATTTGGCCCTTGTTGTCTTCGGATAACAGCAAGTATTCGAGCCCAAACATTTTCGATAATGTTAAAATCTGGGCTTTTTGCTGGCCAGGGTAACAGCTCCAAGTTATTTGCTTGTATCCAGTTGCGCACAACCTGCGAAGTATAGGGTCATCATATCCCGATAGTTAATTATCGAATGTTCCAAGAAAATATGTGTAAATAGTAAATGGAATCTACTAACGTAACGTTAAGTCGTTAATTATAGTTACATAACTCTCCTTTCATAAGATATAGTTCATATTAATATGCTTATTGTAAAGCTTCGTACACACCTGAACAACAAACCGAGGAACAAACAGAACAACGAACCGAACGGCAATCGGAACATTAATTTGGACGGTGCTACGTACGAATTTTAGAACAGATTCGCAAGTCCTGATTGTTCCACGAACGGTTTGCGGCGTTCCCGCAACTTGTCGGTTTTTCTCCGACATCAAAAAAATGCGCGCGAATGCGTTTGCAGGTTTGGACTTATGCGGGAGAATTAAATTATTTATTTTTGTCCTTCCTTTTGTGGGTTTGTTGTATTTTAGGTAATATTATGGAGTTGACAGAAGAAAAATGTTTTAAATTAATCAGTGTTTAAGAATGCAAGAAAAAAATGATGTCCCTATTAGCATCATTTGGGCGGGAAATTTCCAAAATAAAAAAAAGCGAAATAAATTATAATTTTTACTCTTTTTGTGCGTAAAATTTGGTTGGCACTATCTTCTTGTTTTCCGCAATTTTCTCTTCTCAATAATAAATATGTATGAACTGAAAACTACTGAAAATAATTATGGGAACAGAACAAACGTTCCGTTTGTTGTTCGGATTGTGGAAATCATAAAAGATCGTTTGTCGTTCTGTTTGACTTTCGGTTCGTTGTTATGTTTGTTGCTCGGTTTGTTGTTCAGGTGTGTACGAAGGTTTACAATAAGCATATTAATATGAACTATATCTTATGATGGGAGAGTTATGTAACTATAATTAACGGCTTAACGTTATTCTCTTAAACGTAGTTTTATTTAGAGGTCGCAAGTGTGGATATCTCTCGTTAAACAAACGGCAAGTTCTTTCAATAATTTTGTAACATTCTCCATGAATAAAAAATAAATTTAGTATGTCTTCATTCGAATATTCTTGGTGGATTTTCATATTGTGTATAATGTGTCACGTCGACGTTTACAAGTTTGATAAATAAGGCACATTGTTTTAATTTCCACAGGCCACTAGTTAGAAATTATTTAATAAAATAGAGAAATATTGTGTGTCGAATGTAAATACATCGATAGCAGGAAAATGGTAACAGATAGGTATAGGGAACCCTTATGAAGATTGAAAGACCACTTAATTTTCCATCACATAGAGCAACAAGATACAATGTGTTCCATTTAAAAAAATTGACTTTTGGGCAGTTGAAGTTAGTCAGATTTAGCCAAACATTTTGAACACCCTGTAAATAATAAAATGTCAAATTACACATCATTTAAAAAACTTAACAGTCCTCCTAAGTATAGGCCAAATTTTGTTACTATAACTTTCTTTTTCAATCATTGACAAGCGTTTGAAATCATTACAAAACTAATTTTTCTCAAAAAATGAGAATATCTCAAAAACTATTGATTTTTCATATAGGTTGTGTTACATAAAAGTAACTCAGATTTTAGCGTAGAATCCAAATATACAAAAAATATATCATTCCATTTAAAATAAGAAAGTTGGTAGCCACTTCCGGTTACACCGGAAGTGTTAGAAAAGCTGAAATATTTTAATTAAATAGAACTTTTGAGCAATCCCTTATTCCGAATTTTTAAACAAATATTTCAACGGGAAGTCCATAAACTTCTAGTTAACAAGTTAGCTGAATCACCCTGTATAAGAAAATCCATTTTTACAAAGTGAACAAGAGTTTTGTAGATTAATGGGAACTATTATACACGACGTATTTCGTCCTTTTGGGACGCGTCAATAGCGGAAAAACTCACATATAATATTCCAGTTGTATAAAATGCGTCTGCAGACTTTCAACACAATTCTGAGAGATAATCATCATTTGTATGATTATATGGCTAAAGAATCAATCAAACCAAATTTGTCCAAATTTAAACACGTATGTTTTTAATTACTTTTGAGTAATGTAAGCGATTGTGTGAAAAAAAATTGTTATAAAAATTCAAAAATTTTTTTGATAACAAATTCCATGCTTTTGTATTACATCATTACAATTTTTTTGTTTTGTTTATCAAATTTCTTTTAATATTCATTTAATCTTTTTTGTAGCTCTTTTACTTTTCTGGTTATTACATTTTTACTTTCAAATTCTAAACATAATGAGATTTTACAAAATAAAACGCGTTCTTTCTTAAATATTTTATAAGATGCTGATTAAGTTTAAATCGTAAATAGAAATCTGCTTGTAAACTTTATTTATAGTTTAAAATTGTTCTTATAAAGTTTCATACATTTCACTGTAATGTTCTAATGATACGACACATTTGGAAATCTTCATTAACTATGATTATTTACTGACAGTACAAGCTTAGCTTAACGTCTCCGTCAAGTTGCTACAAATACACCTTCCTAGAGTAAATACGTGCCTAGGGTTTAATCCTTAGATCAACTTTAGATTAATTTGGTTTGTGAATGTGAACAAAAATGGAAGTAGCTTTTATTTCACTGAAAGTATTTTTAACAGGTTATTTAAGTTGCAACAATTACGAAATCTAAAGCTTTACACGCAAGATTTCTTTTTATCGCGAGAGTTTGAAGTTGCTTAACTAAGTAAACTTTAGGATACGTGACTATCGTACCGTTAATAGGATTTTGACGAAGCTTTGCAATGAAAGTGATCGTTTATTTAAATGGTGATTAATGAGTCGGGTCGAAATTAAAACAATTTGAACTGCTCTGAACATGCAACTTGAACAACCTTTTTAAAACAAAACCGTCGGAATTATTTCAAGAATTTTTTATGAAATTCTTTTTCTGTATTTTTAATTTTTTTTAAATGTTTTATTGAAATTATATAATAATAATAATTTTAGTGTTCAATTAGATAATTAATTCTGCACTATAGTGTTTAAACGTTCAAAATTGACGAATAAAAAGTAAAAGAAAATAAAAATTATAATTGACTATAAAAATGCACATGCTGGAAAAAAGTAAAGATTGTGGACTAAAAATTTTTAGGGTTAAACATAACTAGCGACAGTGATCAAAAACTAAAAAGAGATAAATCTATCATTTAAAGTTTTATTAAAATTTTAAGTTTTTAAGTGCATTGATTAATTTCTGTAACAATTAATGGTTCAAACTTTTCTTTGTTTTATAATTTTTTTGACATTTTGTATATTTATGTTAGAATTACATATTTAAGTAATTTTTTATTTTTTGAATTTAATTCATGTATAAAAAACTCATATGCCGCAATGTAATTGTTACTTTGACATCGGCAAAAGTTACCTGCAACTTTTACAGCAGCAATTGTACTAGTGGTTTTTCCATTTAGAATTTTTTAATCAATAATCGCGATCTGCATTAACATTTAAAGTCAATCGGACTGTTAATTCAAATTAATATTTATACGTATTCCAAATAAATAGTTTGACACGTTCTAATTTTCTTATCGTACCGTACTAAACTTGAATTTGATCGAGTAAATTTGTATTGTTTAAATTCTTTAACCTTCGGTCTCGTTCAAAATTAATACTCTCTGTACATCATGTCGCGTTTTTAATAATTGATATTTTTTAGAGTTAGAACCTAAGCAATCTGAGTCTTATTCCCTTGGTATCCTGACACACATGATGCAAACAAACAAATGGTTTACGCCCAAAGACGCCGGATCTGACAATTTAATATAGAAAATATAAGTCAATCGAAGAGCGACTATTTATCAAAACTTCTCTCAGACAATGATATTGACATCCTTTTAATACAAGAAACACACAGTGCAGATGAATCACAGCTCTAGTTGAGAGGAAAAATTGCACGGTTCAGATTGATTGAAGCAACATACTACCTATGTTATGGTACAGCTACATATGCAAGAACCAATATTCATAATGTAAAGCTTGTCTCTACTTCCGACAACGAAAATATCCATAACACAACTATAAAAGTAGGTGATTTAACTATCATTAATGTCTACAAACCTCCAGCCACCCCTGGCCAGCCAACCAGCCTGCACTAGTCACCCATCCTACCTTAATAGCAGGCGAATTTAACAGCCACCATACTGATTGGAAGTACAGGCAAAACGACTCAAATGGACTTAAGATTGTGGAATGGGCTGAGACGCAGAACATGCACTTAATCTATAGCCATAAAAACACTACCACTTTCAAATCATGCAGATGCGGCTTGGAGGCAAACTCTGACCTTTGTTTTGTTTCCACTGACTCAAGAGCTAAGCCAATTCCTGTCAACCGTTGTATCGTTAAACACTTTCCGCACAGTCAGCACAGACCAATTTTTCTTGAGGTAGGCACACAGATTCCTGTAATCCTTACGTCTCAGTTGCCCCGATAGAATTTCTCCAAAGCTGACTGGTCTAGTTTTACTAAAGACCTAGACTCTAACATACAGTTCATTTTTCCTCACCCTTGAAACTACCAAAAATTTGTCGAAACTGTTATAAAGACCGCCATAAAATATATTCCTAGAGGTATTAGGAAACAATATATACCAGGATAGACCGAAGCTAGTGAGCGGCTGTATGAGGATTTCGTGGAGAGTAGAAGAACTAAAGTCGCAGATGACCTTTTTCATAGCCTGGATGAAGCTAGAAGGACCAAATGGCGAAACACTACCAAAAAACTGAACTTTAGACATTCTAGCAGAAAAGCGTGGAGCTTATTAAAAAAGCTGGAAGCTAGTTCACATGTCCCACAAACTAAGCCAAGCGTCACACCTGATTAAATTTCCAACAATATAGCAAAAAAGTCTGAAGCACCTGCCAATAAAGAACACTCACGTAAAATAAAGAAAGAGCTTAAATTATTAAACAAGATCTGTCAAAACTTTTCACAACTACAGAAACGATACGGGCACTACAAGAGTTAAAAAGTGGCAAGGCTCCTGATTTTAATAATTTACACCCCAAGTTCTTAACGCACTGCGGACGGAAAACAACAGAATGGCTGACAATATTTTACTCTCATTTTCTTCAGTCAATAATTTTGCCAAAAGAATTCAAGAGGGCAAAGATCATCGCCATCCTCAAACCAGGAAAGCCTGACAATATACCTGAAAGCTACAAACGAATCGCTCTCTTAAGTGTAGCATACAAACTGTTTGTGATAAAGGGAATTGCACAAAAAATAAAATGTATTCCTGACAGTGAAGAAAACGGGCCAATTGTGTTATTTCATGGAACGGTGACAAATTATGAGAAAACTAACATAAATCGTATCATACTAAGAAGTATTCTTAACAACAACTGTTTTCTTTTAAAGGTTTGAGAGAAACCGGTTTTTGGGAGAGTTGATTTTAAGGTTTCCTAGAGGAAAATTACTGGAAGAACTAAAAGCGAAAGGTTTTTTGTAACAGATTGTGATGAAAATTTGTTGTCAAGCGATAGACATTGTAATTGGCAGCAAACACTAGGGAAAAATGATGACTGGAAAAATGCAATTTTTGGACAATGGTCTTACACCTACAGAGACATTTTTTGAGTGGACATTGTCTGGACCGGTTCCAGTAACATCTGCTGCTACTATGTCAATTTCAATGTTTTTAGGCCAAGAAGAAGTAACAAAATTGTGGAACGTTAAGCTCATTGGGATAGAAGAAATATCTGCAATCACAGCTAAAGAACAAGAAGTAGAAGCTGAGCGAATTTTTTGGAAAAGGTAAGCAGAGACGAAGGACGTTACTATGTAGGACTTCCTTGCATCAAGTTAATTCCTACTGTCCTCTTGCGTTTTAAGAAAAAATTGATTGGTGTTATTGCAGACATAAGAAAGGCATTCCAGATGATAGGAATCAACGCGACTGATACACAATTTCTTAAACTTATATGGTGGTTAAATGAAGAAAAACAAGAACATATTATTTATCAACATCGACATGTAGTTTTTGGAGTAAACGCTAGTCCGTTCCTTTTAGCTAAAGTAATTCAATTTCATCTTGCCAACGTACAAGAAGTTCCAAAGAATATACAGAAAAAGTTTATAAAATGGTTTGAAGAAATTAAACTTCTACAAAATGTTAAAATTCCAAGGTATTTTCAAGCATCAGAACGTATTAAGGAGATACACACATTTTGTGATGCTAGTCAGAAGTCTTACGCAACTGTTGTGTTTTTGAGAAGTGGTGATCCTGAAGAAGTAAAAATACAACTACTTATGGCAAAATCGTGCGTTGCTCTAATTAAACCAATATCAATTGCAAGGTTAGAACTCATGTCTTGTTTAATTGGAACCATGTTTACTCATCATGTGAGACAAGCTCTAGAATACGACAGTTTGCCCACCTATTTTTGGAGTAATTCCACAACTGCTTTAGCGTGGATTAAGAAAAATGACGAGTAGAATCCGAATGTGGTAACCGAGTAAAAAAAATTATAGCGTTGACCAAAATGGAATTATGTACCCGGTGAGATAAACCCAGCGGACTTACCGTCAAGAGGATGCTCTCCAAAGAAATTGGTTGAGTTGAAATGGTGGGAAGAACCTGATTGGCTAAAAGACTTTCCTGAAAACTAGCCAATTAAACAGGACATACTAATTGATAAAGATAAAATTTTCAGTGAAAAGAAGAGAACGGTATCAGCAATGCAAAATACAGAATTTTGTAGTACATATTTAACAAAGTTTTCATCATATTTGCGTACTGTTTGAGTGTATGGATGAATTTATGGTTGGATTTTAAATCTACTTGCAAAGAAAAAGGATAGAACGTTTGCCAAGTATTTGTCTATAAAAGAAATGAAAGCAGTTGAAAATGCAGTGTTAATAATCCTGCAGAAAGAGGCTTTTAATTCCAGTTTTAATTTTAAAAAATTGCATGTTTTTAAATCAAAAAATGATATTTTGAGAGTTAATACTGCACTAGCAAATAGTGTGGACACCGAAGACTTCAAGCTTCCCATTTTGTTACCAAAAGGCCATCCTTTAGTTCATAGTTTGATTTTTGAAGTACACAAGATGTTTTGTCATGCTGGGCCACAATTTGTGTTGGGATATCTGCGAGAAAAACATTGAATAGTTCAATCTAGACGTACGATCACTAACGTGTTAAGAAAATGTGTAAGATGTCAGCGTTTCAATAAAAAAACCAATAGATATACAACCTGGAACTTTGCCTAAAGAGCGAGTAACAAGTGGTGAACTGTTTACAACCACAGGTGTTGATCTTTGTGGACCTATTTATTTTCGAGATGGTAATAAAGCGTAGATCGTTTTGTATAATTGTGCTGTTTACCGTTGTGTTTACTTGAATCTGGTGACGTCTTTAGATACAATCGCATTTATTGGAACATTGGAGCGATTTATATTTCAATGCGGAAGACCGACTACGATATACTCCAATAATGGAACCAACTTTGTTGGAGCTAACAATTTGTTTAAGAGGAAAGGAAAAATTGAAGAGGAAAGTGATGTAAAACAAATCAAGTGGATTCGAAAATGTAGTACTGCGAGTTGGTAGGGAGGATTTTTTTAAAGACTTATCCGTTCAGTTAAAGATCTTTTAAGAAAAACACTCTTTCGATTTAAATTAAATTATGAGAAAATGATAAATGTATTAGCAGCCGTTCAGTGGACAATAAATGAGCGACCTCTAACCACCGTTAATGAAGATGTTCGTGTTTTAAAACCTTTATGTCCTGCAATGTTTATGCGTGGTATGCAGTGTTTCTAGAAGAAAGTAAAATAGATGCAAAACAACTTTAACAACAACGAAAAAAGGTGATCAATATTCAGAAATCCCTCCAAGATCGATTTCGAAAGGAGTATTTAGGTAAATTGATAAGTTGTAAGAAGAGCATAAAATTCTCTGAAGACCGGAGATCTGGTTCTAAACGGCGACTTTAACAGAAAAAAGACTGAAGTGGTCGATAGGAAGAGTAGATAAGCTAGTACCGTGTTGTGATAGTGTAGTACGAGTTGCAGAGCTCAAGACCAAAAAAGGAGTTATGCAGCGACCGTTTGCAGCGTTTACACCACCTAGAATTATGGAATGAAGATCCTTGTAATGATAATAAAGAAACTGTATTAAATTAAAATCTTGTTTACCTTTCCACAAAGGTAGGTGGGAAGATTGTAGAATTACAATTAGTTAATTCTAATTTGTTTCAATTACTGTTACAATATCTTTTATTCGGCTTTATTTCGATAAAAGTATTTCAGGTAATAACACTATTCTGGACTTCCATTGTCTATATTTTATTTTAATAGAATAAACACAACGTTTCAATTGCTATTGAATCTGCAATCGTCTTCAGGTGAATACTAACAAACTTAAAGACTACTGTAACCTATATACTGATACAAAGTTAGTGAAGCGATGAAGTGTACAAAGTTAATGAAGGGGACGTTACCGTAGACTAAGATTAGTCAGGTGTCCAATTAAGGGTTTCTACACATTGTTAATCTCTACGTTGGGTTGACTAAAGACATTCTTGTTGTTTTCGATAAACGCTGCTTCTTTAAATTTTCTCTTGTACCAGTGCTCTTCTCGGTGTATAATTCTTGCCTCCGACCATTTCATTTTGTGATGTTTTTCCCAAGAGTGTTGTGCAATGCCGGATTTCAAAGTCTCTCCTCTCTGCGTATGGGTTTTATGTTCCTTCAACCTGATATCTAAGGGTCTTTTAGTTTCCCACTTCGTAGATGCAATTCTTGGAGTCACGACTGTTGTCTGGTCTAGTTTTGGAGATTATGCTACCAATAGTTCTTGATGATCTGAATACCGTGTTAATGTCATAATTTCTTCCTATACGTTTTATTTTCTCAGATAATCCTTTGAAATATAGAATGCTGAGTAATGTTTTGGATTTCTCTTTGGTCATGGCTGGTTGATTCTTAGAGAGTTGTAGAACAGTTTCTACCACTCGTTTTGGGTAACCATTTTGTTTAAGGTCTCTTCTGTTGTTTTTGATTTCATCTTGGAGTCCTACCTCTGTATTACATTGTCTGTGAGCTTTGTCGACTAAAGATTTAATAATCCCTTTCATTGTTGTTCCACTGTGATTAGAGTCGTAATTCAGATATTGGCCGGTATGAGTTGGTTTTCTGTAAACTGATGTCACAATATCCTCATTAGTGAGTATTCCCTTTCTTTCTCCATGGTGAATTTGATGGATGGCTTAATGTTATTCAGGTGGTGTAGAAAAGGTCTAGCTGACGGTCGCTATGGTTCCAAATTATGAACGTATCGTCTACATATCTGAGCCATAATTTTGGTTTAAATCTCGCTTTTTCCAGTGCTTGGACCTCGAACCAGTTCATGTAGATGTTGGCGATTACCGGTGAGAGAAAAATTTAAAGAAACAGCGTTTATTGAAAACAACAAGAATGTCTTTAGTCAATCCAGCGTAGAGATTAACAATGTAGAAACCCTTAATTGGACGCCTGACTAATCTTAGTCTACGGTAACGTCCCCCTTTATTACTTTGTACGCTTGATTTAAATTTTTATAATGTAAAACCTTAACCTGCAGAAGCGTTAGCTTCTTAAGACTTAAGTGCAAGTATAAAATTTACAACATTTATTTTGAGTCGGGTAACCACAGCGAAGATGTAAAGAAAGTCAAATTTAAAATTAAAACCAAAACAAATGATAATTAACAAAATAATTATACATCCGAGTATAATACAGATAACCGATTAATTGTCACTTGCAACGTCAGTAGTTCTCTTACAACTTGTAGTAGGCTTATCGTCGCGCGATGGTGGTATTGGAAACATAGCCAGGAATGGTTCAACTTGAAGAACAAGTGATAATTAACCGGCGGTTAAATTAAGAGTGAACAAAAAACGGTGAATTACTTTTATTACCTACTCTTTGTGGTTGTACACCAAAAAACGTTTCAATCGTAGGCTATCTTTTATCAACTTGAAAAGGTTTGAGATCGGTATAACTAAGCGATATCCTGTACTTGCTTTCTATATATGCTAATATTTATAAAGGGGGGGCGGCTCCTGTAAGTGGTTGTGAGTACGGTGATAGCCCTCGTATATGAATTGTCCTGCTGGTGGACCTTGTTCTTACAAATTAACTCACCCAAAGGTTTGTACGATACTGTATATATGTTCTGAGAGTTTGCGAATGGTTCTATTTTGCTGGTTACTTTTAGCGCAGTGTATAGTAAGCATCTAAATAACGGCCAAACGCAAATCGGTTGACGTTAAATGTTTGTGCGTAATAACACAAAGTTATAACTGCTTAATTGGGTATTGGTTTCAAATCAAGTTCAGGTGGTGGTCAATAGTATTTAAACAGGGTTTCAGAAAACAAATCAGGTTTAGGCGGTTGGTCGGGTTTATTTAAACAGGTCGAAATGGTTTTAGATTTGAAGTATCAAATCAAGCTTTATTCGTTTTTATAAATTAACAAATTGATTTGTTGTACATTAATTAACTAAAAAACTAAACCCATCCTAATATAACCCACTCCATAAAATATTTACTTATTTTATCCTTCTTTCCTCTACCCCCATCACATTCCTCAGTTAGATGTTTCTTATTATAAGCCTCTTCCTATCTTCTATCCATCTTTTTTGTTTTCTACCTTTTTCATCCATTTTATATCTTCTACATTCTCTCCTAGCAAAACTTCCTTTCTCACTTCTCCTCGCCTTAAATATCTACACTCATCTAATAAATCAAATCAAATTTATTTGTTTTTTAAAATAACAAAGTGATTCGGTTCTTTCACAAACTTTTAAACTTAAAACTAAATACGAAATTTAACTAAAAAACCTTAACAATCATTTTCTTTTTTATCCATATTTGATTCCATCTATTATTAAATCGTTATATTTGTCGTTATATCTTCCTTGTCTGATCTTCGTTCTTCTCTTCTGCACCTGGTTATGTTTGTCTTTTTTTTTACTATCTCTTCTTTCATCTTTCTTCCTTCACCTTTTAGCTTTTTTTTTTTTTTTTTGCGCATCCTCCACTTTGATAATATGCTTTCCTATCATCTTTACCTTATTTCACTTTTGTTTCTCTACCTCTTTCTAACATATGTACAGCACTTTATTCTCTTTTCTGTTTTCCATTTTTCCTTCAGCTTCAATGCTCTATTTCCTGTTTGAATTATTAGGTATCCTGGTCTTTTATTATCTAATCCTAAAGTCCACCTCTTTTGAATAACTAATTCCTGTTTCCCTCTTCAACCTCCCATCCCTCTCTTCTCTAAGCTCTCAGTATTTTCTTTTCCTCTCCTCCATCACTTTCCTCCTCTCCAACACTTACCTCATTCAATGTTTTGCTTCCCTTTTCTCTCCTAGTAGTAACTTCTATTCCTTTTCCTCATGTCTTGTTTCCCTGCATCCCTCTTCCTATGTATTATATTTTCCCATTCATCCCCACTCAACCTGCATAATCTCTACTAATCACTCATCCAATATTTATTTTCATTTTCTTCATTATCCATTCTGAACCTTGCAATCATTCTTATTTTATTCATTCCTTTTTCTTCTGTTATGTACTTTGGTGTCTTGTCTGTCATTATTTTTATGTATTTCTCGTTATATTTTCCTTCCTTCATTTTTGCCTTTCTTTCCTGTTTCTGAGTATCTTTATCTCTTGCAATTATTTTCTCTTCCATCTTTGTCGACTAAAGATTTAATAATCCCTTTCATTGTTGTTCCACTGTGATTAGAGTCGTAATTCAGATATTGGCCGGTATGAGTTGGTTTTCTGTAAACTGATGTCACAATATCCTCATTAGTGAGTATTCCCTTTCTTTCTCCATGGTGAATTTGATGGATGGCTTAATGTTATTCAGGTGGTGTAGAAAAAGGTCTAGCTGACGGTCGCTATGGTTCCAAATTATGAACGTATCGTCTACATATCTGAGCCATAATTTTGGTTTAAATCTCGCTTTTTCCAGTGCTTGGACCTCGAACCAGTTCATGTAGATGTTGGCGATTACCGGTGAGAGAAAAAATTTAAAGAAACAGCGTTTATTGAAAACAACAAGAATGTCTTTAGTCAATCCAGCGTAGAGATTAACAATGTGTAGAAACCCTTAATTGGACGCCTGACTAATCTTAGTATACGGTAACGTCCCCCTTTATTACTTTGTACGCTTGATCGCTTCACTAACTTTGTATTAGTATATAAGTTACAGTAGTTTTTTAAGTTTGTTAGTATTCAGCTGAAGATGATTGCAGATTCAATAGCAATCGAAACGTTGTGTTTATTCTATTAAAATATAGACAATGGAAGTCCAAAATAGTGTTATTATTTCAAACATAACATTGTCTAAACTATTCAAACGTACTTATTTCAGGTAAATATACTAAGTGACATAGAAAGAAGAACACCCAGTAATTATGAATTTATTTGAACAATTTTGGTATACTAGTGTATACGAATTAGATTAGTAAACGATCACAATTTGATAAAAATTAAACTGTTAACTTCTTCAAAACTTAATAATGTGTTGTTCCACCACGATGTCTTGTGCACTCATTAACACGTTTGGGCATACTTCTAATGAGGTAATCAATTTCTTCTTGAGGTATCTCATCCCATGCTATCTGTAACTGATGCTGCAAAGCCGCTAGAGTTTGTGCAGGGTGAGGTAAATTGAGTAATCTTCTTCCCATAATATCCCAGACGTGCTCGATAGGCGAAAGATCGAGAGATCTTGGTGGCCAAGGCAACAAAGCAATTTGATTGGCCTCAAAATGAGCCAAAGAAACCCTAACACTATGAGGTCGTGCGTTGTCTTGTTGGAATGTGCTGTTGGGGATGGTCTGAACATAAGGTACAATATGGGGTCTACGACCTCCTGGATGTAGCGCGCAGCGGTCATATTACCTCTAATGAAGACCAAAGGTGACCTACTTTCAATAACA
Organism: Abscondita cerata; assembly: GCA_030710515.1. Taxonomy (NCBI): domain Eukaryota; kingdom Metazoa; phylum Arthropoda; class Insecta; order Coleoptera; family Lampyridae; genus Abscondita; species Abscondita cerata. Next base: position 436,914 of record JALBCR010004309.1, on the reverse strand, counting down.
ATAGCTCCCCATACCATAACTCCAACTGTGTAGTGCACATGCCTATTCACAGACAATTGGGATCTTGTCTTTTACCGCGCCGTCTTCTTCTTGGTCCCACTTTGCCCGTTCTCTACACTACGCTAGACGATAACGAGCATCGCTCTAGAGTCAGTGGTAGCACAAAAAGAGAACGGTATGAAAAGAGCCCAAAGGTTCTTATCCGTCTATAAACGGTTCGCATCCCAATCGGTCTTCCATGTTCTTCAAACCACTGGTCCGCAATATCCCGTGTAGAAGACAAGCGGTCCCGTAAAGCCAATAGTCTAAGACGGTGATCTTCGCGTTCTGTGGTTCTTCGACGACGTTCTGTACCTCTCGCTCTTCGTGTACGGACCTCTTGGTTTCATGCCCGAACACAGACACTGTCATAGTGTTTAAACTCCGTTGCGTTCTATCGGCTATATCTCTCATAGACAAACCAGCCTCACGCAATACCACAATTCTACCCCTATCAAACTCGCTTAATTGCCGAAAATTATAGCGTCTTTGCACTAGAGGCATTGTGATTAAATTAAAGAAGTTCTTTGAAATGCAATTTAAATCGCTTAAATGACAACTGTACTTACAAATGCTTAATTCATTGTTTGTTTAAGCAACTAGATGCTGCAACAGCTAGGGAAAAAAGTGTGATTGCAGTTTTGAACATCCACATTCCTGCATCATATGAATCACATACTATACATAGATAACTTCATGTTGTTGGAAGAATGCTTTTGATGTGACAATTGAATTCATGTATAAAAAAATCGCATATGCCGCAGTGTAATTGTCACTTTGACCTCAGCAAAAGTTATCTGCAAATTTTCCAGCAACAAATACACTAGTAGTTTTTTCTTTTGGTATTTTTTAATCAATTATTGGGGTCTCCATTGATATTTAAAGTTGTCAATCACACACTTTATTCAAATTAAAATTTATATGTATCCAAAATAAATACTTTGACGTATTCTAATTTTCGTATTCATTAAATTGTCCTGCCGAATTACACTCGAAGTTTATATATTAGTGAGTAAATTTGTGTTGTTTAAATTCAAATCTGTTTTCTTTAGCAATTTGATTCGAAAAATTTGTCAACATTCGAGATAGTTTTTGATTTAACACTTTCATGTGCGACTCAGTATCGTGTTTTTAATAATTGACAATTGTTCTCGTCAAATTGCTAGACAACACATTTTTATTAAATAACTCAAATTTACTCGGCAAAATACAAACCTCTTGTGCAATTATAACTGAAAATATCAATGAAAAAAAACTGAAATATTTATTTTTTTGGAGTCCAAACAATTAAAATTAAATGTATTTAACAACATTAATTAATTCAATATTCAAATTCAAGATGCAGCTGCATTTATTTTGACATATTTTTTTATTTTCTTATTGTTATCAGCAAATTAATGTTATTGGTTCACCAATTTATCAAAATGTTATTTGATTGTAATTAAATTTATCTTGGAATGCGCAGGAATTATACAAATAAAATATCTTAGGGTCAGTTGTATAATCTCCTCTTACAGTTAACTATGGTTTAATTTCTAAGGATACAATTTTGACAACAATTATCACCTAGGAAATTAAACCAAAATTCATTAGTCCCATTTATTTTAATGGATTTAAATACATCGTATAAATACATAAGTTAAAAAAATTAACAATAAAACATTTGAGGAATATGAACTAATAATTTAATTATATATGATTAATGATTAGATGATTAGATTGTTGTTTATCAAAATGTCAACCAACAGTACGTACTATCTGCGTAAGGGTGATAAATGATAGATACATGGCTGTGGATCTGATATGTTATCTCAGCGTCTGCTCCTGATCTTTGATTTTTTATTTTTATTTTAAATTTATTAAATGTAGGGGCTGGAAATAAATGTTTTCTGATTATTTTAAATTTATTTAATATAAATTATGGAAAAATAGAGTAATATTCAGTTTTTGAGGTGGTTAATAAAATTTGAAATTTATGGTGTTCAATTTGAGGTTATGTTGTTATCATGAGTAACTGTAAAATTTGCTTGAAATCAATTGCAAGACAAGAAAAACAGTAAACAAAGTATTGTATGTGCAGTTTTTTGTTTCATGGGAACTGTGTGAACATTAAATCGTCAGAAGAGGCGAAGTTTTTTGGTGTAAAATTTATTTGTGATCATTGTCAAAAATTAAGACGACAATGCAGATCGGGAAGTGAGGATCTTAGTGAACAATTCATATCATCGATAAATATGGACGAGGTAAAAGAGCTTTTGGAGCAATTGAGGATAGATATGAAGAATTACTTTGATAAGGTAATCTCCTCCCAGACAAATTTTGAAAAATCTGTCAATGATTCTCTCAATCTATGTCATCAAAAGCTTGATGAGAATGCTGGTATTTTAAAACAGCAAACTCAAACTCTTATGAATCATCAAATAGATATTGATAAATTGGTCTCTGAAAATAAATTGTTAAATAAGAACATATCGGTTTTGGAAATTCAAATGGATGAAAATGATCAGTGGCAAAGATCAAATTTACTAGTTTATTGGTGTTCCATTTTTAGATAATGATAATGCAGTTGATGTAGTTGCTAAAGTGGCTGCGGCAGTGGATTTCCAGTATGATGTCAGTATGATTGAAAGTTGCTTTAAAATAAAAAATGTTGACAAATCTATTATTGTTGCAAATTTTGTGAAAAAGTCTGATAAAAATGAACTACTAAGACTGAGAAGGGTTAAAAGGTCATTTAATACGTCTAATATCGGTTGTCAGGATGGTGCCCCCATATATATAAATGAGTCTCTCACTAAGATCCCAAGAGTGCTTCAGTTCAATGCTGCCAAAATGAAAAGAGATAATGATTGGCAATACTTGTGGGTTCGTGATGGTAAGATATTTATAAGAAAAACTGATACATCCAAAATTTGCCATATTGTCCGTGGAATTATAACTAATACATCAACTCTTAGGAATGCCGTACTTGAGAGTAACTTCAATATAATATGTTTAACTGAAACATGGCTACATGATGGTATTTTTGTTGATGAAAGATATACTGCATGGAGGGCTGACAGACCGAAAGGTCGTGGAGTATTAATTGCTATTCAGCAAAGTCTCAGGTCTCTATTATTAAAAAGTATATTCATTCATGATAATGGATTATGTTATATGTAAGATTGATCATATGAGCAGAGTTTTGGTTTGTGCTACAGTATATTTTAAGCCCAATTGTAATTTGCAAACTGCAGGTAAATTAAATGCACTTAAAAATTTTTGTCGATTTTTGATCTGAAACCTAGTAATAAAATTATGAACTGTAGTGGACTAACTTTAGATTTGGTGCTCTCCACTAATTCCAGATATAACTGTAACAAGGATAGTTTACTTCTTTTACCAGAGGATGGTTATTATCCTTCTTTGAATATTAATGTTAAATTAATTTTTCAAATCCGTTTGCTGTTGCCAGTGTGTCCAACCAGCTTGTTCGGTCATATTACTTTAAATTAAAAATGCTGATATTGAACAAGTTCAATTGGATATAAATAATACTGATTTGAGTAGCTTTTTTCTTGTTTAAATGTAGAAAATGAAGTTGAAATATTCAACAACAATTTGAATTTGGCTTTTGGTGTTTCTATACCAAAAGGATATCTAAAAGTTGAGAAGCGTTATCCATTATGGTGTCATGAGGAAATAATTCAGTTAATTAAACAGAAAAATAAACTTGCAAAAAAACGAAAAATGTTCCCTTACTTGAATGAAAAGTTTACACAGTTGAAGGCAGTTCTTAAATCTAAAATAAGGGATGCGTATACTGAGTATGTTAAAACAATGGAATTATCAACGATAAGTGATTCTAAAAAATTTTGGAATTATATTGGGTCATTCAAATCAAGGCCAAAACAACTGGATGAAATGTATTTGGGAGATTTAAAACTTAGAGGTGCCGGTATTTCTAATGCTTTTGCTAATTATTTTTATTCAGTGTATGTCTCTGATAATGAGTTAAATTTAATTAATGAGTTTGCGGAGGATAGGCCGGATAGTTTGGCTTTGGTTTGGTGACACGGAGAATAGTTGAGGAGACATTTGATGGGCCGCACTCTACAGCTAGTAGTGGACCAGATGGTTTACCACTTTTCTTTTTTAAAAAACTAAAAAATGTCTTAACAGATAACATGCATCATATCATTAATCTGAGCCTGAAGGAGGGGATTTTCCCATCTGATTTGAAAGATAAAAGATAACCCCAGTCTTTAAGTCTGTATATTATTATACAGATTTACAGACCTGTAGTTATCTTAAATACAGCAGCCAAGGTTTATGAAACTGTATTGTGTAGGTTGTTGTTGAGCAGTGTCAAGTGCTTGTTAACGATCTCCCAACATGCATATTATAAAGGAAGGTCCACTGAAACTAATTTGTTAAAATTGTCTAGTGATGTTCATGAAGTATTAAACCGTGGGGAAAGAGTGGATGTAATTTATACTGATCTGTCCAAGGCATTTGACACTGTTCATCACAAAATTTTTCTACATAAGCTGAGAAGGATGGGTGCATTCTGTAGAGTCATATCATTAATGGGGTCTTATGTTAGTGATAGAAAGTGCTTGGTGCAGTTCTTGAATATAAAATCTAAATGTTTTGTACCTACATTAGGTATTCCTTAGGGCAGCCAATTGGGGCCTTTGGTTTTTTCAGTTTTTTTCAATGATGTAGTTTCTGCAATTGAATCGAACTGTCTATTATATGCAAATGATCTTAAAATTTATCGTCAAATATTCACTAATCTTGATGTCGAAAAAACTCCAGGTCGATACTTATAGATTGTCATTTTGGTGTAAACTTAATAGACTCAACTATCAGAGACTTGAGAGTGCTGTTTAACACGGGTTTTTTGACAATCATTTAAAGTCACTTACTAATAAATGTTATAAAATTATAGGTTTCATAAAGAGATTCTCCAAGCACTTTACTGGGACAACTGCATTATTATCATGCTTTAGTCAGAACTCACTTGGAGTACTGCTCAACCATATGGTTGTTAAGGCTAAGTTAAAGATTTCTGTAGTAAAATGACTCTAAAACTTAAGTTATTAGGTTAGAGGACAAACAAATCACAGCTCACAAACTTTTGTAAAACGTCATTTGCCGACTGGAAAAGCTCTTAGAAGGTTCATTTCATCATATTTTTTATGCATATAGTATAGTTTATGTTAAATATTCAACTAAACTTTTTTAATGCATATTGAGGTTAAAAAGTTTTTTCTAACAAACACTCTCACAACTTTTTTTCAAAAAAGTTTTCCAATCTCGTAAATATTAAGACGAATAAAATATTAAAAAAGTTATAAAGTTTTCATATAATACCAATACAATTTTAAAACTTCTACTTCAGAATATGTAAATAACTTTTACCGTTTTACGGAAACAAGTATATTTTTATTACTTCTGGAGAATGTACACAGTGTAATACGCATTAAAAGTAAAATCCGTGTTAATTAAACTAAAAAATGTTCTTAATGCCAATAAAAATAAAATTTGCGTATATACAGGGTAGTCGACTATGCGCCTCTCGATTAATAGTTGCTAAACCGTTAGACTTATAACAAAGAATTCTTAATAAAACTTTTAACATTTTGTCCCTTCTAGAATTTAAAAGTATTTAAAAAAAAAGTAACACCAAAAACGACACTTTTTTTAGGCGGAACGTCATATGTTTTAAATCAGAAAATGAAGCCTCTGTGAGTTTTGTATTCATTCCTAAATTATTATGTAGACCGAATGTAGTGTTGCCAAGTTATAAATATTCTAAACATTTTTTGATCAAAAACATACTTTTTTAAATTTGTATTCTAAACTGTGTTTATTATTTGATTTATTTATACAGACTATGTCAAACACTTGTTCAAAAATCCCCATTTTCAATTCAATTTTTATCAAATTTGTAAAGGCAACATCCGGTATATTATTACAGCGTTAAAAAGCTTGAAGTTTCATCTTTCATAAACTGTTTGTTTATTATATCTACCTGACACATATTTTGAGATATTAAGGTTTTTTTCAACTTTTTCAGGACAATTTGTAGCCGACATGGATCAACAAATGGAAATCAATGTCATTATTATTATTAATTAGTTGTTAAAAAACCAATATCAATATTTATTTGGATTTAATACCAAAAATTAATGAACATACATAAACAAATTAACATAACATTTTAAATTGAAATTGATCTGAACGCTTCTCTTCTTCTTTCCCATATGTTTTTGCTGTAGTAGTAGTAGTCTAGAAATTTTTCATTCAAAGTGTTTCGGCCTACGATGTTAGAATAAGCAGGCGCCCAATCTAACTGGAACCACATCCTTCTTAACACATCTTTTACAAGATTATCAAGATCTTTGTTTAAAAAATGTTTCCATTAAGATGTCCATAAAAAAATCCTACCCCCAATTATGTCACCCCAGATCTATCCTGCTTGTTAACAGTTTTTACAAAATTTAGAATTATGCTTGTTCATTTCACCATTATTGTGGAATATGGTTTCATCAGTGAAAAATACAGTGTTAAAGAACTTTACATCTTCTTGAATGTGAGCAATTGCAGAAATTTATTCTGTTTTCACAATCTTGTTCGTCGAGGGCTTGATTAAGTTGTTAGCGGTATGGATAAAACTTATTCTTCTTCAAAACTCTCTTCACAGAAGTTTGACCTAAGCCCAAAATGTTACTTATGTCTCTATTGCCGCTGTGTGGGTCTTCAACAACAGTTGCGATATCGTCAAACTCATTGTTTTCATTTACTGTAGGCCTCATTCGCCCTTACTTTTTGTAATTAACTGTTCCTATTGTGTCAAATCTATTTATCAATTTTTGAAATAATCTTGCATTTGAGCAAGTAAACCTCTCACCGTACACTCGAGATGCCAGAAAACAATTTTTCGAGGATATAAATCATATCGATTGAAACTTGAGTCGAATATTTTTTTTTCAATACAACAAAATTCTTTTAAAGACACAGAATAACAAAAAATAATAAAAAAAAATGTGGTCAAATTTTGACGAGTCATGACGCTTAGATTTTTTTCTTATTTTCCGGTCAAAGTTGAGAATAAACCTTAATATCTCAAAACATGTGACAGATAGACATTACAAACATATCATTTTATGAAAGAGGAAACTTTAAACTTCTTAACGCTGTAATAATATATAGGGTGTTGAATTTAAAAAAATTCTGTAAAAATTAAATTAAACATGGGGATGTTTGTGCAAGTCTTTGAAAGAACCTGTTTAATTAAATCGAATAATAAATACAGTTTAGAATACATAAGGCCAAGGTTAGTTTATGCATAAATTTTTGGAAGAAAAAAAAATGTAACAGTGGATGATGTTCCGTGGATGTCACTGAAGAAGGTATAATGCTCGACAAATGTTTAGCGAAACAAAAAATAAGAATACACATTAGCTAATTAGATATGTATAACAATGTTTGCGGCTGCATTATGCTTCCTCTGAGGCGACTTTACTAGCTAAAACAATAAGCTTTAATAAAGTTGCCATCGAGAATTTATTTATTTATTTATTTATCGTATGGCTACACATGGTTCTCATAACTTGATTTACAAACTTAGAAAGAACAAACATAGACTATATATTAATAGTCAGGTTTTCTATCCATTCAACCGCCGTTTGTGGAAGTTTGAAGAAGTCAGACAACTCGTCAGAGTATGTCGTTTTTCGCAGTCCTGGACAATATGTTGTATGGTCTGGTTTTCTTCCACAGTCACACAATGGGTCCGGGGCTCTGTTCCATTTATGAAGAGAGTCTTTACACAGGTCGTGGTTTGTCCGTATTCTGTTTGTCGTTTTCCAGATGCGGCGTGGCAGGTCAAAACCGGTCGGCTTATTATGGGTGTTCAAGTATTGACTCACCTCCGGGAGGACAACTTGGTTCCATGATGATTCCCAACTTTTATTAATATCGAAATTCTCGTCGTGGAGGGTTTTAGCTGTTTTTATTGCAGAACGTCTGGATTTAAGTCTACTGGATGTGGCTGCCCGAATATAGTCATGGATTGGCAGTTGTCCGTTCTGCATTATTTTATTATATTCACGAACCAGAGCTCCTTGTCTTCTTAGTTGAGGCGGTGGAATATGGCTGAGAGCAGGAAACCAGTGGGTTGGAGTACATTTTATACAACCAGTGATTGTGCGCATGGTAGAGTTCAGTTGGGCATCCAATTTGACAGTGTGACTACTGTTCAGCCAGATGGGAGCACAATACTCGGCAGAACTGTAGACGAGCCTGAGCGCTGCGCTTCGCAGGGTTGAGGCTGTAGATCCCCACGTCGTACCACATAATTTTTGAATTATATTATTTCTCGTACGGACTTTAGCTGTTGTTTTTTGCAAGTGAGACTTATATGTGAGGGACCTATCAAGAGTAACACCTAGGTATTTTGGGGTTGGGTTGTTTGTGACAGGGTATCCATCAAACTGTATGTTAAGTTGGCGTCCGGCTTCTTTGTTATTAAGATGGAAACATATACACTCTGTTTTGTTTGGATTTGGTGTCAGTCTCCATTTTTTGTAATATGTGCTTATCACAGCCAGATCATAAATTAGATTCTTTCCGTTTCTTCAGTGGTATTGCGGCTTATGGCGAGAGCCAAGTCGTCTGCATATGCGAATTTTAGGCTAGTAGTATCCGGCATATCCGCAATGTAGAGGTTAAAAAGTGCCGGTGCAAGAACAGAACCCTGGGGTAACCCATTATTTAAGGTTTTTGTCTGGCTTTTTGTTTGCCCCATGATAACCTGGAATGACCTATTGCAGAGCATATTATTCAATAGAGAGCCTAGTGTTTTACAAGAAATCACTTTTAAAATTTATACAGCAGACCTTCTCTCCAAACGGTATCGTAGGCCGCTGTTAGATCCACAAACACTGCTGAAGTTTTCTGTCGATTTTGGAAACCAGCCTCTATATAGGTTGTGAGACTGAGGACCTGGTCCGCACAGCTACGTCCCTGCCTAAAACCTGCTTGTTCAATTGGTGTGTGTACGGAGATCTTCTCAGTAATTCGGTTTAGGATAAGGCGTTCTAGAAGTTTTAAGCAAGCGCTTAATAATGCAATCGGCCTGTAGCTGCTGGCCCGATCGGCAGGCTTCCCTGGCTTCAAAATGGAGATAATCTTCGTCTTTTGAATTCCTTCGGCATGTTGCCATTTTTGAGAGTATCTGATGGCTAGCCAGTTTTGGGCAAATGGACTGCATTTGACGAGAAACTCATTATGAATGCCATCAAAACCTGGAGCTTTACCGCTTTTCATCTGTTGAAGTGCGATGGAAACTTCAGCGTCTGCGAATGGTTTCGAATATTCGGAATTTTCCTGACAAGTGACTTTGATCTCCTTCAGTTCCTGTTTAATCCGTCTGGTATGGTCCTTGTCCTTAGGCGCTCTTGACGAGGATACTATGTGGTTTGCTATTTGATGGGGCGTAATCGAGGAATTTTTCTTAGGAATAGGCGGACTTTCCCCAATTTCTTTAACAGAGCCCAGGCTTTCCTACTTGAGTGCCTGAAATCCATATTTTCTGTTGTTTGAATCCACTTTTGTCTACGCGCAGCATCTAGAGTAAGAAGCAGCTTGTCTCCTATTTCAGCATCGCCACTATCAAGGTATTCCTGGTATTTTGTTTCACTTCTCCTCGTTCCATCCCGGTATGTATTCTTTACGAAAACCTCTGGGAATATGTTTCTTCGCAGTTGAGATGACAGCTCCTACAAATCTCTTGTAGTGTTTATATGTAGGGGGTATCCATATTAGACACTTGTCTAGGTCTACGGAGAAGGCCAACCAGTTGGCTTTCGAGAAATTCCATCTCGGCCTAGGGAAAGATCTTATTATTGAAATTTGGATCCCCAATTGGACAAGTGCTGGTCTATGTTGACTTTTAGGAAGTCACTGAGGATACTTCTTTTGAGCGTGGATAGATTGACCAAAACAGTTGGTTGTGACGAAAGTTAGGTCAGGGTTATATTCTTTATTCCATACCCTTGACTAAAAGAACCTCTTTCCTTGGCGTCGAAAATTAATTGTGTGTTGTTTTCTGTCGCCCAGTCATGCAGCATCTCGCCATTTGTATCATTTTGCTGGTACTTCCAGTCAGTATGGTGACTATTAAAGTCGCCGCTATATACTGTCGGGTGCTGATAGTGTGGTAAAACGCTCTGAGGCCAGGCGGTTCGGGGAGGCTTATAGACATTAACGATAGTGCCATCGAGAAGTTCTACTACAACTAAAAAAAAATCTTAGAAAAACACTCCCTAGATCAGGGAGAAATAAATAATATGGATAAAAAAAGTATTGACACTAGTCCAACAACCAACAAAATTTGTAGGGAAAAAGGCACAAGGCAAATTGGAAATCACTTCGGCCGAAAGGGGATGCCTCGTAACTGTGTACTGTGCAATCAATGGTCTTGAGACTACAATTTTTAAAAGTTGTAAGGATACGTGATTATAGATTCGAATCTCCCTGGATACGATTTTTAACGCAAACAAAAATTTGTATTTTGTTACAAAAATCAGGATTGCCATTGAAAGGTTGTATCCAAAGTAACGATTTTTAATTGTATTGTTTTCCGTGCGTATATAAACGTGACCACGCCCGTATAATTTTAATTAGCTGCTGACCCGGTTTAGTGAGCAAGCCTATTTTTGGCTCCGCGGAAAGCGAGTTTTTATTCGCGAGTAATTAGAATAGGTTAAAAATTAAGTTTCACGGTTAGTTGATATTAAAGAAAAGCAACCGTCCGTCGTTAGTGAATCGAATTACAACTACGTGTAAAACTAATTTAATTTACTCCGTATCTGTAAACTCATTTAATAAATTTTCCGGGGATTAGAAAAATAGCAAAGTGTGCAGTTTCCGTTTGTCGAATACACTGATAGTTAATCGAAGTATCTCCATTAAATAAATAATTTTCGATTCAGTCGGTACAGTTTCAGTTTGACAAAAACGGTTGGCAACGTTTGAATTCCAAAATATTAAGTTTACCTGATTTTCTTTATTTGTCCAAGTAAAAAAGGATTTAACGGCTACAATAATAAAACGTAAGTATTAAGTTTTTCTTAACCGCGAGAATTAAAATATAATTAAAATCTTGAAAGATAAACAATTGAACAGTCTAAGTTTTCAACCTAGATTTGTCGGTTTTGTGAAAATAACACTGCTGCAGGGGATCTCCCTTGCGAAAGTATAGTTTCCCAACTAATTCTGTAAAAGGAAAAAGGACGTGATAAGTATATACTAGCGCATTCCTTACGTTTGTGTTGTACGCAAGAGTTTAGATCTTGCGTTCACATTCTTTAAATCTCGTGTGGGGTGTTTTGAGACCCCTTCGAATTTACTTTCTCCTCCGTACCTGAGTCCCCAAAGAAGTTTTACGAGTAAAGTTTTTCTTTTTCTTTTTCGACTGAGCAACTCAAAGCAAAGAGTAAACGGAAGTCAAAGAAAGCTTCCGACGTAATAGTAACCAAAATAGCTTACAGAGTGCATTTTAATCAACACATGATTAAAAGTGTATCTCCGACACAGAAACTCAAGTTGCAATTTAAAAAGTGGATTTCAAGTGACACATTCATGAAATTAGTGGAATATTTTATTCGCTTAAGCAAACCAACTAAAGAATTGTAAATACTTTTACTTATTACCAAGCTTATATATCCTATGGTGTAGTAAAATTTTCTAAGGAATACCATGTTATTCTTGTGTCTTTGCCTGTCACCAGTCATCGTTTACAACCCTTGTATATGTGCTTATATAGACTCATTTAAACATTATTACAATAATGTTTGCAAATCTTGTTTTTTTTAACAAAAAATGTAATTTACGTTTTTGATGATGACCGAGCTTTCAACGGCTTTCGTCACTGATACCAACAATCTCAAAAGTTAATCATGACAGCGTAGACTCCGATACACTCATAGATGTACCAAATCTAACTGAGGTTCCAGACATAACTCAAGGTTTTACAAGAATAGATAAAGCATTATTATTAATTGGCAACAAACACCAGCTAAGCATACACCAATCAAGCAAGCACCAGTCAAGTATCTGACTACATACTATAGATGCCATAATAAAGTCTGTTAACATAAGCCATGGGTATTCTTTTACTCAAAATTTTCAGTTTTGTCAAAAAAAAGTCAAACACGACAGAAAAAAACTATCATGATTATAATAATTCTAGATGGCGCAACTAAAACAACTGTCAAAGACAGTAGTAGTGAAAGCTCAGGATGTATTGCTTCATGATGGTTAAGTTGATGGTAAAAAGTCTAAAGAATTTCGTTGGAAAAGTCTTGGCAATCCGATGCACCGATGAATTTTAAAATATTTTTATGGTAAAAACACAATCATTTTGTTTTTCCATCCATTGATGATGTAGCAGTTGTCGAAAAATTTGATACTGTTTGTCACCTAAACAAACCCATGAGTTCTGGTGAAACTAATCGTACATAAAATATGTTTAGCTTTCACGTTTTAACATGATTAGCCATCTATAATTTATAAACCGATTCATGTTTCAAGAATGTATTGTTGTATCTGGTTGAACTAAATAATAATGGCAATATTTTACTCATAAGTTTTATTTATTTGTAAACACACACTTCTACAGGTTTCACGTGTTTCTTCCGATTGTAGATTTGTTGTTGCAGCAAAGAGTCTTATTTGCTTAAAACCTACTTTTATATATATTTAATTAAAATCAGTGTTTAGACAAAATTATAGACAATATTATAAACAACGCATTTATTAATTTTGTTTAAATATATGTATTTATTTAACACGAGTGATAAGCATTATTATTTCCAAAACAGTAACAACAACTAATAAATTTTACAGCACGTTAATTACTTTAATCTATGAATTTTAATTAGACCTATCTACATTAATGTTACCAAAATATATAAACATATGCCACATAATCTACAATTATTTGAATAACTATCATTATCTTGTTTGTCAATAAATAGAAAACAACTAGACTTCCATTATTAGTAACAAAGTACACCTTAAATTTTTTATTTGCCGAATTTCTTTAAACCCATTTGTTATTTGGTCAAGTAACATCACGGTCACGTGTATTAATTTCCACACTATAAACCATTTGCTTCAAATGGCTCCAAAGAAAAAAATCGAAAGGGTTCAGATCGGGAGATCTTGGCGGCTAAGCAATAAAACCTCCTAGACCAATTCATCGTTTAGGATAATGTTCATTCAACCATTCACGTACTTGTCTACCGTAGTGAGGTGGAGCGCCATCGTGTTGAAACCACATTTCTTGCCGTACAATCGAAAAGCGTTTCATCAAGAAAAGTTAAATAGTGTTCTGCACTTAGTCTGTGTGGTCAAACTTCTAATTCAAGTACTTCTCCGTTAACGATACCAGCCCTAGTATTTACACTAAAACGGTGTTGAAATTGCGATTGTTTAACAGCATGTGAATTCTGGAGATCTCATAGATGGTAGTTATGAGTGCTATTAATACCCTCTCTAGTAAATTGGACTTCATCTGTCCGTAAAAATATTGAATCTTCGGCAACCAAGTACAAAACTCTACACGCTGGCAGTAATCTTCCGGGCGTAATGCCTGGACACGTTGAATGTGATAGAGGTGTAATTGTTCACAATGTATTGTCACAAAGTGTTGAGATAGACAAAAGTGCGTTGCGATGCGTCTAGTACTCAGTAAGGGATTATCTAACACTGAATCAATTACATTTTCTTCGTTATTGACAATATCTTCTTTAGAGAGATTACCTCAATCATTACGTGGAACAACAATGGAACCAGTTTCTTTGAGTCATTGGAAAGTACGACCGAAAACTGTGGCACTCGGTTGAAGTCTATTAGGAAATCTTCGACGATACGCCTGAAGGCCGTTACCATTACAATACCCACACAGATAAACCATATCTGTTTATTCAGCTATACTAAACTCACTCATTTTGACAACTATCAACTAAATTGTTTCACAAATTATGTTGTTTATTTCCATGGCTAATAAATTTTAAAGTTGTACTTTAATGATTATTTCTAAATAAAATTTAAATCTGATGTACGACCTATCTATCTTTATACAACATTTTTTTCTTAAAATGTTTTCCCGAACACGATATCAAAATTTTGTACCCCTATTATAAATCACCCTGTGTATCACAATGACACTAATTTTATTTTGTCTTGTTTACTGAATTTATATTGGCTATGTAAATTACTGATTATTGAAGTAGTGACTAATCATTGGTTAATTGATATTAATTCATTTACTAACGTTTTTCCTTCTATCGTACCTAAGGGACAAAAAAAAATTGAAACATTTGACAAATTCAATGCAGAACTGTAAAAAGCAGGTAATCTAGATTCTAAACTAAAAGAAATCTTCTTACTTGCATCATTGATTGAAGTGAACTAGCACTAATTTTTTTATAAGAAATTGGAAAAACATTATTTAAGTGAATCAATTTGCAGGCTAAAAAAATTAGGTCCAGATATAAAAATGGAAAAAAAATTATTTAATTAAAGTACATTTATTCGATTAGTGAATAATTGTAAAGTTTACAATATTACCAGTAGGTTTTTTTAGAAATATCCTTAAAATGCTTTTTTTTAGATAATATTGAATTTATTATTCATTAAATAGTTATTTATGTAACAAGGACAAAAAGTGCACTTTTATGTCCAAGACTGAAGCACTTTTTTCCGAGGTACATATTAATTTTTTCCGTTGACCTTAAATTAATTAATTTTCTATTTATTACCGTTTACTGAAAACAAAATGTTTAGTAATTTTAAACAAAAATTTTACGTTCTGATTTTATTGTACCTAATGTTCACTTCACCGTTCAGTATTGTAACATTTGTGTATAAGGCTTTCCGCGTTCGAATATTGTACCGATTAGGCAGGGGACGAATCATTTGTTGGTAAATGCGGCGGTAGATGTTTGTTTACTACAACATAACCTTATCTAATGGTATAATTTTCGAAAATGCGTAATTTGTTGTTAACAAGAAGATTATTTATTTTGAAAAGGAATAATAAATTAATTAGTTTTTTCACAAAACAAAATGTGAAGAATTATTTTTTATAATAATTGTAAAATGAGAGCAATTACTAATGTTTATACCAGATGTCGAACTAGCAGAAAGAGAAATATTTTCAGTACTCTGAGAATTTTCGATCAAAACATTTGGGTCGTTAACTGTAGCGAACGACCGTTCAGGTGAACAGATGGTACTCATTGAACTGTGTGAGGCTTCGCCACTAACACCAGTTAATATTTTTCTCGATATATTTATCTTAGACGCAATGGAATCTTCCACGTACCCTTCTGCTACTGTGGAACTCTTCCATTCTCCATGTCTTTTAATGTTAAGACATCAACACCAGATTCTGCTAACAGTGATGCAGATGCCCTACGGTAGCAATGACCTGTATAGCCTGGTGAATCTGGCAAGTTTAAATAGCTTGCAATCAAACTTGGAATTTTTGCAAAAGTTTGAACTCCTACAACTTTTGTAGAACACTTTCCAAATTTGTTGTAATTGACAAAAAAAGTTTTGGTGATTGCAATGTGCAGGTCTTAAAACAGCATATTTTCTGAATAAATTCAGAGGATTTATTTCTTCAAAGATGTCATTACCTACAGTGAAGGTTCGTTTTTCCCATTTTTAGAATCCGGTATAGTTATTACTAGTAAATCATCTTTGTCAACGATATCTTCAACTCTCATTTTACGAAGCTCATCCCTGCGACAAGCACCGGCAATTCCTATCAGCAAACACACCTATAAGATAGCCGTTAATTTATAAAGCCAGATATGTTAAATATTTTCAAATGTTACCTTCCACATAAGGTATGGTACATCAGGAGCGACACGAAGAAATCGATTTATCTCATCTCTAGCAAATACGTTTGACTTTTTTGCTTTGTAGCCAACATTTTGTTTTTTAAGAACGCTAGTAATTTAGTATATTTGCTGATGTCAATATTATCGTTTATTGAAAACGTTGATTTTAACATTGAGTAGATGGACCATAATGTTGACGATTTGCATGTTTCTGCCTTCGTTGAAAAGTATGCCAAAAATACATTTTCTGTTGCGTTTTGGACTTTATTTTTTGGCACCATTCCTTAAACATTGTGTATTGTTTTTTATATAAAAACTGCGACTTTTCTGGTACCAACTGCAGTGTTGCATTGGTCGCTAGTTTCTGAAGTTCCGGTGGAGTGTTGCTGTAATCACTATCACTATCGTCAGACATAATAATACATTTATTTAAACTAGCACACAATGTAGACGAGCAAATTTAAACAATATCTTTTGTTTGTTGAATTAACTCATTTGTTTACAACAATCACAAAATTTTTATAAGAGCACTTGATTATGATAGGTAATAGGTAAAACGTACTTTTTTATAATTTATTAAAACAATAAAAATTACATTTAGGTAGTGTTATTTTGAAGTATATTTAAAAATGTAGTTATAGTTGGAAGCCTACCCTCAAAATTAATGCATTTCTTTAATTGTTTATGATCAAAGATGTAATGAAGTTTCTCCTATTAAACACATTAAAGTCGATTCTTACTAATTGGACATATAATAGTTATAAGACTGAGTTTGTACCGTGGTCAGACTTATAATCATTTTATATTCAATAAAAATATTGTCTGACCCTAAGAAAGTATACAAACGTAGTTTTTGATTCACTCCGAAAATGTTTCAAAAATTTAATAATCTTCTTTCAGCTTATTGAAAACTGTGAAATTCACCTTGTTTTTGTGTACGAATAAATCTTGAACCCAGTAATGTTGATGGCTTATATGATTCTATTTTTTTTTTCCTGCGACAGAATCAATATTCAAATGATTTTCACAAGTAATTACTGTTCTTGTGTTTTCCATTAGCATTATTACTTATTTACATCAATCAAATACAGTAATTGAAAGGTACCCATAATTAACTCACTTCTACTGTAAGTTTTTGTATTTTATGATCGTGAAAATTTTGTATCGGAACTCCGCTTCTGTATCAAAATGTTACCTAATAAAATTGTCTAAAGCAATCTCAAGTCGTATGAATTCTGTCTTACCTTATAAATGAATAACTTTAAAGAAGTTAAAGTGTTACATATTGAAAACAATGTATCGAGTATTGTGAGATTACAACCAGGCTCTTCTATATGCTTCGCACATTGTAGAAACTATAAACAATTTATTAATATCATTTCAAAGCACTTAAAATCATTTACTTGTAATTTGAACAACAAATTGTTTTTGTTCAAAGTTGTGTGGGATTAAGAAATTGAGGTTATAAATGAAAGTAAACAAACAATATTCTGCAGTATCTAAAATGTTTCAGTATGTACCTAAAGTACTGTAATATCCTATGTAGTCACTAAATTCATCCTTTCTTAAAAATGGGTTTTCATACTGGTTACTTCGACTTCATTTAATTTGACATAAAATAATAATTGACATTGACAGATGTTTGCGGACGAAAAGTGTTTGCGGACGAAAAGTGTTTGCGGACGAAAAGTATTACAGTTCAAAAGTGTTACTTTATGATTATTCAGGGAGTACGTAAAACTCAATTTTATAATGAGGTCGACGGAAAAAGCGTTTATTAGCTTTGTTTTAAAAAATTGTTTTGTAAATAGTCTTCAATTTCAAATACTTTTTAACAAATTAATTACATGGAAACAATATTATCTTTCCCCATATGTTTTAAGAATGTTAATTTACATAAATTTCATTAAAAATAACATATTAAGAATTATTACGTTCAGAACGAGTCTGTATTGATGTAAAATTTCAAATTTACAAGGTAAACACGCAAAATTAAAGTAGAATATTAGTACATATAAAGAAACACGTGTTATATTAGCTTGTTATAATAATTATATACATTTTCTAACATTTTAGTAATTAAAACTTATTGATTTTATTTGAGATTTACTAAATTTGTGATAGAAAATGAATTTATGTATAAATTTAAAAAAATATTAATTTTATTTTAAAAAATAGGTTTTAGTTTAAATTATTGCAAACATTGTAATATACTACAAATTAATGAGTAAGAACATAAATATTCCAACATCAATTGAATTAGTTTGAACCAGTTAAACTATGTTGCTTAATTAATCACAATTTAGTAATAAAAATAAATTTGTTTGCTAAACCGGTGTTTCGGAATTAAATAAATTTCAAATTGTATCGTTTTCGTTGAAAACTTTTCCAATATTTTCCAATAGTTAGGCAGTTTTAAAAAACTTCCAAAAAATTCACGTTAATATTTATGAGATTGGGGGACTCTTTAGAAAATGGCATTTGTTTACTGACAAAAGTTGTTTAATCAGGGAATGATATAGTTTGCGTATCACTGTTTGATAACTTTCGCATTTCAAGTACAAATAATACTGAATGTTATAGTTATCCTATAAGCCTGCTTTAATATAATTAATGCGATTGTACTGATTAATTATCGTTTTAAGCCAGCGAAGAATTAAAGGTATTTACTTCTATGAAGTGTATTTGAACAGATTTAACAGGTTTATAGAGAGTTTTAATTTTCATTTTCCTTTGGTCGAGGAAAAATAATAAACTACATTATAAATTAAATTTTTATTATTTTTTATATACAGGGTGTTGCTATATTCGACTGACAACGTTCTCAGAGAGGTCTCGTAAATTGGTGAATTTGAATATAGAAACATGAACCCTTAAACGGTTTAGTTGCTGAGATTCAGACTGTTGAAACTTTAAAATAAAATTTGATTATTTAGAATTAAATGTCATATAAATGTCACATATGAAAGTATTATCTGACGATGACGTTAAAATTTATAACGTCCAAACTATAGTCATATATTAATAAAGTATATTATTATATAAGTATTGGTAATTGCAAGAGTTATATATGTATTAAATAAATCCAATACATCAATAATGGATCCTAACGTCACTTTATATTTTAAAATAAAAATTTAAAAATTTGCAATAAATAAAAAATGTCTTTATAATAGTTTCTATTACTTCTTGAACAATTTACGCTTAACTTTTTTTCAAAATTGAATCAATAGTATGGATTGAAGCAAATTGTTTAGCAAAACACTGCATAAGTAATTTCGAATGTCAGTACCTTACCTTACAGTACTTCATGGTGAACAAGAGAAACATGTTCTTCCTGAGAATCACCACTTTGGTTTCCGGACCTGGTCATCAATACCTCCCGGATAATTACGAAAAAATGTATAACACAATTTCACAAAACACAATCACACACTTATATAGGGCACACTACAAGTATTATACAAATTAATGTTGAGGGGTTGAGTAAGGACAAATCAGATTTCTTGTCTAATCTTTGTTTCAGGAATAGGGTCGATATTTTACTTTTACAGGAAACACACTGTGGAGATGAGACAAGTATACTCAATAAAGGTATAGTAAAAGGTTTTCAATTAGTAAACTTTATTGAGAGCCGATTCATGGAATAGCAACATACGTCAAAGAAAATATTCAATACAAAAATATACAAAAAAGTATAATTTCTGGAATTTTCGTTATAACTACTAAAATAGGAAATTTACACGTAGTAAATATTTACAAACCTCCTCCAATACCTTGGCCAGAAACTTTTAATGTCGTTTTTCTCATCCATGTGTATATTTTGCTGACTTTAATTGTCACAACACATTATGGGGCTACAAAGACAAAGATGGAATAACGTTACAAACGTTCAAAACATACATTTAATATACGATCCAAAAGACAACAAAACATTTTACTCCGGTCGATGGCAAAACGATTATAGCCCGGACCTGTGTTTAGTATCAATGGATCGTGACATGGTTCCATTACAATCAACACGTATGATATTAAAGGATTTTTCAAGAAGTCAACATAGGCGTTCGCTAATACAAATTGGACTTCAAATTCCGTTTGTAGAATCTTTAGGAAAACTAAGATGAAATTTTCAAAAAGCTAATTGAATACACTATAGAACATGTCTCGATTCTATTCTTAGATGGATACCACCGGTTTCTGATAATTATTTTAGGTTAGTAGGTGCTGTTAAATGTGCAGCAAAAAAATCCATTCCACGTGATTTTCGACAGGAATATGTCCCATGTTGGCCAACTGAAACAAACAGATTGTACAAATCATATCTAGAAAATCCAAATAAAAAAAATGGGAATGCTGTACTGTCATCTCTAAATAATGAAGAAAAAGAGAAATGGAATTTATTAATGAAAAATATAGATTTCGTACATTCAAGTCGCAAAAGCTGGACACTTTTAAATAAATTAAGTTCTACAAATCAACCTTCTAAAACAAATACAAACATTTCTCCAAATTCTATTGCTTCTCGGTTGGTTAATGTTTCAAGCTCAGTAAATCGAGTATCACAAAGATGAAAAAGTGTCTACAAAAGAAAAAAAAATCTACACCTATTTTAGAAGGTATATCCAGACCTTTTACTGTAAAAGAGCTAAAACATGCATTAAAAAAGACCAAATAAAAGAAAGCTGCTGGGTTTGACGGAATACATCCAGAATTTCTGAAAAATTTGGGAAATTATTCTTTGAAGTGGCTACTTATGTTTTTCAATAATACAGGTAAGTTGCCAACAGATTTAAAGAAATATAAAGTTGTGGCAATTTTAAAGAAAATAAATGTCCTACAGACCCAACTTCTTATCGTCCAATAAGTTTGTTAAGTGTAATTTATAAGGTTTTGAAAAGATTGATTTTTCAAAGAATTAATCCGTTAATAGAAGAGAAATTACCAATTGAACAAGCAGGATTTCGATCCGGTAGAAGTTGTTGTGATGAAGGTATTGGCATTAATAACACATATCAAAGCTTGATTTCAGAAAAAACTTAAAACTGGAGTTGCCTTTTTAGATTTAACTGCTGCATATGATACCGTGTGAAAAGAAGGTTTACTTTTTAAATTGTTTAACGTCATTCCTTGTTCCAAAATTATTTCTTTTATTGAAAATAGGTTGTCTAATGGAAGTTTAGAGTTTTGTTGGAGATAAAAGCAATACATTTAGATTTTTAAATAATGGTCCTCCACAGGTATCGGTTCTTGCACCTATTCTTATTAATGTATATATTTTTGATCTTCCTTCGTTACAATGACGAAAATTCGTCTACGCCGATAACATGGCAATTTCATTTCAACATTTTTTCGAAATTGAAAATAAACTATCTGATGATTTGCGTATTATGGAAAATTATTTCAAAAATGGCGATTATTCCCCAATCTTAAAAGACAGGTTTTTGTTTTCATTTAAGTAATAGAGAAAAAGTAGAAAAACTTAATGTTATCTTTAATAATACAAAAGTTAAACCATACTTTAACCCAGTTTATCTGGGAGTAACTTTTAGATGTGTTTTTAATTTACAAAGATCATTTAGAAAAAGTCAAACAAAAATGAAAACAAAAATAATGTCATTCAAAAATTAGCTGGAACAACTTGGGGAGCAGATGCAAAGACACTTCGTACAGCTGCATTGGCATTAGTTTATTCTACAACAGAATATTGTGCTTTGTCTGGTTGAATAGTTATCATACAAAAAAATAGATGCCCAGTTGAATTGCACTATGCGTATAATTCGTGGAACCATTAAATATATTCCTCTCGATTGACTTCCTGTTCTTTGCAACTTACTTACTCCATCGAACATTCAACAAAAGGCAGCGTTAGAACGAGAATGAGATAAATGTCAACTTAACAAAAGTTACCAATTTTGGAATCACATTGACAACCCTCCTGCAAAAAGACTTAATTTTCGAAATCCTATATGGTTGCAACACTACTTAAATACGGCTTTTTCTAAAATTAAAGAGTGGAAAAAATTATGGTCTGGAGTTGATGTTTTCAATAAACATCTCATTGATGATCCAACAATAGAAGTCCCGGGCTTTGATCAAAAAAGAAAAATTTGGTCAAAAGTAAATCGCATAAGAACAGGCCATTCAAACTGCAACTCTATGTTGTTTAAATAGGGTGCGATTTCTAATCCAAATTGTGGCTGTGGAAACAAACCAGAGACCTTTACACATATTGTAGAGGATTGTCAATTAACGAAGTTTAAAGGACGGTTTTCAAACATTCATAATTTAACGGATGAAGCAATATTATGGCTTACGAATCTGAAGGACATCTGAAGTTCAGAAATATTTTGTATTCTTGTCCTGATTATCTGTTTTTCCATTATTTTGTTTTGCTATTTCTTTAACCTACTATTTTTTTCGTCATTGTCGTGACTGGCGCTTGGATCGGTCCATTATATGTCGTCATGCAATGGCTGTGTTGTTACATTTTATGTTCTTATTTACTTTCTATAATGTTTACACACTTAATTAATATTATTACATGTAAATACTAGGGTGGGTAAGGGTTGGCATGTTTAGGTTTTAGTGGTTTTCCTAAACCTTGAAGTAAATGCTTTGCCAAGACGAACCAATCCACTAATGCACCGGTTTCGTCACCACACAATACAGGTTTATGCTGATCTTCTGGGGCACCATACATAACACTTACATCACAATACAATATTTGTATAAATAGCATACGAATAAATAAATAAATAAACACCATAAAACTTTTTCGACCAAAAATGAATAGAAAACTTTAAAATTGTTTGTTCCAGTAACGTAAAAATAGATAGGTAAAAGTTGTCACTAACCCTTATAACTCGCCGTTGGTTAAATTTTTGAAAAGATTGTTTATGTCAAAATATGACTTTCTTGAAGAGCATATTGGTCGTCAAATTTGAAAAAAAATTTTAAATGCATTTTTGATTTATTCCAAATTTTTAGTTTCAAACCTTGTATATCAGCAACGAACCGGTTAAGAGTTCATGTTCCTATATCAAAATTTAGCAATTTACGAGACCTCTCTGTGGTAGAGCGTTCTCGGTCAAATATAGCAGCACCTTGTATAATAATAAATAACGCATACCATAATTGTCATTTTTAATTTGCAACTATTTATTACTTAATTTGAATTATTTAAACTTTTTATTTTAAGTTTGTTTGATCTAACACAATATTATTGGATTAACAAGAAAATTAAAAAATTGTGATTTTACTTTTTTTAATCAAAAGTAGTCAAATAATAATGTAATATATTCAAAACTTGATAACGTATTAGAACTAAAACACATTTAATTTAAAAAACAATAAGTAATTATAACACAAGTCAAATATAATTTCTTAAATTTCTGATGAATTTTATTTGACTACAACGCCATTACGGATAACTTAATTAAATATCTAAAAAAATTGATATTGAAATACGAAATTTAAATTTTAAAGTTTTAAGCAGCTAAAATTTGACGTCATTTTTATTTTATTTTTTTTACGAAATTAATAATACAGCAATCGGGAAAGAATTTAATTGCTAATACATGGTGGCTACTTTTTATATTGAACAGTATTGCTATCTTGAAAACCATAAGAATTACAATGTCGGTTAAATGGGACAAAAGTTGCGCATAATAGAAACCAACAAAATTTTGAAGATAAATCTTTAATTACGATTTATACAGGAAAAATCAAAATATGAGAATTTATAATTGTCGTTGTATCTTCTTTATTTTAAAAGATATTAAAAAATTGTATTTACATTTTTTAATTTAAATTATATATTCTAGTCTGCAATAGCATCTAATTTGTCATACAACGTTTCGTCTGTTTAGGGAAAGCATTTTTTTTTTAAATACGGACTTGGTTTTTTTTCTACATTAAATTAATTACAATACAACCATACATACACCCCTAAAATTATTTTTTGATTACCCGCCGTTTCGTCGCATTTCTATTCATCACTAAATGAACATGTCAGCTGAAACCGTACCTGTTGTGTTAAATGAGATATCGATGGATATGCATTAGTCCTTTTTTAGTTAATTATTCGTCTATCTGTCAAAGGTATTTCTTTAGTACAAAGATTATTTTCATTAATCACTTAGATATTAAATAATGTCCTTACAGATCCATTTCGTTGGGTTTATTTACTTTGTTGTAATTAATATTTAAACTAACAAGAATGTAAGTATGTAAGAAATGATAAGACTACAGAAATTGTTTAAAATATTTATTTATTATTTCCAATGTAGGTTCGACTACTTTTTTTTTTTGTCATCAAGAGTGCCGTAAAATTCAAATAGTTTTTATAAATGTCACTTATTTTGGTTTGGTTAAAGTTATTCTTAAATAATAACTATTACATTATGGTTCGATATTCTGTGGAAGAAAAACAAGATATGATAATAATAATAATAAGAATGTTGATGTGGCTGTGCAGACATACGCAAATTTGTATCCAAATAGGAATCGTCCAACAGGAAATACTACTTATGCGGTATCTAAAAATGTAGCTAAAACAGGTAGTGTATTTAAATTAAATAGGGCACATCAAAGAAGAGGTACAGTAAACGAAATAAATGGGTTAGCACGTAAATCCAAAAAATTCGACAAAAAATATTGGAACACAATGTGGGATATTCAAAGCAGGAGTTAAAAGATATTCAAAAAGTACAAATATCATGATTACAAATACCAACTAGCTCAGACCTTATACAGAGATGATCCTGCCCGTAGACTGACATTTTGTAACTGGTTTAGACGTAAGTTAAAGTAAGTAACTATGTATGAAAGAACACGACTCTGTGTTGAAAAGAACGGTGGCCATTTTGAACAATTTTTGTAAATGTATTTGTTGTATCATTTAATTATTTTATTTGGTTTCTGTTAATTATTATTAAAAGTTATACAATAATAATAATTTGTGTATAATAATAACCATCTTTCTTCTTGATAAGCACTACTTCTTAACAACCGGTCTTTAAATAACAAACAGGTACGGCTTCAGCTGAAATGTTCATTTAGTGATGAATAGAAATGTGACAAAACGGCGGGTAAAAAAATAATTTTAGAGGTGTATGTATTGTTATTAATTTAATGTAGAACAAAAAACAGGTCCGTATTTAAAAAAATGTTGATGGTTTCCCTAAACAGACAAAACGTTGTATGGCAAATTGGATACTATTGCAGAATAGTATACATAATTTAAATTAAAAAATGTAAGTACAGTTTTTAATATTTTTAAAATAAAGGAGATACAACGACAATTATAAATTCACATATTTTAATTTTCACTGTATAATACGTAAACTTGCGCAACTTTTGTCCCATTTAACCGACAATTTAATTCTTATGGTTTTTAAGATAGCAATACTGTTCAATATAAAAGTAGCCACCCTGTATATGTATAACAATATTTTTAAATTAATTTATAAGTAGATCAAAATTTTTGGAGTAAGTATATATTCTATTCAAATATATTAAAAATTAATAAAATTGAAAAAAAGAATATTAGTTTTGGTTTTTGACTTTGCTAACATTTACATTTTAATACAAAAATTGTTAATGAATTAAAAACATTTGGACAGAATTGGACAAAAAAAATAAACTAATAAAAATTCGGAATTTTCTATTTTAGAACAATTGTGGAATTATGGTTAAATAAAAGTAATCGTAAGAATTACTACTGCATCTTATCTTTTTGTAAATGGTTACAGTTACGTACCAAGTTTGTTTAGCTTACTACTCCTTGTTGACAAAATTAGTGTAGTTGACTTCAACAAGAGAATTGAGAAACGATTCTTTAATTTATATGTTAGCAATCCCGAAAAAACCCGTTTTTTAAATAGTTTTTGACTTCTTGGTTTCTATATTTTTGAACAACGTTCTTGGTATAAATTTTTTGTCACCAATGCAGTGTTTGAACTTTTTACACAAGCAATACAAATGCCGCAACCAAGTCAAATTGCATCAATAAAATTTGGATGATTGATATTATTAGCTAAATAAAAGATATTCTGCTGATTATTGTGACATAGAGCTATACAATTAACGCCGTTGACGAATAAAAACTTAAAATCATTCGAAAGAACGTTTCTGTACCAAAACATACATTTCTTAAAATTTGCACATTTTTTTATATTTAAACTCTAATCATTCAACCTAAATTTTATGAATAATTTCCACAAATAATAGAAGTCTAAAGGTTTTCTATTTATTTTGTTTAATTGAAACTTCAAGACTATTGACGAACAACGTAACGATACTTATGGTACTGTTCTAACTTCAAATAATTTGGTGTTATATTAATGTGACAAGTGTTTACATCTCTTGTAACAATAATGTAGGTAGCTCTAAGTGAAATGGATACATTAAATTAATTAACGTAGTGTATAAATTATTAGTTGTTGCAATTGTTTAAGAAATGTTAACGTTTGCTTGTTTGTTTACACATTCACACAACAGTTAATACATGCGCTGTCTATAACATTCCCTAATTTTAGTCTTAATTTACATTTTTAATTAAACTATAAACACAAATTTTTTAATGCAAAAATGAAATAAACACTGTTTTGATTCAACAAAAGATTTCAAAAAATACCATAAAAAAATATTTCCAAAAATTTTTTCTCCTTACTCAAGATTCCTGTAATTTAAAGTGCTTAGTTTTTATTTTTAAACACACTTTCATAACTGGGGAAATCACCAGAATGTAGGTGTTTGATTTTTAAGTCGATTTTATTATTAAAATCATTGTAAAAACCACACGTAAAAATTTCCCAAAGTTGTAACAAATATATTTCTACTTATTTTATCATATATGAATAGAAACAATTATCAAAGTTTAAACATTCTATGCTTCGGAAAGATGCGCATCCTATATGGATACAACACAAAAGTACGATGAAACGTAGATGGCTCTACCGTCGAATTGCGACAAGATTTCTCAGATTCCCCCTCCTTTATATTATATTATTTCCAGAGTACCTGTTTCGATGCGCTTTTTTTGAATAGAATAATGAAAGTGGTTTGAGGGTTTGAAGTTACTGAATTATAAATTAGTTACCGTAACTTTTGTGACAGTGAATAAATACGTCAGTTGCACAAATAATAAAAGAACAGCTAGAGTAGATATACGTTTTTTTAAAATATCCTACAAAAAATGTAAAGCGTAGCAAAAATTGGTATTGCGGTTGTGGATAATAACACTTTAGGAAATAAGTTAATAATGTGAAAAACTTTTTTACCCTCCAAAATTATTATAAACAATAAACGTAAATTATTAAGTGTAAAAACAGTGCCTGTAAAATTCGAGAAAGAAGGTAAGCAAATTACTATTATTTTTTATTTACCCACTGAAATAATTTGTTAGGGTTTCTTTTAATTCTAAATTGATGATATAAACATTATGCTTATGCATTCATGTAGCGTACGTATATAGCGATTAAAAGAGTTTCTAAGAAAATTGAAAAACCCTTTAACAACTTTTTTGTTATTTGTTATCGGAACATTCAAAATTAAATACAATTGACGCAGCATATCATTTATCAGTGAATTTATGTTATTTTTTTTTTTTTAGAATCAACTTGTGCATCTAAGCAAATTACAACCGAGGTCGTCCTTCTCGATTCAAAAATACAACTCAGGAGATGCATCTTTTCCAACTGGGTCTAAAGCAAATAAATTGTTTATGTAACTAATAACCACAATTACATGGAAATGCATAAAAATTATGTTTTTATCATAACTTGTATTGATGCCAATACATTTTATTTCTTACAAATTAAATTGTTGTTTTATTGAAGTTTGAAACAAAATTTAAAAACGATTCGCAAATCCAACTATTAGGAGGCACTGAGATAAATTTGTGGCAAGGTAAATTAGTTGAGTGCACATTTTTAATTTTTTATTGTGCACGTGCAAGTTACTTATTTTGCAATAAGAACAAACGGTTTTGGAAACTGCTGAGTTTGATTCTTAAATCATTCTCGAATGTAGACACCGATGTTTAAGCAATGCATCAGTTACAGAATCAATGGTTACAGTATTAAACGTTCGTGGCAGCACTTTACAAATTAACAGTTTATATAACGAGGGTGAAAGGGGCATTTGTTGTTTGTGGGAGATGTAGTTATGACAAAACCTTAAGGCTTGCGTATCTTATCAATGGTTTAAATAATCCTAAAAACATCGTTAGAGTAGTTTTTTTCAAATTTAATTTTTAATTATTTCAATTACAAAGTTGTGTTCTTTTCTGTGGCGCCCTTCTTTTTGTGCAATATGGTGACATACATTTTTGACTCAAGTCTGCATACTTATAGTACAAATCAGATAAAATTGTGAATGACTATAACGTAAAATGTTCTTCCCACTCATTGCTTTTATTGTCTCTTTTTAAGAAACGAGTTTTCAAGCAATGCGAGACTTAATTTTTTAACCAATAAATTAATTTTTGGCATTATTATTCCTTTTTATGAAAATTGCCGAAAAATGTCAATTTTTGTTGTTAATATAACATTTTTTACCGTGACTATTTTAACCCTGCCGTGAACTCGTTCGTAGGGGTAGCAACTTCCTTAATTTTTTGTAGTCGGGAGGGGTAGCTCTCGCTACTTTGATTGAAAGGAAATTTAATTGTCTATTTGACAGTGTAATACTTAAATAAATAAATTAATTAGTAAGCCTTGAAATTTAAAAAAATATGTTAAGAAACAAAAATCGCAGCAGACGGTGATTTGGCTGATAGATAGATCTACAAGGAAATTAAAACTGCTTTGTTAGCAAGTATGAAAAACAATAGTTATTATTGGTAGGTTTCCTTTTTAAAAGGCCTTCTATAATAAATTTAAAGGAGTAGTATCAAGAAATTGCATAACAATAGTTATTGCCATCCCTCCCAATTAAAGCAAATCGAGGGGGTTGTTACCTCTACAAAGGAGTTTCACGGCAGGGTTGAAATAGTCACGTTAAAGAATTTTATATTATCAACGAAAATTGACGTTACATTGGAGAAATGTTCATTTTATACAATTGTAAGTTTTCCTACTCTGATGAGTCCCAAAATACCAAAATACGTACAAGGTGTTTGAAATTGTACTAAATCTCTTCCGATTTGTTTTAATTCCACTTTTTAACAATAATGGTTTCATCCAACCGAGAAATTTAAAACAAACAGATAACACTTTCAAGTTGGGCGTTATGTCCAATCACTGAAGTTTGGCACTGTGCTACTGCAAAGCATTAGAAGAAGTTTTATAGGACGTTGTATCTAGTAGAAAAATTGTAAGATAACGACAAATTAAACCAAGATATAAATTTTAACAAAGTATTTGTACTCCAGAGGCGATGCGCAAGACTTTGGTTTAGTCGTAACCAAATGAGTATTTTTCTCGACCGATGTTTAAGCAGTTACATAAGTCAACTTAGTTGGCTATAATAATCAAATAATTGACTAGTGTAATTAATTAATTTACAAAACTACCATTTAAACAATAAAATTTAAAGATATATTACGTATTAAAAAAAACCAAAAGCTATATTGGTCTTCGTTAGTTTAAATAAATCAAAGGCAGTTAGATTTCTTCATTTTAATTACATTATACTGTAAATTAATTATGTTTAAGATCACATTCATAGAAACTATTACTCCTAATAAAGCACCTTTATCGACAGATGTGTAAGCAGTTACAAAACTCGATTCTTCACTTATTATTGCCCACTAAGCGTTGGAATAAAAAATCTCAAATAGCCTGCTGTAAATTTGCAAGAAATTGTACAATTGCAAAAAAACACCAAGACAGCTATTTCGCTGTTTTGGGACTCGAGTATAAGTACACTATTTATTATATGCGTGGCTGTCGACTTATTACCCAAAGGAGCACATATGCTTTAATATATCGAAAAGACAAAAAATGCGTTTTATAAATTTTTTTACTGCCTTTGTGTCTTTAAATTAATAGATTTAGATAAAACTAAGTGTTACACCTATTTTCAACGTTTTTTCCAAGCCTACTAAATCAAAACGACAACATTATAAAAAAAAAATGAATTTTAGTCTTGTTGTTGTAAATATCAAGTATGCTATATTTTGAGTACCTAGCTAAAAATTAAAACATATCACATTCTAAAATAATATACCGGGTGTCCCATTTAAAAAAGATAAGTTTACTTAATATCTCATAAACTATGTAAGATAAAAATAGACGATTGGATTTTACGTAAAAAATTTTACTGGGTGGGCCAATGCCGACGAAACAAAGCCAATTGCAGTTACATCCATAATTTAAAAAAAAAACAGACCCGTCAGTTTTATTTCTGAGGGGGGCATCTTTTCAGCCTGTCGGCATTACAGTATTACTTCTGGTTGTAACGGAAACGACGTCACATCAAACTGTTTAAATGGCAACCCACAGTTTGTGCAAAATTGGATAGACGACAAAAAATGCTTTTCAAAAAACGCCACATGTTGCTAGTTTCCTTTGGCCGTTCGGCTAGAACCTAGATTCCCAAAGTGGTCCAGGTGGACCCCCAGGAGTCCACGGAGCCCGATAGGGGTCTACGCTTGCGTGGAAAAAAATGGGGGTCCACAACTCGTTAACGGGGGTCTATAAAAATGTATTAGGTGACCCGACTTGACTTCTCCTATGAATAAGGGAGACAATAATATATATAAGCAGACAATATTATAAGAAGCTTGACTTCTCCTATGAATATAGGAAGACAATATTATAAGAAGCTCAGCAATTGTTTTTGTAAGAACTTGCATATTCCATATTCAGAAAGAGCGTGTCAAGACTCGCCGATGCCGCGCCGCCCGCCCGCCTAGTTAAAGTCGTGTCTGAACTTGCATGAACTTGTTGGATTTTTTCTTTAATATAAATACGAATGCGAATGATAAACATTACTCAGTTGTTTCCGGAATTTCAAAAAGAAAGTGTACCTATATAAGTGTTCACCAGTGACGGAAGTAGTTTTCAGACTTTTGAAAATTAAAGTGAATTGATATTATTGTTTGCCAGTGTT
This sequence comes from Abscondita cerata, assembly GCA_030710515.1. Classification (NCBI taxonomy): domain Eukaryota; kingdom Metazoa; phylum Arthropoda; class Insecta; order Coleoptera; family Lampyridae; genus Abscondita; species Abscondita cerata. Next base: position 405,910 of record JALBCR010004309.1, on the reverse strand, counting down.
GGAAAAGTAAGTACCTACCTATCTATTTGTTAGCAACTTGTATCTTAAAAGCCACTTCTATTATGTTTGTTAAATCATTTTAAGATTACTTAACAAACATTTTTTCATATTTACAGGTAAGTAATTGATACGAAACATGGCTGAATCTAAGAAGAAGTGTCGACAGTACAGTGTTGAATATTTGAAATTTGGTTTCTTCCATCAAATACAGACAAGCGATTGCCCATGTGTCTTTTATGCAACAAAGTCTTGAGCAATGACTCTATGAAACCATCGAAGCTGGAAGATCATCTAAGAAGGTGTCATCCTGACAAAATAGGTAAGGATTTGAAATATTTCCAAACATTGAAGGAAAAGTATGAAAAGAGACCCACCGTGCATAGTATGTTCGCTTCAACGTCTGAAAGCAACGACGATGGCTTGCGGGCATCTTACAATATCTCATTACTTATAGCAAAATCTGGGAAACCGCATACCATTGGAGAGGAGTTAATTTTGCCTGCTGTTGAAGAGGTCTTAAAACTGTCCTGCACAAATCTTCATTTGACATACTTAAAAGAATTCCTTTGAGTAACAACACTGTACAAAGACGTATTGATGAAATGAGCTCTGATGTTGAAAGTTTCTTGTGTAATTATCTGCAAACAACTCATTTTCTATTCAACTGGACGAGTCAACTTTACCTGGCAATGAAGCATTATTATTGGCATATGTTCGATTTATCAAAGGCGAACAAATGTTTGAAGAGTTACTATTCGCGAAAACTTTGAAGACTGACACTAAAGGTGAATCAATTTTTAATGTTCTGAATGATTTTTACGGAAAAATCAATTGCATTCACAAACATTATTTCGGTGGCAACAGATGGAGCTCCTGCCATGGTCGGGCGATATCGTGGGTTTATAAGTCATCTTAAAAGGATTATACCAGAGGTAATTGCAATTCACTGTGTCATCCACCGACAACATCTAGTAGCGAAAAATTGAGTGATAGATTGCACCAAGCGCTTCAATTTGTGATTAATGCAGTTAACAAAATAAGAAGCAATGCATTAAATACGCGCTTATTTGCACAGTTGTGCGAAGAAAATGATGAGGACTTCCAACGATTGCTGCTACATACCGAAGTACGCTGGTTGTCGAAAGGTGCATGTCTATCAAGATTCTATTTGCTTTTCGACTCTGTTTTAGAGTTTCTGAACACTAAAGATCCTGTTTTAAAAGAAAACCTCATGAATTTCAAAGCAGACATTGCGTATTTGACAGATTTGTTCAAAAATTCAATGACCTCAACCTACAGTTACAAGGGGACAGCCTCAATTTGATAAAAACAAAGAGTGAAATTTCAGCTTTTCTTGGTAAACTGAAACTTATGAAGCAAAATATTGGTCGACGTGAATTTTCCCAGTTTCCAAATTTATCGCAGGTAGAATGCCTCGACGAAGATATTCAGACGTATGTTCAACATTTGATTGCCCTGTATGATGATTTTAAAATCAGATTTGAAGACATTCTGTCGATGGATATACCACCATGGATAATAAATCCATATGATGAAACTGAAGTGGAAAATGTGGTACTGCAAGAAGAGCTACTCGAGCTTAGCACTAATGAGGAGCTCAAAGTAGCATTCAAAAGAGGGTATCAATCATTTTGGCTGCAGGCACAAATACCTGAAAAATATCCAGGACTGTGGGGAATTGTGCAAAATTTCTCATAGCGTTTCCTTCGTCATATCTTGTCGAACGCAGTTTTAGTGCCGTAACAAACTTGTTGACAAAAAACGGAGCAGATTAAATATTACAGAGCGAGGAGATTTACGGTTATACTTAACTAAACTCAAGCCAAATATTGATAATTTGCTGTCAATTCACCAAGTACATCCCTCCCATTAAAATTATAACTTTTATCTCAGATTACAATGGTAATCTGAGATAAAGTTAACATCAAAACTAATAATGATTATTATTTTAAAAACAGTCGCAATATAATCAAAGTTTTGATTATATTGCGACTGTTTTAAAATAATAATCATTATTAGTTTTGATGTTAAATTTTGATTCTACTAAGACTGTTATAACAACATAATTAAAAGTGTAGTAATTTTTGTGTTTGAATAAATAGCTACAAAACAAGAAAATATTTATTTTTACTTTTACCACTCCGAAGTGGGAGATTATTGGTTTCTTGTACTGTGAGTCAATCTTAGAATACAAAAAGTAAAGTAGGAATCCAACTGTTGGATGAAGACGCTTTTAGACTGGCTTTGAAACTTAGCTTGAATGACAATACTCACAGCATAATCAAAGCAATATAAATTCTCACCTTTTTTCGAAAACTTTCAACTCATAGTTGATTGAAAAATAGCCACAACACAGATTTACATAAACATATACTTTTTTCGGGTTTTGGAAGTAAGTTAGTAAATGTAATAGCTGCAGGGGGTCCACCAGATCCAGCAAAATGTTTAAAGTGATCTATGAGAAAAAAAAGTATGGGAACCTCTGGGCTAGAACAACCGTACAAAAACTCTTAAGAGCCCTCATATGATTTTGCGGATATTGTCATTTAAAAAAAAACAAAAGATATTGCAGTAACAATTTAATAACGCAATTGAAAAAATTGAAAAGATGTCCCCTTCAGAAATAAATTTTTTTTTATAAAATTATTGATGTGGCTACAATTGGCTCTGTTTCGTCGCCGTTGACCCATCTTGTATAAAATACATTTTATATCTTTTCGATATGTTAAAGAATAATAGTGATACACGAGATAGTCGAAATTTGATGATGTCATCTTTTAATTCTCAAAAAAGTGGCATAGGTTTGCGAAAAACTTAACCTTTACTAACAACGAAGATACAGCAATATTTAACTTTAAAGGCGACGATGTGCGTTTATTATGCTGTGCATAAACTTCATTAATCTTGAGGCATGATAATAAGAATTATGTAATTTGATTCTTATGAAAGCTCGGAAATATTCAGAAACAAAACTTTGTCTGTGGATTATACTAATCAAGTATCATTAGGTTTTTTGAATGATTCAAGTTTATCTAGAATTAATGAAGCATAAACACAGCATAATAAGCACACAGAGGTCTGACGCTCAGCGTCGTCCTTGAAGTTAAACATCTATGTTGTACTGTAAACATGCTCTATATTTGCAACTTTTTATTTTAATATCAGTTCACTGCTATTGATGATGGCTAAGATATTGAAACGCGCATTCAGTTACAAGTATTTTGGGAGATTTTTGTGTTTTTTTTGCCCTAAGGGCCAGTTGTTTTGTTAGAGCAACAGGCCATTAAAGATGAAAAAATATTCAGATAAACTAGCCTACTCTGATGAGAACGTTATGTTTTATTTGGTTGGCATGTAGTACGTTTATCTACAGTAAATTTTTATCAATCCATGCTTGGTAATATCTGCACAAAGTAGCATTAATGACAAAACTTTTGTTTTACAAATTTGCAACTAATAATTTGTAAAAAAACAAATATATGTCAGTTATCAAAGAAAATGATACCTACTCAAAAGTGACTAAACACTTACCTTACAAAGTACCAATGGAAGTCTACAGAAACTGATTATATTTTTTTTAACTATAACAAAATTTTAACTTAAACAATAAATTGAACCTATTTTGTAAATAAAAACAAAAAAATAGAAACTTTTAAGCTTGAAAGTGTACAGATTTTCAAAATAACTTTAATTGTATTTCTCGAGTGTCTGTTCCGTTTCAGCTTGAATTACAAAAGAAACAAATTCTACAATATTTTAGTTTTACTGCGAGTATTAATTTCACTAGCAGCTTGTTTTCTTAATTTGTCTTTTTATCTGAAGCGTATAAGTGGCTCAGGTGTCTACTGATCACGTACAAATGATTTCCTGCAGGCGCAACACGTAAAAAATTATTTCCAAAAAAAAATTGAGTGGATTCATCCTTAATCCCTAATCGCAAAACTTAGAATTGAGTCAACTCACCTTTCCGTTAGAGTGTCTACCAGAAAAAGAAGAATGTCTTGATATCATCTTCATTAATTACCAGCGAAAATTTAATATTTTTTAAGTAACTAACACAGAAACGTATTTATTATCAAAGGGATCACATACAGCAAATTGAATCTTAAAAATATTATATTATTTCGTATAATTAATACTCTACTTATATAACAATGTGTCACAGATGCTTTTAAAAATATTTGTTTATTTTATTATTATCTATTATTTGTAGCTTTCGTTAAATTCGTCGCTTTCTTTTTTGATAATAAATTATTGGACTACAGCTAATTAAACGATGATATTTGAGGTAGCTTCAAGAGACTGTACGTATCGCATTTGAAACTCACTCTATTTTGATTAAAATAATTACTTTTTTTGTTAATTATTAAACTTTAGTGATTTGCTATTTTAAGCGTATCCTCGTTTAAATTACAATCCCGATTAAACAAAATGTGCTTGTTTTAATTATAGAACTAATTATTTATTATTTTTATTAACATTAAATTGGTGTGTTTGGTGAATACTGTGAAGGTGGAAGATCGTCGCTAACGGCCTCAGCAGTAACGCGTGACCGGGAAGACTGCAGTAGAGTAGGAACTCGCGATTCCCGGACCCCAAGCTATTGATCAACACGATCTCTTCGCGCCACAATACGACGCGCAACCTCCATCGCCGTTCATAAATACAGGTGACTTTAACATCGTATAATTAAAAAAATTACAACCGAAGACGCTTAAATACCCAATTTTATGTTAACCTTTCAACCCGAAGAAAAAATCCTCAACGAATTTTTTCGATTTTTACGATGTCTCTGGAGACTCGTAAAGAGCTGTTTTGATCACGTTTGAGAGATACAAATATTTTTGGCATCCCCATGCGAGTGGCTGAACAGAAGTGCATCAGATTTTTTTTTCTCATGGATGAAATACCTTTTTGAAACATAAGTAGCACTTAAACTCTTTTATCCTTCCAGATTCCCCATGTTGAAAAAGTTGCATTCATCGTCAGCGCTCGTTGAGAATGAATAGTTGATAAACGTTACAATTCATGTCGTCTCTTAGTAGTCCGTCCGCGAAAAAAAAAGAAAAAACCGGCTTGTAGAGTATTTAGACTTGTTTTTGACGATATCAGTAAACGCCATAGCAATCAGTTTTATTTTTTTTAATATAATTTATTAGTTGCGTGACAAAAGATTTACTAATCCAAACTACTCCATTTTGTGTTTGAATGAAGAATAAAAATAAATGCTGCATAAACAGACGATAAACATAAAGAAAATCTGACCGGTACATAAAACAAACTACTCAATTAAGCAAAAAAAATTGGAATATATCTACTGATAACGCGTGTAGTGAAATGAATTGCGACCACTTTTCACAACAACGGCTTACTTTTTCACAAAACTATTTTTTTATGACCACCACAACGGCCGCCTTGTTCATATCGGCCACCAACGTTTAGTTTAAGGAATTATACCGATGACTTACTCAACACCCACTTTGTTCATATCGGCCACCTTGTATTTTCGTTATTTTTTATGTTTTTATTATTTTTTTTAAATTTTCGTAAATGAGACTAAATTGTCTATAAGATAAGTAAATACAATTTTCAAATTCTGCACTTGTGTAATGGTAGCAATATTCAACTTTTTTTTTCAAATTGCATAATATATATTTTTTAAATATTTTGGATAATACATTTTATTCTCTTTACAACCATATAAAAAAATATGGGTCTTACATAAGAATTTTTTTTAGAAAAATACGATTAATAGTTGAGGCTGAGTTTGCCATGCAAATAACTGATTTTTGTCATTTTTATCTAGGAGCCTATAAAAACAATGCGTAAAGTTAGTTGTCAAACTGATTTCCCTAATTTTTTAGTGTTCCGTTTATCATAATAAATATGAATTATACCAATTCCAAAATATACGACATGATGCTAATGTGATTATTATTATTTTTGTGATTATGTTATAATAGAAAATTCTGTTTAGGTATCTTATAGAGAATTTAATTTCATTTACGAAAATTAAAAAAAAAATAATTAAAAAATAACAAAAATACAAGCCTGGGAAGTGATCTCTGGGACACCCTGTATATTGTAATAAAAGAAACACTCAAAAATTAGAAAAATGAGTTTGACAACTAGTTTTACGCATTGTTTTTATAGGCTCATAGTTAAAACTGACAAAAATCAGTTAATCCCATGGCAAACCTACCTTCAACTATTAATCGTATTTTTCTAACAAAAATTCTTAGGTAGAACCCATATTTTTTATATGGTTGTAAAAAGAATAAAAGGTACTATCAAAATATTTAAAAAATATATTATGCTATTTGAAAAAAAAAGTTGAAGATTGCTACCATTATACAAGTGCAGAATTTGAAAATTGTATTTACTTATCTTATAGAGAATTTAGTCTCGTTAACAAAATTTAAAAAAAAATAAAAATAACGGAAATACAAGCTTGGGGAGTGCGTTGTACACACACAAATTGTTGATGTACTTACATTTTTCGTAATTTAGAATGCAATTTAGGCACCTTGTATTTTTTGTAAATGCCGAAAAACAATTCAAATCTTCAAATAAAAGTTTGACAATTAAATAGGTTAACTCAGACTGGATGACAAATGTATTCATTATGTGCATTATGTGTGTAACCACAGCTCACTTATTAAATTTTGTGGTTTGAATGTTATAATATCAGAAATTTGAAAGTGCGAATTTAGAAAAATATCGTGCAAAAAATAGAATACGCAACTTATTGCCTAAACAATATTCGGGAATTTGTGCCGGCACTCATTCCCAAAGAATCTGTTTACGCACATGTCACGTAAATAACTATTACAGCACTTTAAATACCTGAGTATCATTCCATATCACCTTTTTTGTTTTGAGAATTTTTTGTACATTTCTATCCAAATTGATTCGCAATTTATTTAAACTTGAACAATTCTTTTGTAGCCATCTTTTGACCTCAAAAGGTTCTCCTTCTTTGATGGCAGTGCTTATTAATGATGGCTATTGCAAGGGAACAAAAATCATTTCCCTTTTTAACGCTCTCGTTTTTTGCCTTTCTATGACTTTTGGGTATGACCCACAGTACGGAATTTATGAACAATACTGTTGCACACGGCGTAAAAATACATGGAAATAGTCCTTATCTCTTACTAAGACATTATCAGTCAAATTTCTCCTTACAATGATACATGTGAGTACGCAAAAAGCGCGTATGTCTCGTTGCTACGTTTTTTGTTGATGATTTTGAATTATTTTTTTTTACCTAAAAATCATTTGCATAAACACGATGCTCTTCTACTAAAATACTTTTTTTAATTTGGGTGTCTGCTACAAGTATCAAAACCAGTACACATATTACAATTCGTTCGCTGGCCTTCAACCAGCAATTAAGTAACGGGATTAAGCTGTTGGAATAAAGATATTGACATTGTGATACTCATTACTTATTCTGGACCTTTGGATCATGCTGAGAATTGCTTCATAACTTTATAGCAGCTTAACTACTTCCTTCGATCACGAGATATCACATACACCAGGACGACAACTTACGGATACCGTGACAGAACATTGAACTGCCAAATTAACTTTCTTTATTTCTCCTGATCAACTCAATTTCAGGTCAACAACAAAAGTTTGCCAGGTACAATAGCTTTCAGCTGTGCAATTGTATAACTTCACAGATCGACTTTATTTAAACAACTTAAGATATCGTATACGACATCAAAAGTAGGTTTCACTTTAAGTGTTTTTAAATTTAATACGTTAATTTCTTTAATATTAAAAAACAAATAATTATTATCAATCGATTAAGAAGTAAAGGAAATAGGAGAGAACCAACAATAAATAGAAAAAAATGAGAAAAACACATTAGAAATGTACTACAAGGAAAAAAAATAAGGTCATAGTAGAAAATGGGAAAACAGGAGGAAAAAAACCAAAAAAAGAAGAAGGGTTCAAAAAGAAGAACTGAAGGTGGCTTAAAAAAGTAAAGATGGGAAAAGCAGGAGGCACAGATGAAAGGCAGGGGGAAGAGTGGAAATACACAAGGGAAAAGATAAGAGAGAATAAGAAAAGTACTAGGAAAAATTTGGCTGTAAGAAGATTTTCCAGAAAGATGAAAAGAAGAAAATATTTGTCTAATATACAAGGGAGGGGATAGACGAATATACAGAAAGTAAAAAACTACAGAGGGATTAGTTTAATACATATTGGGTATAAAATATACGCAGAAATAATAAGAGCAAGAATGGAAAAAGAAATAGAAGAAAAAAAAGTAATTCCAGATTGGCAGACAAGGTTTAGGAAGGGAAGAGGGACAATCAGTAAGTAAATAAAGAGATAGGAAAAAAAGGAGATAAGGTAATGCAGTGTTTGTGGATATAAAAGCGGCATTTGATAGAGTAGATAGAAAGACATTGTAGAAAATAATGAAGAAAAATGAAATAAGAGAAGATATAATAGAAGCAGTGGAAGAGATTTATAAAGAAACAAAAAATAGAGTAAAGGTGAAAGGGAAGTAGGGAAGGAGATTTAGACAAAAAAAAGTTTAAAACAGGGATGTCCGTTGATCCCGATGCTAATCTCAATATATCTAAGAGATCTAAGGAAGAAATAAGGAAAGATCAGGTTTAAGGAATAAAAATAAGAGAAAAAATATAATAACATTTGCATATGCTGACGATATAGTAATTTTTACAAATATAGAGAAAGATATGAAGAAAGCCATAAAGACGTTGAGGAGATATTTAGAGAAAAACAATTAGATGTAAACGTAGAAAAAACAAAAATAATGATATTTAAGAAAAAAAGAGAAAAAAAGGAAAAATGGTGGGGAAAAGAAAAAATAGAAAGAGTGAACAAATACAAATACTTATCCTACATGATGAGATATGACAATAAAGACAGTGATCATATAAAACAATTAAAGAAAAAGAAAGTAATCTAATGGGACAAGCATGGAGTATAGCAGCAAGAATATTCGGTAAAGAATTGGAAAAACAAAGTGATTATTCGAGAAAATAGTAAAAATGTGATGATGAAGGAGCGGAGATTTGGGGGTGGACGGAATAGAGAGAACTAGAGAAGATACAAGAAAATTTTGGAAATGGACACTAGGGTTGGAGAGGAAAACACCAGGGTATTTAATAGAAGAAGAAATAAAAATAGAAAAAATTAAGAATACAAGCAGAGAGGAGAGCAATAAGATTTGAGGAAAGAATGGAAAATAGAAACGAGTAATGAAATTGTATATGAATGTTGGAAGGAAGTAGAATTGCAAAGAGCAAAGTACGGAGAAGAAGAGAGAAGAGCATATTTTAGAAGAGGAGATTACGCGACAGAAGAAGTAAGAAGATTAAAGTAGGAAGGGAGAAGGATGGAAGAAAATATAACACAAAGGGACAAAGACAGCCAAAACAAAAAAAAGAGATGAAAAGAAAAGAAACAAAATATAACACAAAATACAAATATATAATGGTTGAAGGGATACCCAAATATATTACAGGACCATTGAACATAAAAGAAAAACATATGTAAGCGAGATATAGACTAGGAAATGAGGAAAATGAAAATAAATATTGGAAAAAAGATGAAGAAAGAATGTGTAGGATGTGTAGGGATAATTGGGAGAATGTAGAGCACATGGTAGATGAGTGCAGTGAAGTTCTGCATAAAATGGATGAAAGAGGTAGAAAACAGAAAAAGATGGATAGAAGAAAAGAAGAAGAATATAATAAAAATCACCTAACGGAGGGGTGCGGCAAAAAAAATTAAATTAGTAGATATTTTGCAGATCTTGTTGTGCTAATGTGGGTTTAGTTTTTAGTTTTGTTAACCGACTCAATTTGTTAATTTAAAAAAACAAATTATTATTGTCGATCGATTACTATTAAATTTGTTAGTTTGCAAGTTTATATTTTAAACCTGTTCTCTTTGTAAACAAACGTTTATTTGTCATTGTGTAATGTTATAAATTATTTTGTCGGTGAATTATCTAGACGTCCAAGCTCACCAACAGTAATTCGTACTGATTGCATTTAATTAAATAATAAATAAATAATAATGATTTCTGTTCTGAATGCTAAAGTTAAGTGTATTATCTATTACGTTACGATACAAGATTGTGTTGTTGGTTGACGTAACTCAATCAAATAAATTACATTTTAAGGTTCTTTTTAACTATTCTTAAAAACGATTCAAGCAAAATCTCTCTAGCGGTCGCACTGTTTCTACTGGAGTGTTACAATATACCAACCTAAAGGTACGTAACCTATTTAAAATTTTTTGGCGTGGTGAGGGGTCTGAGTATCCGTCAAAATTTAATTCTCAACATTATTGAATGCATTTTTGCCAACATTTTCTAGCGTCTGCAGAGTGGTTGAGTTTATAAAACGTAATTGATTGGAAACTCCTTACTATAATTTTTGTTGTTTTAGATATTTTCTTAAGTAACTTGAGCCTTCTATGGGAGTATAAAAGGGGGCTTTCAGATAAATACCATAAGAATGTTTTTAGCCAACGTTTTAACTAGATTAGTCCAGTGTTTGTCAAGGCATCCAACAATGAATGGATTCGAACTTGAATAATTTCTCAACTGGAACATAGATGGGACCAAAACATTCTGACTCCGCCGAGACCTGAAAATTTGATTAATGTGCTTGCGTTGTGCGTGTGTTACACTCTAATAAAAACTACAAAACAATTACCTAATTACAATAATACGAAACAAAACCCTCAATTATCGTTACTCAAAATCTAGGTTCTCAAGTTTTAGGTTGTTTAAAAAATCCGATTTATGGTACTAAACCTATCAGTTAGAAATATCTTGTCTAATTGCTTACAAACTGTCTACACAAATTGAAAATAATATAAAATTTAAAACTTAATAACAAGATAAAGAAATATATGAGCATGATATCCCATAAATAACAACAGAGTTTATACTTTAAGATAATACAATTTTATAATCAATGATAATACCTAATTGATAAAAATAAACTTGAAAAAGTACAAAAAATATTGACAAAACATAGTTTTGAACACAAAAAATAGAAATTTACACCGAACAAATAATGGATGGGGTACATTTGGCGTTTTATGGTAAATGTGTACCTATAAAATTGTTTTTAAACTTTGCTTACTTTGTTTTATTATAATTATGGGGCAAAACCGGACAAGATGGGGCAACAGTGTACAAAAAATTGATATAAATTTCATGAATTACAAAGAAGGGAATTTATCTAAAGCTATTGAAGACGTTAAAAAGAAAAACGTTAAAGCAACCAGCCGAATGTTACCACTTGAAAGGCATATCGACTCTGAAACAGAGTGTGCAATTTGCTATTTCTTTAGCAGAAAAAAATTTTTTAGTGAAGGCATTACAAAATTTGCCGAATGGGGTTTTTTTCTGACACGTCATGATATGCGATGATTAGTCAAAAAATATATGGATAAAAAAAGCAAAACCATAAAAATTTAACAACAATCTGCCAGGTTCTACAATTTTTATAAAAAAAGTAACATTTTAACTGAACGTATGGCGCAAAATATAAAACGATTAAGAGCAAATATCACAAGGGAGACGCTAATAGACTACTTCAAAAACTTACATGACAGTCTGAAAGATGTTCCTCCATCTAATATAATCAATTATGATGAGAAAATTTTATCTGACGATCCTGGCAAAGTGAAAGTTTTATCTCGTCGAGGATCTAAAAGTGTAGAAAGAATCATGGCTTTAAGCAATAGTAGTACATCAATTATGATGGCCATTAGTGCATCGGAGGCACTTTTACCTTTATATGTAGTGTATAAAACAGTACATCTGTATCCAACATAGATAGAAAGAGGACTAGTGGGAACAGTATGTAATTGGTTTAACATTCCAACGTATGAAGACTGGTTTAAAAAATTCTCCTCCCTTACTTTAAAACATTGCCAAGAAAAAAAGTATTGATAGGTGATAGCTTGACAAGCCATGTTTCTGTCTATGTTCTTGCTCCAAACGCTGGACGTGTTTTTTTTTCTGCTTTCAAGAAGTCGTGGCAAAAGACTCTCATGCAAAGGAACAGTAAAAACAAAGGTTGTATTCAAAAATCCTATAATTTTTAAACAAGTTAATTAAAAATTAAAATTAAATACCACCATTTTAAGGTTAGATTCATGAATAGAACGTGGGAACTTCAGTGCAGTAGTGCTACAACTAACACTTATGGTGGTTGAGAAATAACGAAATGTAGCGGGTGCAGTGCAACGCCGCCACATGTGAAGTTGTAGACCTTGTATTGAAATTTTATCATTTTATTTCAGAGTCTATGTTAGCACTAAAATACCGCCATAAAATCAAATCTTGAAATTTGACACTATTGAACTGAATGTACGATATCTTCAAATTAACCCCAAAACTTTTTAGTTACATTAAAATTAGATATAGCTAGATAAAACCAACGTCCTATCAAACGGAACCAGGTTGAAAAAAAAATATCCCTGGTAGACCCCCGCCACCCAGACCCCCCTATTCGCCTCCTATGCTCCATTCTAAGTCTAACCATATATTTGGCTTTGGCCTAGCACCTATATTGTCCAAGTCTATAGAGGGACAAAAAAACCATCACTAGAATAAAATTATTTTTAAATTAAAGAAAAACAAGAAAATCTTGCAAACTGAATCAATACTTTCCCATCAAACTGGTAACGCCGCTACGCTGAATTTTTATCAAACTACACGTTAATACCATTAAAATTTTTACCTGAAACTTTTAGAAATACTTTCTCATGTTGGTTTAAATTAATTTAGTCGTAAAATCAAATCTTGAAATTTGTTTGTTTCAAAATACGAAATAAATTGACAGAATAAAATTTATTCCTCTACCAACACAAATTAAATTTGTTTTTAATGGCACTTCAATTAATCAATCGAGTTTCAAATCGCATTACATCGATTGATGGCAATAGAAAGAGACTCAAAAATGTTACGCTACGTTTGATAAAACAATAAGTGTTGTGACATATAGTGTCGACTCGTGTTAACGTAACTATTGACAAAGTCTATACTTATGTGATAATTTTATCCGTACGTACAAATTATACCAAATAAAAGTCCGAAAATAAACAGTGTTTTAAATGCGGTTTTAAACCTTGAGAAATTATAAACGAGAAATAAAAATATTGTAAATTATTTCTTATTTCAACTTTTTTAACTTTTTCGACGTTTTTCTTCAATTTGTTCTTGACTTTTCCATTTAGATGAGAAAAAACACCTGAAGACTGTTAATAGTTTTTAAATAATCCTTGATCAAGTCATCACATAGAAGGCGAAACGTCTACAATTTCATCAATCTTAGTTGTTTTTGTTTTTCCACCCAAATACCATATTCTAAATAAATATCATTTTTAGAAAACCTCATCTTTATAATTTAGTAGTTTATAAACGAAATATAAATAAAAACAGATAGTGTTCTTTAGTACAAGAAATTATGTGAAGACTCTCATCAGTCAAAAATTCTCAAGCCCAAGTAAAACGCAACAATCAGTTGTATGGTCACTAACACAACACAATGACAATGCTAATTCCTAAACTATTCAAGATATGAATCTACAAGCACCCTATAGTGTTAGATCAAACCCGTTCGTATGCAAGATCACAATTGAATCGACGAGAAAGAGGAGGAAAAACGCAGCTACACGGATGCGATAAAAACACATGCAAGATCTTAGTCGATAGATAATGCAACATAATGAAATTCATTACAAGAAAATTTATCTACAGGTAGTTCAAAATTAAATCTATAATAAAAAAGTGTAACGGTTGCAGTTCACAAATAATAAAGAATAAAATAAAGTGACGTCTCTAGTCATGCAACCTAGAAAAGAAAGAACAATAATATTGGACTCCAAGTAGCGCACTAAATTCGTGGAAGATCTTGTACTTATAAGCATTAGCACAGCAGTGTCCGACTGAGTCGGTGAAGTGGGGGATGTCCTTGAGGGAACTAAAAGAAATACTGCGGCGTAACGAGGCGCCACCTTCTGGGTAACAGAGAGAAATAAAACCGACCAACAGGAATTCAATAGGTTTCACTTAAGGTCTACTACGCTACAACAAACACAAATCAAAGAAACAAAAGACATATAAATATAGCAATTACAATTTGAAATATTAAAAGAATCTGAGAGAAATGAGAGATTCTGTCGTATGAAACTTGCGTGCATTAGCAACAACCAATTAATTAAAGTTCGCCTTCAAATATGTCACAATTCAGTTCAGTTTTCGTTTGTTAACCCCAAATTAAAAGTAACGTACCAATTTAAGATTGGCGATTAAGAAAACTTGACGTACACACGTCACTTACACACGGTGACCTAAAAACTAGTATTATACTCGTTCTAATACGAAACGTAGCTCCCGCCAACCCAAAAGGCCTTTTGTTTTAGCTCCACCCATTTTAATGCAAGCGCCCCAGCTCTGAGAGAGCTAGTAAAAACAACACCGAGCGTCGGTAGATGGAGACTACCCCGAATAGCAATTTGTTTAATCATTAGGGATTCAACCGCTTAATGTCACATGTACTTGAGTTTCGAACGCATGCAAAATGAATAGGTTCCTTAAAACAATAACTTAGCTGTGTACTGATGCATGTAGTTCTGACAAGGAAGGTCGTTGCTAACGACAGCCAGTTGACAGCTACTAGAAAATCAGTAGGATTTCTCTGAGGAGGAGGAGACGGCACAAGGCTGGAAGCAGATCGTTGCCTTTGTAATAGCAAGAACGCAGCGTGCGCGACCCACAACTGCTGGAGTATAATCCGCCGTGCAGTTCCGAGGTCGGCGACAGCGTGAAACAGGCACGTTTTGTGTAACCAAGGATTCCCAATTGCTTGTTCCAACGCCTCCAAGAATTATTCAAACAGTAAGATATGAGTAGAGTATGAGGTCAAGACACGTGCTAAAGCATACGTTGTAATTAGCAATTAACACAACCACTAAACGAGCCAAAGAAATAGCAAAAGAAAACACTTACGGCAAAAATCTGTCAGATTTATATTTCTACACTAATTCATCGTGCAATTATTGAAACCACATGGAAATTTTACATGTAATTTTTAGCTTCGTGAAGCACCGCCAACCGCTCAAATGGAAGAAAGTCCCAAAATGTCTGCCCGTCGTTTCAATTAAAAATTCCGAATAAACCGATACCATTGGAAAAGCGTAGCATGCGCGGTAAATTTGATTTTTGTCGCAACGCGCAACTCCCTCGACCCACGTCCGGGCTATAGCATTTTGAACCGTAACAAGAGCAAAATAAGATCAAGATACCTAAACACCTACAAAAATAAGGTAAAAATTTTTTTCTCGTTTAATTGTACTTTTGTGTAGCGGTTTTTACCTTCGTGAATTATTATCATTGCTAGTGTTCAAAGTGCATTTTTCCAATCCCGAATAAATTTGCGAATATTAAGCGATTTTAGTTAAGTAAATTAAACTTCCTGCAACAAAAGTTTCTGACATCATTTTACGTTAAATTTTGGTGTAATTACAATTTCTGGGTGGATATTATATCGGTAACTCTAAACAAATCAGTCAGTTATATCTGAAAGTGCTTTTCACTCTTTTCGATTTTGACAGTCTTTATGAACACTATATTAAGTGAATTTCTAATTGTTGAAACTTTAATCATTTTATTTTAATGTCATCGTTGTAAAATTGTAGGAATCGTAATCAATCGATGCCTAATAGTAATTAACGAATTTTGCATAATTTGGTCTAAAAATTGTGGATGGACGACTTAATTTAGATATGCCGTTTGATCTCTTTATGCAGCTTATTCTGACAGTAGCATAGTTTTTTAGTTCCTTAAAATTTTCATTAGTATTGTATACTCGGCATACTTTTGAAATACTCATATTGATTATCTTGATTTTGGAAATTATTGGTCATGATCATCATCAAAAAGATGCTGTAGCATTCTACAATACAATATTTGAAAAAGTTAGTACTTTTTTAGATTTTTGTAATTTTCACAATAAATAATTTGGCGCACCACAACATCAGTATTCAATTACCTTGTATCAAGACGATTCTTTCTCTCTTAGTTAGACAAACTTCCACAGTATCTCCAACTACAGTAAATAATTTCACGTTTCCATCTTAACTAATTGAGAACGAAAAAAATATGTCTTTGTTTCTGCACCTTCATTATTATTGCTAACATAAATAAGGGTTTTGCGCAAAACTCTACATCGTTTTGATATTGCAAAAGTGTGCGAAACTTAATAATTTTGATAGAAAAAGTAAAAAAAAAGATTCGTTGTAGGAAAAAACGTTTAAGAAAGAAGGCAATTTTAATATCTAATTATAAATTTCAGTAACGGTCAGCAATTTTTAACTGATAAGACATTAATAAGAACGCTTCCTGCTACCTACTATCGTTCCTATATCGGGACAAAACAAGGTACCGTGCACGCACGCTTTCCTTTTAAGACAAGAAAATGAAAATAAAAATTGCTCTTTAGAAAAAACAATTTAGAAAAAAGTTATAGGCAATAACATTTTCAACAACTTTTTTTTCACAACTTTTTTCTATAATTTATATTTGTGGAGATATTGTTAAAACAATTAGTGTCACGTAATAGTCATATCTCAGTAATTACTTTTCACACCAAAAAAGTATTGTACAATTAATTTATAAATAACTTTTATTTAAAAAAAAATGTGTAAAATAAATATTTTGGAGAATATTTCAAAAAATTATGAAAATCTATTTAAAGTTTGCCCATACTTAAATAAATTGGGTAAATTGGAAACGGAATATTTTAAATCGTTGAAACATCTTTATTACGTACCTACACAAAACATTTATTAAAAACGTTGAATTATTAAAATGACCAAAAACGTTCTGTGCCAACAAAATCAATCAAAGCTTAAATAGTTTTCGATTCACTGAGTGTCAACCAATGCCTAATAAATTATATAATATTATGAAAAATTACAAATTGTATCGTAAACTTGCATAATCCATCATGCGTTATGAAAACGCTTACACACAAATTTTACCGTAATACCGACACTCTCAAAATTAACATAATCATGTTCATTTGTTTGATTTAAGCTGTTTGATAAGAGTCATTGGAAATTAGTTTGTTCTACATTGTGCGTATAACAATAAGATATATTTACATACAATATCAATAAATTCTTTTGTGAGCGTAATAAATAGCGTGCTTTCAAACATTTTCCTAATTTCCTTTATACAAGATTTATGACACGTAAGAGTATGTACAATAGAATTTGTTTAAAAATTTAATAAACGTAATCAAAAATTTTCACGGTCACAATTTCATATTAATATTAATTACCTAAGCCTTTATTTGCTTATGAATAAAATTATTTGCACATTTCATAATATATTGGGCTGTCAAGAATTTATAATATAACAAAATGACCAATACCATGATTTTATTTCGCTTCGTGTTAAGCGTTAATACGGAGGGATTACATTGCTCCTATCATTAACTTTTGATTTAATTGCACAGGTTGCTTATTAGTCCAGTATATTTGTCGTTTGAAAATAAAAAAAAATCGCAGATGGCTGATTTTTTCAGGATTGTTTAGTAGGGTTGTCCTAAGTGTAAAACTACCAAAATCAGTAACTTTCCGATGTTGGAAGGGTGACTTTTAGGGGTGGTTTTCCAACATTGTCCCACAATAAAATTCTTTGGCACTAATTGTAGATAATCTAACTCTATATCACATTCATTAATACTATTAATGTACAGTTTACGACGTTGTGGCTGCAAGGGCCGTGCTAAGGGAGAACAACCCGGAATAGTCGGCAAATAGCTGATGTTGGGCAAACCAGTTATCTATTTTCCCAATGTCACTGTTGTCCCTAGCTACCGTCCTGGTCGCAGGTCGACATGCTGTTCAGTGGTCGCTGTCGTGACACCGCAAAATGTTTCCAGTTATTGTACAAATGTCTAATAAGTAGATCATGCCTAATGTCCACTTTCTGGTCGAGTTGTCCGTAATTTCCCGGCTGTGGGTAAGGTCTCGAATGGGCATTTTGAGCTCCTTCATCATGCAACATTCAATAGTTTGATCGGAAAACATACCAGACCAGTATTTATCTGTGAAGCGTACTGTAAAATTACCCTGCGTGGTAAACGCTTTGTACTCCTGCATGGGCATGAATTTTTGCAACACCACGCATATCTTGGAGATATAACTGGACGATGTTCTAACGTTTGAAGGTGAAGATTCTAGTGCAACGCAAAATTTAAAACAATCCTTAGGCATTTAAACGTTGCATTAGGGGTGAAAGAAAGAATGGTAACCGAAACGACAAAATTAAGGGAGTACACAAATTATGCGCCTCTACTGAGTATTAGTTGCTTCTGAACAAAATGGTAATACGCAACCCGGCAGCTGCAGTAGTTTCAATATAATTTTTTCACGCGAATAGTTCTAATAACAGTTTAAACATAAATAGTTCAACGAGCAAAGACAGAATGAGTTCATCGGACAGTTTATGTAATTGTTGACAATGGTAAAATGTAATAAAATAACAATAAAAAAATAAAGGGGTAACACAGGTATGTATTCATACAATACTTAGTTTCAGCTTGCCCAGCACTTACGTAAAATGGGCGTGCAAATACATCACCAATACCAGAAGGTGCTTTTCGGAATGCAGCTGCAGTTTGGTGACAAGGTGAGTAATAACTTAATACTAATTACATGAATACAACAATTTACAATCTGTTTTAGGGACAACACAATAACATGAACCATACGTAACACATTCCAGGAACTTCGGAAGAATTGATCTGGTCTTATATTACATGAAACTCCGGCAACAGGTAAAATGTCTGACCTCTTTTGGGATTTCGTTTCTCCAATTGCTACTTTATAGGTATAAAGATAAGGCCTTTTTTGTAAGACCTTATCTTTGTAATTTTGTTAATTGACTTTTAATAAATCTGTACGTAATAATTTTGATTTTTCTGATTTTGTACAACGTTAAAATGTCTTGGAAATTTCGAAGCGGACATTTTTCTTTTTTTATATTGGAATCTAATTGTGATAAATTTACCGCCAAAAACTTGAAGAAATTTACAACCAGTGCTTCTCAACATTTTTATTTGCACTTGGTAGTAAACTCAAATTTTTAACGTTACAACTCCTCCTTTGCTACCAGAATTTTTTTTTTTAAAAGAAAAAAAATTTTAAAAAATGTTTATGTTTCACAAGAAAACAACAAAATCTTATTCATATTCGACTTGCTTTATCAAATCCGTAGTAACGATATGTTATTCCAACAAAATTAGCATAAGTGACGAAATCCAAATAGTATTTTCGAAATGAAATTTTTTCTACTTATGCTAGTAGCATAAGCCAACTAAGAATAAAACTAAATGAAAGAAAGCCTTAAATCTAACGATAACATATATATTATAAATTAATGATGATGAACTAATAATCCGTCAATATACGGTATTCTTTTCAAGAACCAAATAAACACTAAGCGATTCTCCTATAACCAGGATAATAAACTTGTAAAATAAACTATAAACTCTTGAAAGAAAAAAAATAGAAAATATGTAATTCTTTAAATCCCCTGCGGTAGACATATAAGCGTCTAATATTAAGAAAAACATAAAAAAGATGAACTAAGAAAAATACATGAATCATAGTCAATTTACGTTGCATGTTGTAATGGATAATAAAGTCAATTATTTTCTTCGCCGTGCTAAGGTACGTCAAAAGTGACATTTTCGTCCGAAATAAATGGTTTCAAATCCTGGATATGCCATTTACCCATTGGTTTATCTTCCTCGTTAATTAATTCGTAGGTAACGTTTCCTAAAACCCTACTAATTTTGAAAGGACCAACGTATTTTGGTGCTAACTTGTTGGTAAAATATTTCGTAGCATCAGATAAAACTTTGTTTTTGCACCAGACCAAGTCTCCTGCTTGTAATTTGACGTCTCGACGTCTTAAATTGTAATGACGTTGGTTTCGTTCATTAGCTAAACTTAACCTTTGTTGAATCTTTTGTACATTTTAGAAAATCCTTCTTGGCGTTGAATTACATCTTCGACTTGAGGTGGAGTCTCTCCAAGCATTATGTGGTGCATATTGCCCTGAGCAACATATTCTCTCCCAAAATTTATAAAGTAAGGACTATATCCTGTTGTTTCATGTTTTGCTGTTCTTATTGCGCAAGCTAATTGTGCTAAATTTTCAGTCCAACGTCGGTGGTTGTCTTTAACATACATGGCAATTAACGTCTTGATGACTTTGTTCACCCGTTCAGTGTGATTAGGACTAGGATGATATAACGGGGTGTAGGACAACTTCACTTTATATTTTTCCACCATCGACTGAAACTGTTTCGACTTCATTTGGGCTCCATTATCGCACAGTATATACTCGGGTACACCATATAATAAAAGACGTGATTTTCAACATACTCGGTTAAGGACTTAGCGGTGGCCGTTCGTAATGGTGCAAGAACTGAAAATTTGCTAAAATAATCAGTTACTACTAGTAAATAACAGTGTCCAGAAGAGCTACGTGGCAACGGTCCCATAAAATCAAGGCTAATGACTTCCCATGGTTGAATAGGAGTTGGACTTCTACCCATAAAACCGGCTGGCTTCGTTTGTGGAACTTTATAGCGTGCACATACTTGACAAGAGTTGATGTATCTGCTAATGTCTACACGCATTTTCGGCCAGTAAAATTTGCCTTGTATACGCCAATATGTTTTATTTATACCCAAATGTCCGGCAGTAGGTTCATCGTGGTACGTTTTCAAAATATTTAGCCTATGTTCTTTTGGAACTACGATTCGCCACTGGTCTTGTTCAGAGCTAAGTTGGGGTAGTTTGCATTGAACGTATTTGTATAGAATGTCCTCATCAACTCTCCACGCTTGATATCTTCTGGGATCGTGATCAACTAATTTACGCATTTTTACATACCATTTGTCGAGACTATTCCTAAAAGCAGCAATGTCTAGCGGCAGTTGAGTGATAGTTTCTAGGTTCTCTGGAACAGATCTTGACAAATAATCTGCTACGACATTGTCTTTACCTTTACGATGAATTATCGTGTAATTGTAAGGTTGCAATCTCACGGCCCAACGAGCTAAGCGGCCTTGCGGATCTTTTAGACGATCTAACCAAAGTAACGAGTAGTGGTCTGTTATTATAGTAAAATGTACACCTTCCAAATAATGTCGAAGTTTTTCAACCGCGAATATAACAGAAAGACATTCTCTTTCAGTTGTAGTGTAATTTCTTTCAACTTTTGTTAACGATCTAGACAAATAACAGATTACCTTTTCACCGTCTTCAAAATTTTGAATAAGAACTGCACCTATTCCGTAGGATGAAGCATCTGTCTGCAGGATAAACTCTTTAGTAAAATCAGGACATGTCAATACTGGTGCCGTCACTAATCGTTCCTTGATGGTGGTAAATGCATGCTCACTTTCAGAAGTCCATTTCCACTTCGTATTCTTCGAAATCAATTTTGTCAATGGTGCGCTAATAGTAGAAAATTCTGCAATAAACCGTCTGTAATAAGACGCCATTCCTAAGAAACTACGAATCTCTTTGACATTCTTAGGGGTAGGTACTTCCAGAATTGATGCAACCTTTTCGGGATCAGCCCTCAAACCATGCTCATCGACCACATAGCCCAAATATTGCAAAGAAGATCTACAAAATTTGCATTTGTCCGGATGTAAAGTTAACCCAGCATCCAACAGTCGGTTGATAATCGTCTCTAATATTTTTAAATGTGTTTCAAAGTCTTGAGAAATAACAACTATGTCATCTAGATAACTGAATACATTATTTGATAAATCATGTCCAATTATAGAGTCAATAAAACGTTGCCATGTAGCTGGAGCGTTTGTTAATCCAAAAGGCATTCGACAAAATTGAAATAAACCTCGTCCTGGAATTGTAAAAGCAGTATACTCTCTCGACGTTTTGGCAACAGGTATATGCCAATAAGCACTTTTAATATCTAAACTAGACAGATAACGACAGTCTCTCAGTTGGTCTAAGATTGAATTAATAAGAGGTAATGGGTACGCGTCTTTCTTACTCCTCTTATTTAACATGCGGTAATCGACTACGAAACGACGCCCACCATCTTTCTTAGTTATCAATAAAATCGGACTTGACCATGCGCTGGTAGATGGTTCTACAATACCGTTTGCTAACATTTTGTCTAATTCTTCATTAATAAGTTTCTGTTTTGGTGGAGAAACTGGGTAATACCGTTGTTTGACGGGTCTTGAGTCGACAGTGATATGATGTTCGACAAGGTTAGTCATTCCTATTTCAGCAGTGGACTTAGAAAAGGTTTTCTGTATTAAATTGTTTAGTCGTTGTTGTTGTTCGTTACTAAGATTTTGTTCACCGCATATTCCTGCAACATCTATGGTAGGGTTGTTGTTAGTGAAATGCCAAGTTTCGCTACGTAAATCTGGTATTATACCCATCTTTTGCCAGAAATCTATGCCTAGTATTAGAATTTGATCAATGTCCGGTAAAATATTTACTTCGATTAGACGTTGTCGATCCTGTAAGGTTATAGGTACGAGTAATTTACCTATGCTTTTGCAAGTTTGTCCATTGGCAACAGTACAACTAGTACCATTCGGATTTGTCAGATGGAATCCCATTTGTTGTAATTGTTGCCATCCTCTTCTACCTGCAATTGTACAAGAAGCACCCGAATCTAATAGCCCGAGGATACTTCTTCCCAATATTTCTACTTTGACATAAGGTCTTTGGTCTTTACTGACATGGCTCAAGACATAATCGAGGAGTAACTTGTAATTTTCGGTAGTTGGTGTCGTGATCGGTGTTGGTGGAGGAGAATTACCTACCCGATCGTTTAGGAATTCCCTCGATAGTTTCCGAGAAGGGATTTGAGCTGGTAAAGGTCGTTGCTTGTGGTGCAGTAGTTTCTGTCAAATTACATCGCGGACAATTGCGCACAGTGAAGCCAGGTCTTTTGCATCGATAGCAATGAATTGGGTTTGATGTGCATTCTCTAGCGATATGACCTAGACGCTTGCATTTGTAACACTTAACTGCGGTCCTTGCTTCAGCAACTGTCAGACCAACATTCGAAAGGTTTACGGTCGTAGTTCGTGGACCTTTATAACCTAAACAGGGCTCTAGAAGGTTTTTTGTCGGTGGTGGACGATATTGTTGAGCGCAGTGTTGAACTTCTTCGATTTTCCGACCAATCCTAACTAAACAATCAATTGAGTGAATTGGCTGGACAGCTAGAGATACTTGCAGTTGTGGTAATAAATTTCGTTGGATCGACGTTAACCGAATTTCTTCGCAAGGCTTAGTTTGAAACCTACTAAATAAATTTTCCATAGCCGCAACAAACGTTACGATTGGCTCTTCAGCGCCTTGTCGTCGATTTCTAATTTCCTCCCACAACCTGTGCTCGTAATCATACGGCATAAAATCACGTTTCAGTTTTATAACTAGTTGATCCCAATTAGAAATATCTTCTCTATTTGACCTGTACCATATTAGAGCGTCTCCTGTCATTAACTCTATTGCTGAATTAAATAATTTAGTTTTGCAGGCGCCTCTTGCTTGGCGTATTTCTTCTATCCTTTCTAGGAAAGACATCAGGTTAGATGGTTTGCCGTCGAAATGAATATTCCAACGATGAATTGGCGCAGTATAAGATTCGAGTTGTTGACTCAATCTAGGATATAGCAGATTTTCACAAGCATTGTCAACATTGCTTGGTGCTAGTGCCATAGATCGGGAAAATGATGGTATATTTCCGGTGGTAAAAGTCAGATTTTGTAAACGCTCAGCAACACTTGTTATCGTGGTCATATTAACAATGGGTCTTGTCTCATTTAATGTGATGTCTTGCATTGTAGACCTTCGTATATTCGGATCACCAAACATTGTTTTTTCGTTTGATGATATTGGTATCAACGGTTCCGTAGATAAATTATCAGTGGTTGGTTCATCAATAAGAGACCTGTTGATACTTTGTCGTGGGGCGTATAATTCTTCTAGGCTACTTATAGTGTTTTCACAAATATCCCTAAGTTTATTTATTTCGGTAAGTTGCTCAGGTATGTTACTTGAAATTCGACTTAAACGTTGCTGGACGTGGATGAGACGTGAACGTATTCTTGCAAAATCATTTTGACGATTATCTTCATTGAACTGTTGTACATCGACAACTAAATCTTCTAATTTAGACGAGCAAATACTTAATTCTAAATTTACGTCAAGAACAATGTGGGCAGATCCAATAGGATCCTTTCCCAAAGCTTCTCTAAGCATGGCTCGTTTTGTTGTACGGTCGTGTGCACGGTGGAATGTCCGCGAATACCTAATTCATACGACAATTCGTCGCTTAAAAGTCGGTTTACCTCCATTCTTATTAATAATAATACAAACGAGTAAACAAAAAGACAAGAAAACAAATCAAGTAAAAAACTAAGGAGAATATTTATCCCCACAAGGGATGCCAATTAATGCAACGCAAAATTTAAAACAATCCTTAGGCATTTAAACGTTGCATTAGGGGTGAAAGAAAGAATGGTAACCGAAACGACAAAATTAAGGGAGTACACAAATTATGCGCCTCTACTAAGTATTAGTTGCTTCTGAACAAAATGGTAATACGCAACCCGGCAGCTGCAGTAGTTTCAATGTAATTTTTTCACGCGAATAGTTCTAATAACAGTTTAAACATAAATAGTTCAACGAGCAAAGACAGAATGAGTTCATCGGACAGTTTATGTAATTGTTGACAATGGTAAAATGTAATAAAATAACAATAAAAAATAAAGGGGTAACACAGGTATGTATTCATACAATACTTAGTTTCAGCTTGCCCAGCACTTACGTAAAATGGGCGTGCAAATACATCACCAATACCAGAAGGTGCTTTTCCGGAATGCAGCTGCAGTTTGGTGACAAGGTGAGTAATAACTTAATACTAATTACATGAATACAACAATTTACAATCTGTTTTAGGGACAACACAATAACATGAACCATACGTAACACATTCCAGGAACTTCGGAAGAATTGATCTGGTCTTATATTACATGAAACTCCGGCAACAGGTAAAATGTCTGACCTCTTTTGGGATTTCGTTTCTCCAATTGCTACTTTATAGGTATAAAGATAAGGCCTTTTTTGTAAGACCATATCTTTGTAATTTTTGTTAATTGACTTTTTAATAAATCTGTACGTAATAATTTTGATTTTTCTGATTTTGTACAACGTTAAGATGTCTTGGAAATTTCGAAGCGGACATTTTTCTTTTTTATATTGGAATCTAATTGTGATAAATTTACCGCCAAAAACTTGAAGAAATTTACAACCAGTGCTTCTCAACATTTTATTTGCACTTGGTAGTAAACTCAAATTTTTAACGTTACACCAGTTGCCTGTTCGTTCCGTTTCGAGAAACTGTTTGACAAGCGTCACCAGCTTAAAATATTGAATCCAGAGTTTGGTAGTGTTGCTACTACGTTCTAAACGCTCAAGATTTGGTTTGAATTGTTCGCGAATGCGTTGCACTATGTCATCGCCTGCTACGTCCAAACTTAATGTGCCGTCGGCAACGGTTATATAATAATCGATGGCGTTCCTCTCCTCGTCAGTGAAGTCCATCAAATCGATAATTTGTTTGCCAAGACTAAGATGAATCGGACAATGAGCACGTATTGCTCGGGAATACGCATGCCCAGACAGTATCTTGGTCACACAATTTGGAGCATATATATATGAACTGGAGACGTCTTCTAAACCACTATTCGACATAATATTTCCCAATGTACCCAGAAACGACAACACCAGATGGAAACCACCCAGTCGGACCACCACATTTGCAAGCGCAGAAGTCGTCTCGGAAGCAGCAATAACGTTGCGTGCTTTCCAATACAAGGGTTGGTCAAAAGTTACGATGCAGGTGACCTTATTATGCTTTCTTGCAATAGCATCAGCGGCATGCAACGCAGTGTGGATTGTATTATAATCGTATGGTGGATCTGGGATCAAAGGCAGGAACAGCACTTTAGAACGATCGAAATACTTATCACTGGTAGCCTTCTGCATAAAACCATTCCACCCGGTATGTTCGGTGTGCATGACCACTTGGCATATAACCACATGAAATCCCCAATTGTTGGCACCACGTCACATACATTTGAACCCATACGCACGACTTCATTAACCATTATACGCTGTAGACCGACATTTTTTTCAACACAGTACGGAATTATTTTATATTTGCCATAGTCATTGCTAAGCACTCCCGATTAAACTCCTTTGCGTCTTGGGACTGGGACGTCTGAATCGATGGCGGACGAAGGCGTTATGCAGAAAGTACCTCCCATTCCGTTGAATGTATTGTGCCCGTCTAAGGTATTAATATTAAAATCGGCGTTATCAAAAGAGAATTGCATAAAACCATCATCTGATATACTCCGGTCAAATCGTTCTATGACAGTAACTTCGTACTTCCTAATCTTTGCATAAGACGCCGAGATACCCATGGCAAACAAAGTATCAATAAGTAGTTTTGAGCCAAATTTCTTATAAAAAAACGTACCAACGGCTAATCGTAATGAAGAAAGAAATGAACGCGGCCGAATTCAATGTATAATTAGATGCGGAAGGTGGATAAGCGGTTGTCTTATATACTTTTGAATGAATATCCCGGCGAAGATTTTGCGCTGCTTGTTTCATTGATGTTAGTAATGCTTCCTCACTGTTCATGGAGGTGCTGTTTAAAGATTTATTTAATAATTTTGCGCCCAAGCTTTTGAAGCATACTACAGATTCTAAACCCCTACTTTCATAAAACAAAACTTCCTGCCCATATTGTTGTTCTAATTGCTGTTTTACAGATGAAACCGTAGGCTTATATATCCCGCGAATTTGATTGATCAAATGACTTAAGGCGAATTGACATTCATCTCCATTATCCTCTAAATACGCGTAGATGTCTTTCATCGCATTGTCTACGTTACCAGAAGCAGGTCGTCCTCTTGGGTGCCCTGTTCCCCACTTATATACATAACTTGCGCACTCACGGTGATAACGCGCACCAACAGCACTGAGATCGGGAATGTTCTATATGCGATCGAGTGCCGCACGCAAAAAATCGTCATTACGTTGTTGTAATTTTTTAATGCAAGTGTCCTGGAAAGTACGTTTGCAAGTACTGGCACATTTTGTTTCATTTTGCCCGAGTACTCCAACAATGCCAATTCATTGCAAAGAAAGCAGCGATGTTCAAAATCAAAGTGCACTTCTGATAACGCTTCAATAACCTCGTTAGGTGCATCTGACGGAGCGTCATTTTCCGCGGTTAATTGCTGTGCAATGTTGTTCTTTCGCCGACGCACAGATGCCTTAATCATTTTGGGCTCTATGTAAGTCTTACGGCACGCGACATAAACACTGATACTGTCGACACTTCGAAGAATGTTTTCATTATTCACATCACCTCTACTAACACAAGCGGCCAATACACTTTTAAAGCCTTTTGTCCGAATAAGCACAACTTCTCCAACATTCAGCAGATTTTTGCAAATAATACACGCTTCCACTTTTAGTACAATAAAAGCACTATACTGCTTCATTAGAAAGCACAACCAAACCTTGAGTCATTCAACACAGCCAGCATCTAACGCCATACTAGTTGTTGAACCAACCGTCTCAATCCCTCCTCTCACAAGCGGCAGGTAGCTGCTGTTGTTAGTCTGACCTTGCATTCCTTGTCGTAATATGCTGTTGCCTAATTTAAGTTTCGTTTGTAAAGGGCGCTACACCATGATATAGTAATTTAAATCCCATATACCTAAGTAGCTAAAGCAGGTGACAACTTATAGCTGAGAGAAGTACCTACTATAATTTGCTTATAAAAGGGCGTTAACTAGTTAAATAATGAATTTACAAAAAAATATAAGAAAAAGTGATATAGAATTAGATTATCAACAATTAGAACCCAAGAATTTTATTGTAAGACAATGTTGGAAAACCACCCCTAAAACTCACCCTTCCGATATCGAAAAGTTTCTGATTTTGGTAGTTCTACACTAAGGACAACCCTCCTAGCCAATCCTGAAAAAATCAGCTATCTGCGATTTTTTTAATTTTCATACCCTATACCAAATTACAAATACCGTGTGTCCCAGGGAGAACGCAACCTAGGATTTTTATTAAGGCAAAATATAGAACGTATCTACTTGTGGTATGATATTTTTCACCGTCGCGATACGTCGTGCGTTGTAAGTGTCAGTTGAAGTAAGAAAGAGAGAGCGGTTTGTGTATGTGACGATTGTCATGTCTACCACAACTGTAATATTCCTTTTGACATTTCTCAAACTAAAAATTTACTATTTTGTTTTTTACGAAAATTCTAATAAGGCGCTGTCAGATAACTTTCAAAGACCTTTAAAAATGGCTTCTGTAGGGCAAACTTACGTATAATTAGATGGATTTTATCATTGAGTTATAGGATTGTAATATAGTTTATACGTTTAATTGATTTGTAATGTACCATAACGCCAGCATTTGGTTGTGTAGTGAACTGTGGCAGTAGAGGAAATAGTGACAGTGTTGTAATTTTAAACATAAATTGAGTTAAAATACTATTTCACAGATTCTATAAGTAATTTAATGAAAACAACCACTAAAAGTACAAAAATTAACAGAAATTACACACATTCCCATGAAAACAAAGGTTTGTTTGCCCCACAGACGCCATTTTGGCAAAAGCGTTGAAATGCTTTATTGTTTAGTCGCTTTGATGTGATCGCTTTCTCAAGTAAGTACAACTAATTATTTTACATAATTACGCATAATTGTTTTCGTAAGTTAATTTTAAGTTATAAACAAAAGTACATTATAAATAATATTAAGCTGATTTAAGATGCAGTTATATCAATATGATTAAAAGTGCCTATGAAAGTATAATTATGTAAACGGAATCAAGTTTCATTTTTATACAGCATGTTAAGAACTTCACGATATAAAACCTATACTTGTGTAAAACACGATGAAGGAAGAACCAGGAGACGACAGTTTTATAGGCAAGGAATATTATTATTTTAGTTCCTCCTAAAAAGTGACTTAACTTGGAATATTATTTGCAGGAGTCGTACAAGCTAAATGTAGGTAAACAAAAATGTTGTGATTATTTGAAAATGCCAAATAGTTAGCAGCTTTGAATGTTTGAACCTCGGTTTGAACTCACAAAAGAATAAGGTTTGTGTTTTAAATTATTTTCTTTGTTTCATATTCTAAATTTCAGATCATACATTTAAATCTCTGCCAATGCACACAAAAGATCTATGCACACAATCGCCAAACCTTTGTAAAATGAATTTAAATTATGTTTATTAATAAAATTGATTTTCTTTGAAAGTCGTGTAAAATTCTTTTTTGTGATTTTTTGGTGGTCCTGAATAGGACCGTTTTGGTTTTTGGGTTGGTATGCAGAAGTGAAAGCTATTTTATTTAAGCCAGCAACTGCTTATATCAAATGCTCGAACTGCTGTCCTTTACTGCTAAACAATGCCCTAAACGATTATAAAAATTGCGTTGCACATTAGAGATTACGTTTGCCGGAACATTAAAGCAAACTTCTACAATTCTGGCTTTTAATGACTCGACAGTGATGTGTGGTCGATCTGAATACACTTTAAAGGAAATGTATGACTGTAAGAAAAAGTCATTAAGAGACAAATCTGGTGATCTCGGTGGCCAAGCAATTTCACCACCTCTTCCAATCCAAGTTCTAGGCAACGCATCATTTAAGAGGCCTTTTACCAGATTAGCACTGGACACCCATCGTGCTGATACCAAACAACAGTATCCTCTTCAGCAACTTCGTGCAATGCTGGTAGCACATGCTCAATTAATAGGTCGCGGTACTTAACAGCAGTAAGTGTACCCTCAATAAAAAAAGGACTTATTACGGTATTGGAAAATATCCCAGCCCAAACATTTACTGATTGGGGATATTGGGTGTGAACTGGTATAAACAGATGAGGGTTTTCTGTGTTTCAAAAACGGTAATTTTGAATGTTTGGTGTTCCATTTAATGTAAAAGTGCATTCATCAGTAAAACACAGATTTTTAATAAAGTTATCGTCATTATTAGTTTTTTCCATCAAAATTTCACAAAATTCTTGTCTTTTTTCAGCATCCGTTCTGAAAAGCTGTTGATGTTGAGAATAATGGTAGGACTAATACTTGTGTTTCTTTAGTATTCTATGTACACGACTTTTACTTAGACCGCAGTCAACACTTAGTTGTCGAACACTTATGATCGGATTATGCTGAACTGCTGTTAGTACATCAATCTCGTCGTTGTTGTTGTTAGGCCTGTCAAGTTGCACCAGCTTTGGCCGCTTGTAAACACTGCCAGTATTTTCAAAGGTTTGAAATACTCGCATGACTGTACTAGCACTTGGAATCGGTCGGTCTTGAAAAAGTGCAACTAATAATGCTAAACAGTTTCTATAGCTTTCACCACTTTTACCCATTTAACCATTTGAACTTTTTCAGCAGTTGTATACACACTCATTATTGCAGAAAGTTATAAAAGTAGCGCTAATAATTCAAATTTAAGTTGGTTGCTGCAACTTCAGAGCAATCAAAATGACACATACCGACGTCGCATTGGTTGAAAATTTCAAAGCACTAGTAGATCCATTCTATATTTTGCCTTAACAAAAGTCCTATGTTGCGTTCACCGTGGGACACACGGTATACTGTACTATATGGTTCATCTCCAGAGTTTGTTCTGATATAGATAAACATAACCTACACTATCTCTGATGATTTTTGGCGAGAATGAAATACCATGTATCAGATAGTTCGTTATGTTGTATATTTTTGGAAAACCTACATATATTCCACATGTTTACCTTCTATTGACCAAAAAATTATTTTGTTGCAAAAGACTATAACTTATTCTAAAGTACCTTTTAAATCATTTTAGCGATAACTTGAAAAAAATGATACTAATTACCATTGGATACAATAGGGATTGGTTTTTGGCTAGTGTTGGAAGTTTGTAGGTTAAGCGATTTCAGAATTGTTGTTGGATATGCAAACATTTACCAACCGGTAAAAATATATCATTATTTTAATGAACATATAAATGAACCAAAATATGCTGTTTTTGCGACACATATTAGACCATCTAATTATTATAATTTCTTTGAAATCTCTGTCTGTTTGTCTGTCTGTTAATCATATCCTCCGAGGTGTTTAAAAAAAAACTGAATACACCATTCGATAGAAGATTTTAAGGCGGTCTAGATGCAAGGGTTTTTGAAACTCTAACTTAACCCCCCTGGGGCTGGCCACACCCACTCTTTCCAAACTTCAAAATTAATGTTTGTTTTTATTACCAAATGTGTTTGGCTTCACAAGACAAACATCTTTTGTATACATCATTTTGACCTATGACCTTAAGGTCAAAAGTTATAGGTCGAAATTCATACGTCCGTTTATATTATATTCGGTTCTAGTACTTTTATAAACTTATGTATAATTAAAAATTGCGATCATTACTAATAGTTACTCCTTAAAATTTCTCTTACTTGTTATAATAATAAACCAAGTTTATTTGTTTTTAAATTAACAAATATATTCGGATCTTTTACCGAATTTATGAAATTTAACATGTTAATACAAAAATAAATTAGGATATGTTGTATAATGGAATCAAAATTTCTTGCTAATTTCAGCGAAAAATCCATTGCCAGTTCAAGTAACAAAAATTAAAACTTATGGCTCTTTACCGATAGAAATTAAACAATATTCTTTTAAAATAATAATAAATTAAAAAAAAATTAGACTGGGATTTGAACCCTCGTACATTTCAAAATATTATTAAATATTTTTTGAAATATTTTTATTATGATTGGTTAAGTTTTATAAATTATTACGCAATTACAATCCCATTGTAAAAAATATAGAACACCACAAATGTATTTGAGGATTAATGCGTCCGATATATAAATATAAAAAGGAGATGTCAAAAATTGATTATGCCCATTTGTATATCTCCGATCTATAAATCATTAAGCTCTTTACTAACTTTTTAAACAGCCATTTTTTTATATAATAAATCCTTTTTGTTGTCGTTTTTATTTTCAGTTATCTACTGTCTCTTTTCTTTTCATTTTCTCTATTTTCACTATTTGTTGTTTACCCTTCCTCTTTTTTAAATATCATTAACTTAAATTGTTTCACATTCATCTTTAATCCATTTTTATCTAAGTATTTTTCCATTACCCCGATTACTCCTTTTATTTCATTTCCATTCTTTGCTATTGTAACCAAATCGTCAGCATATTCCAGCAACCACGCCTTTTTACAACACCTCCTCTTTGATGTTTTCTTAGTTCTTCTTCCATATCTTTTCCGGTAAAATGTGGGTAAAATTCGGATAGAGCATGGACAAATAAGTTAATAAGTTCCTTCAAAAAAATTTCTAAGGACTGAGCTGGAAATAAGTTTTTCTTGAATAACTTTTGAATTATGTGATAGAATTTTGCAAACATTTAATACGATAAACACTAGTAAAGACTAGTTAAAATAATGTCTTTAAATCATAATCACCTTGTTTAGTTTTCCTGGGTCGAACTAAGCCTTACAACTTAATGCTACTATTTTTAACTTTGAGTTAAATAACTTCTTTCCTTATTGTTTTATTACATACGATCGTGGTTTCAAAGCCATGTGGCTTTATTTTTGAGTTATAACACATCTAAAATATAATAACACATGTAATTGAATTACATTAATTAATCTTAAATAACATTAACAGACGAGAATAAAAATGCACATAAATTAGATGAATTATGAGTAACAGGCAAAGATAGTAATAGTCAAAACGAAAAAACAACAGGTATCAAGGCAGTCTTTTATTTATTTTATTTAAGAATAAGACATCTGTTAGAAATTAATTAAAATAAATGGCCAAACAATTAATTTGTGACCAACAAACCATATAAGTTGTAACGGTTGTAGTTTACAAAATATTAAAAAAAGCGACGGCTCTAGCGGTACAGAAAATTTAAGGAAATTTGGCTCGATGTAGCGCACTAAATTAGTGGAGGATAAAAATATTTATAGTAGCTAGAGCAGCAGCGTCCGGCTTCGTCGAGAAGTTGCGTGGATTCCTGAATAGTTATAAGAATTTTAACTGCTGGTCTAACAAAGCGCCACCTGCTGGGTAAAGAAAGAAATAAAACCGACCAACAGGAGATCAACAGGTTTTACTTAAAAACTAATATGCTAGATCGAATACAAACCAGAGAAAGATACAATATAGTATCACAAAAAAATCTTAAAAAAGAAATAGTAAGATGATGTGACAGAAATAGAGAGACTGTCACATATAGTTACGTGCGTTAGTGGCAGCCTCGCTTGCAATAAATCAGGCTTTTAGTTAAAATGTCGAATTTCAGGTAAGCTTTAGTAAAACGCTTAAGTTAAAAGTTTCCATTTAAATTAAACAGAAAAAGTAGCTACTATTAAGATACTGCGTTCACATATCATTTACACACGGCGAGTTACACTAAACCTAAACAACAAAATAAATGGTAAGTACCTTCCGCAAACTTAAAAGGCTTTTTGTGTCCGCGACAACGGCTCTAAATTAAGCACCCCAGCCCTTATTCAGCTGATTTAAACAAACTTACGGTTGACGAGAATACACCAAATAAACGTTACTTAAATATTAATTATCGAGCCGTTTATGTCATCTGTACTCGAACTTCATGCGCCTTATTATTTATGAGTAAGTGATTTAAATACTAAAACTTAGCTGTAATACGTCAAGTGTAGTACCGGGAATAAAAGTATTCTGCTAGCGACGGTATCGACAGTTCGGGGAAGATAGATAGACCCAAGAATTCCTCTAGGGGTTGCGTGCGGAGAAGGACAGCACACAAGTGACTCCCTCGCTGGGAGTATACAACATTGCCAACTTCGGACGACGTGGTTTTTACCGTTGGTCTGCGGTTTAATTACTGCGAAGCCGTGGTGTTGTCGTTCATTAATAGGGAATATTCTTAGTTAGCTACTCCAGCACCCTCGAGTGTTATCCCAGTATCGTACCCAACGAGTTTAAGATGCCAAACACAACGTGCTAAAAGCATTAGTAGCAATCAGAATTAAAACAAATAGGAAAGAAACCCAAATACTCACGGTGAATGTAGTCAGATTAACGTAAACGCCAATTTATATTGGAAATTGCGAAACCCACAACAAATAGTTTTTTGTGAGAATTTCAGAGAAGATGCTAACACACCCACGTGTAACAAAGAGAAAGGAGAAAATGTCCGCGGTCCGTCTCAAAAATTTGATTGAATTAAATTTCCACCAATGGCAAATAGGCAGCGTGCGCGCCAAATACGACTTTTCGTCGCATCGTACTACTTGCGACACACGCTCTAAAGCGGCTTACGACCTGCGTCCTAAATACGAGAAATAAAACCGTAACAAAGTAGTGCGTATATGTATAAGATTTGTATTTTGTTCTCGACTGGTAAGTGTCGTATGTAATAAAAAAATAAGGGAAGAGGTACATACACCTTTTATTTAACTCAAAGTTAAAAGTTTTTTTTTATGCACTAACCCATTAAACGCACTATTTTTAACATTATCTGTGATAAAGATTTCTTTCTCGCTTACTTTCCTCCACAAAACATTTTCTTCTCGATTACTTACAAATTTTTGTGCTTTTTATTAGTTTTGCAATTTTTTACTATGAACGGGGAGGAAAGTGCGCGATGAAGAAAGTACCGGAGAGGAAAGTACGCGGGGAATAAAATGTGGATACGTTCATAAAATGTAACGTTTTCGATAAAAAAACAATAAACGATTAATAACAATTATTGTAAAACACATGTGTTTGCAAAAAATGTTCAAAATTTATTAACACCAAAACACTTTGTTACGGGTTTATTTGCAAAAGTAGAACGTATGTCAAGAGTCTTCTTAAAAACGTGTGTCGTGTAGCACGTTACGACGAAAGTCGAATTTGCCGCGCATGGTGCTAATTTTCCATTAATAAAAATTTAATTAATCAAAGTTTCAAAGACGATCAGCGGACATTTTCTTCTTCTTTTTACATGGGTGTTTGGCATGCCTCCTAAAGTTAAAACTTTATACATAAATTATTGATGTGTGTTTCAATGCTTCTAAGTCGAATTGGTGTTTAAATTTAAATCCGGCCGCATTCGTAAGTACATTTCTTTCTTTTTTTTTGTTTCGTAGTTGTGTTAGTTCTAATTACGACGTATGGTTTAGCATGTGCGTAGACCTCATATTCTTATCGTGTATTACACCTGGATAACTCCTGGGGTGTTGGAATGGTTAAGGTTTTGCATCCACTTAAGCTGCAACCAGCCGGTAAACTCTACGGGTTGCAAGGGTCGTTTATTATGGATAATCTATACTTTGAGGGAATATATATTTGCCATCCGTTCTTCTCTACATACCTCCCTAAGGGGAATTCTGAGTTACCTATCTTCTCGAGCTGTCGAATACTGTCGCTAGCAGGAACTTTCATTCTCGGAACTGCATACTACAGAATACAGCTAAGTTTTAATGTTTAAGTAACCTATTCAATATTAATGCGTATGAAGTTCACGTACATGTGGCATTAAACGGTTTGAATCTGTAGCATTTAAGCAAATTTGTATTCGGGGTAGGCTCTACCACCGACGTTTGGTTTTGTTTTTAACCAGATCTATAAGAGCTTGGGCGCTTTACATAGAGTGGTTAAAGCTAAAACAAAATGCCTTTTGGGTTGGCAAGAGGTACTTACCTTTTTAATCCAAGTTTAAGTTTGTTTTAAGTCACCGTGTGTAAGTAACGTGTGTACGTCGAGCCTTCTTAGCAACCAATCCTTAATTGGAACGCTAACTTTAATTTGGGTGTAAGTAAAAAGTTTACCTGAAATTTAACACATTAATTGTGAGCTTTAATTATTGTTTTTGCTAACGCACGTAATCATATGCTACAGTCTCTCTATTTCTGTCACATTCTCTTAGTACTTTAAGTTTTAGTTGTTATATTAAATTGTCTATTTGTCCCTCTGATTTGTGTTCGTTTTAGCGTATTAGACCTTTAGTGAAACCTGTTGAACTCCTGTTGGTAGGTGGTGCCTTGTTAGGCAACAGTCTATTTCTTTACAGTTCTTTAAGGACCCCCTACTCACCGACTAAGCCGGACGTTACTGTGCTAACTACTACAAATACTGGATCCTTTAGTGTGCTACATTAAACCAAATTTCCTTACTTTTTCTCTCTAGGTTGTACCGCTAGAGCCGTCGGTTTCTTTTGTTATTTGTGAACTACAACCGTTACAACTTGTTGTGTCTGTTTTACTACGTATTAGATAAATAACATATTTGTCATCTGTCATATCGCTGAAACATTATTTAATTACCTGATTTTTTGATTTCTTGATAATTTCATTGTGAATTGATTCAAAATATGGAATACACGTTTATTGGGTATGCAGATATGCATCTGATGTATGGTTTTGTGTCTAGCAATGTTTTAGAATCAAGAAGATTATATCACGAAATCAATCGTGCTTTGCCAAATCGTAACGAGTTTACGAACGTCTAAGGGAAAATGGTAGGTGATTACACTTAATAAGGTAAAACAATTAAGTATTAATATTTTTCGTAATTTTAAGAAATTTTAGAAAACCACTACTGATACTGGCCAGAGAAGAAGTTACACAACTCCCATGGATGGGTCTCATTCCACTATTGTTTCGCATCATAAACATCAGTTCCAATCAATTAATATCTGCGTTGGAATCATTGGCAATTTTTTTATTGAACCATTCGTATTGCCGGACAACTTTATTTACAGTTCCTCCAAAACGATTTGTACGATGTGACGGAACACTTACCACTTGAAACTCCCGAAACATGTACACTCATGAAATTTAAAACTTGGACACCACAATTTCTGTAAACAAAAGTTTGCACATTGTGAAGCGGGCTTACGGGTATCATTTAACCACAGCAGGTAGTCTCAGCACAGGTTATCTTATAGAAGGACTGTCGAATGAATCATTACACTAAGCACGTTTTAGAAAATAGGTAATTTACGTTGCTTACTTATTTTTTTCTTTAAAGAATATATTTGAAGGTATCGCTAATTAAACACCATAGCTCGATTAATTATCGAATCAAAATTTTGTTTAGGAAATGTTTACAAAATAAAATTAGAAATAATTTTGATTTAAAAAACGTCTACAAGCAATAACTTTTAAATTAAATCAAAAACTAAACATGGTTATTTGGGTTGACTGATTATTACTTAATTTTAAATAAATCTAACCTACTAATTATTAAACCAACAGAAAATCTACAAAACTTGACTCCAATGTTTCAACAGCTAAGCTGTTATCATCAGCGATACCATACTATTTATTGT
Source organism: Abscondita cerata (assembly GCA_030710515.1). Taxonomy (NCBI): domain Eukaryota; kingdom Metazoa; phylum Arthropoda; class Insecta; order Coleoptera; family Lampyridae; genus Abscondita; species Abscondita cerata. The sequence continues at coordinate 368,363 of JALBCR010004309.1, read as the reverse complement.
AAGTTATTAAAAAAAATTATTAAACTCTTTATTCATAATATTTAGTCCTTACAAAATGTATATTTTATGACGTTTCATTTTTTTCTGTAGTTAATATAAAAAGTGAAAATAAAAACTAAGGCAATTCTTATTGTCAACGTATATATTTAGTTTTTTGACAAAAATTTATTACATAATTATAATTAAGATACCAAGTTATAGTTTAAAATTAAATGAAAACTTTTTTTTAAATAAAGGTATTACTATATAAATAAATATAAGAAATCAATAATGGGTGTGACCTCCATTATTATTGATACATTCTTGGAGGCGTCTGCTCATTGACGCTATCAAGGTATTAATATAATTAATATTAATCGTTTCCCATGCGGTATCAATGGCTGCAATTAGTGCATTACGGTTTACTGGTATAAAATTTGGCCCTTGTTGTCTTCGGATAACAGCAAGTATTCGAGCCCAAACATTTTCAATAATGTTAAAATCTGGGTTTTTTGCCAGGGTAACAGCTCCAAGTTATTTGCTTGTATCCAGTTGCGCACAACCTGCGAAGTATAGGGTCATCATATCCCGATAGTTAGTTATTGTGGAAATCATAAAAGATCGTTTGTCGTTCTGTTTGACTTTCGGTTCGTTGTTATGTTTGTTGCTTGGTTTGTTGTTCAGGTGTGTACGAAGCTTTACAACTTAAGCAACAATTTTTTGGCGAATAAAGATTAGTTTGTGATGTAATATTAGAAACACAAATTTATATCATATCAAATTTATGACAACTTAAAAACCAAGAACGTGTATGTTATTGCTAAGAAATTACTAAGGAAAAAGCGCAATTGCAGTGCAAATATTTATAATTAAATATTTTCGAAAGTTTATAAGTCCTCTATTGAAATCTTAATACTTAAAAGAAAATCCTGTCCATTAGCATTATAAAGAAATGGTTTTTACTTTATGAATAAGTTTCAATAACAATAGAATATCCTTGCTTGTTTAATTTACTTCCTTTGAGTCAAATTGCTCTAAGGGTTGTTACATTGGTCATTAGAAGTATGTAATAAATAAACAATTACCTACTGTTTGAGAATGGGTAGTGTGAATCAATAAATAAAGTAAGAAATGTAAATTCCATTTTAGTTTAAAATTTCAAGTGTTGTGAAAATGCCACCTCATCTCGGTGCTGATTTGAAAGCGCGGATTGTTTCGGAATTAGCGGCGGGCCGTAGCGTGCGTGAAATTTCACGTATGTTAGATATACCAAAAAGCACCGTAGGGCATTACCGAGTAAAATGGAATCTTGAACACATTTTGGAAAGAGCCATCGGAAGTGGTAGACCTAAAGTATCTGAACGTGCTCAAGATCTCGAATTGTTTCATTACGTAACAGAACAACCATTTGCTACATACTCCAGGGCTATAGCAGATACACATTTTCCCGGATGCCGTATAACTGCACAAAAAGATTAAAGGAGATGGGAATAAAGAAGTTTGCTGCCGCAAAAGTTCTCAGACGAAAATATGAAAATTTTTTTTTTTTTTTAAAATTAAATATAAAAAAAATTTTTAAAATTTTGAAATAGAGTAATTTTAGCAACAAAAAACGTTCAATACCGCAACGATGGACCACTAAAAGTTTTTAGAATGGAAGGAACTCGTTACGAAAATAATCACATATGTCCTAAAAAACGAAGTATTTCGTATTTAGATATTCTTATTTCACTATACTTTCTCCAAAAATAGTTCGGGATCTGTTAAATTAACATTTTCATAATGTATTTTTGTTGTTAAAGGACAACGCCCCTGTTCATACTTCGCGGGTTGTGCGCAATTGGATACGAGAAAATAACTTAGAGCTGTTACCCTGGCCAGCAAAAGCCCAGATTTTAACATTATTGAAAATGTTTGGGCTCGAATTCTTGCTGTTATCCGAAGACAACAAGGGCCAAATTTTATACCAGTAAACCGTAATGCACTAATTGCAGCCATTGATACCGCATGGGAAACGATTAATATTAATTATATTGATACCTTGATAGCGTCAATGAGCAGACGCCTCCAAGAATGTATCAATAATAATGGAGGTCACACCCATTATTGATTTCTTATATTTATTTATATAGTAATACCTTTATTTAAAAAAAAGTTTTCATTTAATTTTAAACTATAACTTGGTATCTTAATTATAATTATGTAATAAATTCTTGTCAAAAACTAAATATATACGTTGACAATAAGAATTGCCTTAGTTTTTATTTTCACTTTTTATATTAACTACAGAAAAAATGAAACGTCATAAAATATACATTTTGTAAGGACTAAATATTATGAATAGAGAGTTTAATGATTTTTTTAATAACTTACAATAATTAGTAGGTTAGATTTATTTAAAAATAAGTAATAATCAGTCAACCCAAATAACCATGTTTAGTTTTTGATTTAATTTAAAAGTTATTGCTTGTAGACGTTTTTTAAATCAAAATTATTTCTAATTTTATTTTGTAAACATTTCCTAAACAAAATTTTGATTCGATAATTAATCGAGCTATGGTGTTTAATTAGCGATACCTTCAAATATATTCTTTAAAGAAAAAATTAAGTAAGCAACGTAAATTACCTATTTTCTAAAACGTGCTTAGTGTAATGATTCATTCTACAGTCCTTCTATAAGATAACCCCTGCTGAGACTACCTGCTGTTAGAATTGTAAATGATACCCTTAAGCCCGCTTCACAATGTGCAAACTTTTGTTTATAGAAATTGTGGTGTCCAAGTTTTAAATTTCATGAGTGTACTTAGTGCATTTCCACATGTCAACGTTGCTGTGCGGGATCATCTTAATGACGTCTACTCAAACCGTTGGATAGGAACACCTCAATCTCCCGACTTAACGCCCTTGGATTGTTATCTGTGGGAACACCTTAAAACCATAGTTTATTTCGCTCCGGTGGGCATTAGAGACACACTTTTACAGATATTCGCGTTTTATTGTGATGTGATACGGAACAAGACAGGGTTATTGTGGCGAGTACAGCAGTTCTCAATTCGATGTGCCAGAGAGTTTATACTACAAAGAGCTCATGTTGAACCATCTTATAGGGTGTTTTAATAATGTCCTAAGGTACTTCTTAAAGCACCACTGCGTTTTTTAAATTTGTTTTTGTATTACCCAACTTAAAAGTTTTTTGTTAATTGAATGATTTAATAAAACAGGAAGTTGTTTATTAGTCCGTTTCTCAAAAATTTTTTATCCACAATAAAGAAGAGTAGCGTATTTTTCGTCTAAGGTTCAAGCTATCTAGTAGATTTAATCAGTAAATTATTAGCAAAGTACATTTTTCAGACTTCTGCAATTAATAGTTTATTGTTTTTTTCGAAAAAATGTTATAGACAATAAACAAAACTTAAAGTACAGGTTACCTAAGTTTATTATTTTGAAACCTTTATCACAAAGGATGTTAAAAATGGTAGCATTAAGTTGTAAATCTTAGTTCGGCTCCGGCAAATAAACAAGGTAATTATGATTCAAGGACATCATTCTAAGTAGTCTTTACTAGTATACAAAGTTATTCAAGAAAAACTTATTTCCAACAGAGTCCTTCAGGGGCACATACCTTTTGGGGGGCTATAGGAATTTTTTAAGGGACCCATGTTTTGCATTACTATTATTACCTTGTAAAAATACAAAAATGACACTTCTGCAAAATAAAACTTTTGCTGTACTTTAAAGTAATTTGAAGAGCGTTGCGGAACCCTGTTCCAATTAACATTGGAAATTTAGGCCGTACAAATGTAACTAAATGTGGAGCCAAGTCAGCGCAATTTTAATGTTTCACCTGTCTTTCATAATGCCAAAAAATTAATTACACACTCTAATAATAGACAACTTAATTGTTGGGTAAATATTTTTATCGGTTCTGGTTTCGTTGATGCGACATCGAGATAACTTAAAACTAAATAATATAACATTTTTTCACTGAAAGTGTTTAATTACTACTAAAAGAAAATTATCTTGGATTTGTGCCAGACATTTCGAATCTGTCCATTACATGATCTTTTTATAAATTTTACTCTTCACCAACAGCATGTGTAATAAACTTATATACGGATTATGCTGAAGACAAATTTGTTTGTTTTCGACAATTAAATTCAACAATTTCTGCGAACTGAAACTTTTCCATTGTTTGGTTTTCTGATATCCCTCTCTTTGAGAGGACATGACACAAATAATTAGAATATGATGATGAGGTTGAGTTGTTTTGTTTCTATAAAACCTAAATAGAATCAAAAGCTTTTGTTATAATGTAACGTAAATGCTTGCAACATTTATTTTATTCAAAATGCCATTTTGCTCGTTCAAATAACAAAGCTAGTGACAAACATTTTCGTTTGGAAGGTAAAGTCGTTGAATAATAGTCTACGCAATTGATTGCTTTTTTTCCTACGCTTTCCGTAAAGTTTTACATCATTCTGGTTGTCGTTAGAAAGTTTTATTTACTTAGAATTTATTTTGCCAAAAGTTTTGTTGCAGTCATGTAAATTTATGTAAGCATTTTATAATTCCTAGATAAACGAATCGATCGGCGCAGTTTAAAAGAAAAAGTTATTAAATTTTTTAACAATCAGTGTAGTCATTTTCTCTTGTTTCAGTTGCTGAAACTGAAGTTACAGAAGAATTGTAAATTATTCAAGAGTTTTATTAAGAAATATAACCTCAGAAATGTTAAACCCATATCATATAAAATATTTGCTGCGTGCAAATTTTTATATATATATATATATATATATATATATATATATATAATAACGAAAACCTTATTTACCCCTAGGGTGTTGAGGTATCTTTACAATATTTACTTCTTCTTATTTGATGCCATCTCTAATTCGAAGTTGGCGACCACCTGGTGAAATTGTTGACGATCCATGGCAGCTCGGAACATTTACTCAACACTCATGTTAGTCCACTCTCTAATGTTTCTCATCCACGATAATCGTTTTCGACCTTTCTTTACCTCAATTTTTCCTTTAATTATAAGCTGCGGTATATCGTATTTACTATTACTTAGAATATGCCCAAAATATGACGTTTTTCTCATTTTGATTGTAGTCAGTAGCTCTCTTTCTCTACCAACTCTGCGTAGTACTTCGATATTGCTTACTCTTTCTACCCATGGTATCTTCAGCAATCTTCTGAATATCCACATCTCAAATGCTTCGATTTTCTTCATTACAGCTTTCTTTAGGGTCCATGCTTCAACGCCGTACAATAAAATAGACCACACATAGCACTTTACAATTTTTATACGGATTGATAGATTTAAGCCTTTATTACACAGTATACTTCTGAATTTTATAAATGTGTTTCTAGCAGTTTCGATTGTTACTTTTATTTCATCATCCGCATCTAATTCTGTTTTTATCCAACAGCCTAGATACTTGTATTTGAAGACTCTTTTCAATTGTCTTATTATTTACTGTAAGTCGAACTCGACCAACAGGCTCTTTGCTAAGGACCATAAACTTGGTTTTCTTGATATTCATACTCAGTCCTGCTTTCTCACATTCCTCATTTACGAGGATGTATTGATATCTAGTTAGCCTAGACCAGTTCCTTGCATAAACAAAATATTGCGTTACCATAGCAACGAACAATAACTTATTAGAAGTGTCAGTGTAAAGTTTGACGTCAAAAAAGTAAAACCAGAGTCACGCAATAAATTAAATGAAAAAAGATGTCCACCGAAATTGTGAAAATCAAAAAATTGGAGTATCGAGCCATCATCAAGTACCTATATTTAAAAGGGTTAAGAGGTAAGCAGATTTACGAAGATATGCTTAATACCTTTGGTGATCAATGTCCTTCGTATGCGACCGTCAAAATTGGAATGCAAGCTTCAAAAGAGGTAAATTTTCCATTGAAGATGATGACCGATCGGGAAGGCCAGTTTCTGTGTCAGTCCCCGAAAATATCGATGCAGTTCATGACATGATTTTATCAGACCGTCGAATTGGGCTAAAACGGATATCTGAAGCACTGAATATTTCATACGAACGCGTTCATCATATGGTTCACGTCAATTTGGACATGAGAAAATTTGCTGCAAAATAGATCCCCAAATGTTTGAATGTTGACCAAAAGCGTACAAGGGTAGAAGCATCGCATTCGATTTGTGCTCGATTTGAAAACGATGTAGGCTTCTTAAACCGAATTGTTACTATGGATGAGACTTGGGTACATTTCTACGATCCAGAAACAAAGCAACAATCGATGGAATGGCGACACTCTGGTTCTTCAAGACCTAAGATGTTTCGTGTCCAAAAATCTGCTGGAAAAGTTCTTGCTTCAGTGTTTTTTGGGATTGCCATGGAGTAATCATGATTGTTTTTTTGGATAAGGGTAGAACAATAACTGGAGATTACTATTCGACATTACTGACCACTCTACGGAAAAATATTAAAGAGAAAAGACGCGTAAAAGCTGTCCAAAGATGTTTTGTTTTTGCAGAACAACGCCCCTGCACACAAATCTCATGTTGCCATGCAAAAAATTCGTGATTTAGGGTTTGAATTACTAGAACACCCCCCTTATTCACCCGATTTGGCTCCGTCCGACTATCACCTCTTTCCTCAAGTAAAAAAAAGTTTAAAAGGTCGTACATTTTCTTCCAACAAGGAGGTAATAGAAGCTGTGGAGGTCTGGTTTGCAGATCAAGAAGAAACATTTTTTTTAAAGGTCTAGAGGCGTTGCAGGTTCGCTGTGATAAATGTATCCAATTAAGAGGAAAATATGTTGAGTAATAAAATATTTTGACATTGAAATTTTGTTTGGTTCTATAGTAGGCTAAGAATTTTTCAATATATCCTAGTATTCTTGTCAAGAGATTTTGTAGGTCTTCCATATTTTCAGCCAACACCGCAGTATCATCAGCGTATCGGATGTTGTTGATGATCTCACCATTTATTTTTATTCCTTCTGTTGCTTCCTAAGCTGCATTTTGAAAAATTTGTTCTCAGTATACATTAAACAGGAGTGGCGATAGAACACACCCTTGTCTCACTCCGCGTTTAATTTTAATCTCATTCGTTTCACCATCTTCTGTTTGTACTACCGCGGTCTGATTCCAATATAGGTTTTTAATGAATCTTAAGTCTTTGTCGTCAAGTCGTATTCTAGCCAGCAATTGTATAAGTTTATTGTGCTGAACTTGGTCAAAGACGTTCTCAAAATCTATAAAGCAGACGAAGGTTGTTTTTTGGTATTCTCTGCTTTTCTGCAGTAAGGTGTTCATACTGAATAGTGCTTCTCGAGTCCCTAGATCGCTTCTAAATCCAAACTGAGAATTGGTCACCATTATGTCACATTTTCTGTATATTCTATTTTGTATGATTCTTAGTAGTAGCTTTAGTGTGTGACTCATTAGGCTAATTAGTCTAAAATCGTTACATGATGTTGAGTTATTTTTCTTCTGGATCGGAATAAATGTAGACTTGAGTCAATCTGCGGGTATGTTTCCAGTGTTATACCGGGTGTATTAAAACATGCACCTAATAATTACACCACGGTATTATACGTTGAAAACCAAGCAAAAAACTCTCTGTTAACTCTTCGGTTAAGGAGGTATTAATGCTTAAACTTTGAAAATTTTTTTGACTATGGTTGAGAATTGCATTGAAATTGTATCAACAATACATAGTTCAACAATTAAAATAAGTAATCAAATATAAATTATAACATTTTGACAATAGTTTATGTATTAATTTAATATTTAAGAATGCAAAATCTTTGTGATTTATAGTTTTGGAAGATGTTGTAACTATGCATTATAAGCTGGGTTGATGTTTAAAATGTAATAATAAAAAATTGATAACTTGATGTATGATTGACGAATTAATTATTGTCATTTTTGATATTTTCAAAAATTCACTTATCTAATATTTTCGTAACACTTCTGCTTCACCCATTATTTATAAGTTACTTATATCATTGTTATAAGTTACTTTGTTCCTTGTGTGTGCCTCTCGTATTTGTGCTTTCGGTTCTGAGAAAAATCATGGCATACAGTTTTTGCGAGTACGCAGATATGCATTTGATATTAGGCAAATTTGGCGGTAATTTTCATCGAGCTTTAAATTGTACAGCGTTGCCAAATTAAAAAACCTTTAAGTTAAGTGCTTAAGTCTTCGTCCAAGACCAAATTGGTGTTAGAATTTTTTGCTTGGTTTTCAAGGTATAATAGCGTAGTGTAATTATTAGGCGCATGTTTTAATACACCTTGTATATTTAATTAAACATCTTCGTTAGCATACGTGAATTTTCTTCATCGAATAACTTGAAGATTTCTGACGAGATTCCATCTGGACCAGCAGCCTTATTAATTAGTTTTAGCCATTTGCAGAACATAGTCGACCTCTGACTGTAATATTTCTGGGCCTTCCATATTTGCTTCTGTATCATTTCCTATATTTATATCAATCCTATTATCATCAAATAAAGTTTTTATATAGGTTTCACACATTTTTACTCTGTCTGTCGGATCTAATACTAATTTATTATCTGCAGTTTTAAGTATGCAGGGTGTCTTACGTTTTAGATTGCCAGTTTCTTCCTTCAATCTTTTATGTAGATTAAATCCATAATGTTTGGTTTGTAATTCTTCTATTTCTTTACATCTGTCCTGCATCCATTTCTCTTTAGCTTCCTTAATTTTCCTTCGTAATTTTATCTTTATCTCTTGGTATCTTATTTCGTCCGGATTTTTGAGTCGTCGCCGCTCTTCTAATAAGTCTATTATTTCCTTTGTCATCCATTCTTTTTTCGATTTTTTTATGTGGTACTAAGACTTCCTTTGAGATTTGATCTATAGTTTTTCTTATTTTATCCCAGTTTTCCTCTGCCGTGTCTTTATTCATGTTTATTTTCTTTAGCTCCTTATTTAGTTTACACTGTAGTTTTTCTTTCACTTCAGAGTTTTTGATGTCATTTGAATTGATGTTGGTAGTATGGGTAGATTTTCGTAGCGTTTTTAGTTTTATTCTTATATTTGCTATTAAGAGATTATGGTCGGAGTCAGCATCAGCTCTAGGGTAGGTCTTTGCACTTGTAACGCTGTTTCTAAACCGTTTATTAATTAGAATAAAATCTATTTGGTTTTTCACTATCCTTTCGTTATTATCTTGAGGCGATCTCCATATATAGATCCTTCTTGATGGTAACTGGAACCAAGTATTTGTGACGAACATGTTTTTCTCTTCACAAAATTGAATTAGCCTTTCACCTCGTGTGTTTCTCTGACTCAGTCCATATTCTCCTACTATATCGTTTATTCTGCCTTTACCTATCTTGGCGTTATAATCGCCCATAATAATATTAACTTCGTGTTTCTTGAGACATCGTGTCAAGTCTTTTATCTGTGTATAGAATTCTTCAACTTTCTCATCAGTTGCATCCGCTGTAGGCGCGTATACTTGTATGAGATTTATATTTATTGGTTCGCCTCTCATTTGTATCATTATCACACGATCAGAGTAAGGAACAAAATTTATGACTGCATCACTGATTTTTCTATCAATCAATATAGCTACTCCTTTTTGATTAATGTTATCATTTCTGCCAGAGTAATATATAACGGTGTCGTTTGATTGTATCTTTCCGCTTCCTGTCCATCTAGCTTCGCTAAATCCCAGTATATCAATTTTATTTCTCTTCATTTCGTTACATATATTCATTAATTTCCCTGCCTCGTACATAGTCTGGACATTCCATGTCCCTATTCTTTGAATTGTCACTTTTTGGGTCCGCCCGGGGATTCTTCGCACCCTTGTCTCATTCAAGGAACGCCGGGCATTCGGGACCATTACTTCATGCTGATTCGTCATGGTGGTTTTTTTTTGGAATTCCTAGGGATCTATAATTCAATGGTTTCCTCTTGCCTTTTGCATCTTTATGCCATTGACCATCTAGTTCATCTACCTTCAAGGCCAATTTCTTGATCTCAGGACAAAAGGGTGCCCTACTCCCATGGTTCCTCCACCCGAAGCTGTTGACCAGTAAGGAGGGAACTTCTTATACCGGCAGTCATTCGGTTGTTGCTGGTTTTGGTCCACCCCGGGTATTTTATTTTCCCGGTACCCGTCATATCTAACGGGCATCCCCCTATCCGCCACCTCGGGAGGCGCCCGATGGGGGACCAGCAACCCCACACAATATTTACAGTCATGTATATTTTTAACCTGTATTATTTATTTTTGTTTCCCTTACAGTCATTCACTTCATGTTCACAAATCTTGCTCATTCTTTTTTGTCTTTTCCTATTTTTATTCCTTCTCTCCATGTTACTCCCCTTTTTTTTAAGTTCGTCCCATAGTTTGTGAGGTCTTCCTCTCACTTTTTTGTGTAGTCTTCGCCAGACATATTCTTTTTGTCTGCTTCTCTTTGCCCATGCGTGTCATATCTCCAAACCATCTTAATTGTTGTTTTTCGATGCTTTCCAGAATAGATTCTACATTTAATTCTTGTCTTATCTCTTCATTTCTTACTTTATCTTTTCGTGTCACTCCTTTAATCGTTCTTAGATCTTTCATTTCTACAGCTTGTATTTTGCTTTTCATTTTATTATTGAGGGTCCAACTTTCTGCTCCATATGTTAGTATCGGCTTAAATACTGTATTATACACTGTTATTTTTGTGTTACTTGATATTTCTTTTTCCGTATGAATGCACTGTTTATTGTGCTACTATTTACTTCCTTTTCTTTCTTTCCATCTGTGTGCATGTTTACTCTCAGATCTCCGGCTGCTCTATAATTCTTCTATCTATTTTGATTTTTACTCTTGTCTCATTTTTTCCTATTGTCATCACTTTTGTCTTCTTTTGTTTATTTTCATATTTCTGTTTTTTAGTGCTGTGTTCCAAATATTTATATTTATGTGTAATTTTTTTCGTTTTTGCATATACTATTATATCATCAGCGAAGGCGCTTTCAGCTATGTCTACCATCTGCATGTTCCTATATCCTACTGGTAATTTCTTTGTTTGTTGCTTTATTTCTTTTAAGACATTGTCAAGTATTATATTGAAGAGTATCGGGCTGAGTAGTCCTCCCGGTCTTAGTCCTTCCTTGGTTAGAAACTCGTCAGACTTCATATTTCTAGTTCCTACATAATTTCTAGTTTTCTGGTATACAGTTTCTATGGCTTTTCTTAGTTTTTCACTTACTCCTCTCTTTCTCAGACTATTCCATATGTCTCTACTTGGAATACTATCTAATGCTTTTAACGTCTATAAATACTTCATATGGTGCTACTTCTGTTTTTTCGATGAGTTGTTTCAATGTAAAAATATGGTCCTGCACCCCTCTTCCTTTTCTGAAACCGCTTTCAGGTTCTTTTAGTTGTTGTTCTATCGTCATTTGCAGCCTTTTGTCTAGTATTCTCTCATACACCTTTAGCCCAGTACTTAACAATGTGATTCCTCTATAATTTGCACAATCTCGGTTATCTCCTTTTTTGTGTATGGGCAGGACTATTTCCACTACCCAATCTGTCGGTATACTTTGTTCATTCCATATCTTGTTGAACAGTTTTCCTAATATTACTATTCTGTGTTCGCCCATATTTTTTATCATTTTCATTGTTATTCCGTCTTCCCCGGCTGGTTTTCCTCTTTTTATTTTTTAGTAGTTTCTGTTATTTCGTCTTGCCTAATCTCCTCTTTTTCAAGATAATCGGTATTTTCAGTAATTTCCATAATGTTTTCTATTTCGTCTTCCTCTTCTAAGATTTCTCCGTTTAATGTTTTAATGTGCATATTTCTGGTTTGTTTCCCTTTTCGTAATGTTTTTAATAATCCATATAATAATTTTTGATTGCCCTTGCTGTCCTGTTCCATTTTTCCCCAAATTCTTCCAAAGTTTGTTGTTTTGCTTTCTTCACTATTTCTTTAACTTTTATCCTTTGTTGTTTTCGTTATTTTTCTCGTTGATATACTTTTTCCATTTTGTTCATCATTCCACCTTCTCGTTTGTTTTTTTTTGGTTGGTCTATTTTGCTACATCCGCATACTTTTGGCTTCCTCTCTGAGTTTGTAGGTTCTAATTACTTCTTTTACTGCGCAACTATTCGTATTTCTTATGGTTTTCATCTGTTCTCTTTAGATTTGGTTTTATATCTCTACTTTTGCTATTACCAGGTAGTGGTCTAAATATATTTCGCAACCTCTTCTCACTCTTGTGTCTTTTATCTTTCTTCTATGTTCTTTGCTCACTATAACAAAATTTATTCTCGATTTTTCTTCTCTACTGATTACTTCTCTCGTAAATTTGTGCGTGTAGAGGGTATTTGTTATTATTAGATTAGATTCAATGCAAAAGTCTATTAATCGTCGGCCGTTGTTATTTCTGTTCTTTTCGCCATATGCTCCTATTGTATGTCCCGTTTCATCATCTTTTGTACCTACTCTTTCGTTTAAATCCCCTAAGATTAATAGTCTTTCCACACCATTTTCAGTAGTTTCGGTTAGTTGATCCCAAAACTCCTCTTTTGTACTGTGTTACGGTCAGTTGTTAGGAAAGTATGCCCCTCAGTGGAGAGTAGGGTGCGGGTTAGGAAAGTCAACGTTATTCCTAGAACCTATTAAAAAAAAATTAAAAATGTAGAACGCCAGGTTTGAGTAACGCTGGAGAGAAGAATCTGACCCAGAACCAAAGGTCAGCAGCTAACTGTCCGCAGCAGAATATACAGAAAAAGGGAACAAATCACGAAAGAATTCGACATAAAGTCAGAGAAACCTTCACACAAAATTTATTCACCCCAATACACAAACGAATTTGTGATAGGTCACAGCATTTAATAGACACAGATATATTACGAATACACACGAGCTAAAACGGGTAACGTACAGCATTAAACATTCAGGTAACACGAAAATGACTAGAGCTACATAGAATTACAAGTTAAAGTAAAGAGAATTACCCAAATATTTACCAATGCTACGCCACTGTCTCGTATATGCAATTGATATTTCGCGTACTGAAGGTACGCCTATGGTGAACTTAATCTAGAATGTATATCGATTTATGGTACTGAGTAGCGTTACAGATTACATGAATTTAAGGAAGACGTGTAAGGGAAGTTTTAAGACTAATTCAGTCACCGCGAAGTTTAAACGATTGTTCAATTTGGCCTGTCTGGGAACGAGCTCGTACCGGGAGGGTCAATGGAACTAAATGCGTTCGGCTGAGGTTTAAATTCTTACACGACTTATACACCACGTAGGTATTAAATACTCTTATCTATAACTAGTTAACGTTCCAGGTATATTATGCAATTACACATTCGAGCGACATATAATCCGCAAGAAATCTTCTACGTTCGCGCCTGATAGTTGGTGTCAAGGGGTGACTTCTACTTGAGTGATAGGTCGACTGCAGGTTCACGCGCAATTAAAAAGATACTAAAACCTCTGACCTGCCACGCAGCAGTAAGAGTATTAGTCTTGCTCTCAATTGTACTAACGGTTCGGAATGAGCCTCCACCGTGGTCTGGGAATCTGACGGAGTATTCGTGGGTAGCTATTTCGGCACAACGCCTCCAAAAGCCATGAGTAGACCCGCAATAGCCGTACAAGTTGACGAATGAACAACCGGAAGAGAATATATTCGTAATAGGGAGACATAAACCACCCTCTCTAGAATAAACATAGGGATGTTAGCGATTGATAAACCCCGAGGACAATCGTATACTTGATGCAAAGCGTCCCCTAGCCTGAAGAAAACAGGACGTGCTTATTGAACAGTTCACGTGGAGCACAATCTTTTAGCAAATTTTAAAAGCCACTTTATGCGGTATCCAATGTTTTACCTACAAAATAAAGTTTTTAAAACGTTGAAGGGTTTCAGAATCTCTTACCATCGGCCTGATTACCCCTTCAAGCAAGGAAATTTTCAGATAAGGGTTTATCTTCTCCCTCGTGAACGGTTGATTTAGGACAAGCTTTCCGGAAGCGTTCAAATGCAGCGGACCAATCGTGGACAGTTTCAAGTTATCAACGCCAGAAACCAATACAAAGTAATGTCTGCAAAATTGGGTTAAGGAAGTGTGTACACAGGAGGAGCGTTTACACTTCGAACGTTACAACTGGTTTTTCATCCTCATTTTTATTTATTTTGATTTATTCTTTATTCATGTCTTGCTCAAGGCTTACACACGTCTGGGATTAATAACAGTTACAAAACATACATGCAAGTAGTATAAACACAAACACAATAATATATACTATAGAACAGGGTCGTTTAAAAACTCTTCTCTAAATAGAAAAATATTCCTAGATAATTTTACCAGCAAGATAATCAACATGTTTATTCCAGGTTAGTGTGGGATCCAAACGAATACCTAAAAACTTTAGTTTGTCGCAATTATTGCTTACATTTTTCAAAGAAAATAACATATTTTGAGATTTATTAATGTTTAAACTTAATTTATTTAATGCAAACCATACATCAGCCTTTGAATGGGTGTTTATCATGCTCGATCGTGTAAGATTTACGTTAACATTTGGGTTGATTAGCGTCGTATCATTTGCAAAAAGAACGAAATCTGCAGATTTATCACATCTTACAATATCATTAATGTAAATATTGAACAATAGAGGCCTTAATACAGATCCTTGCGGTATTTCAATGTTTATAGTTTTAGATTCAGAATAGATTTGATTATAAAATACAACTTGCTTGCGCTGCGATAAATATGATTCAATCAAACTTGAAGTGTTAGTTGTTACACCGTAGTAATTGAGCTTATGAATTAGTATTTTATGTGATACACAATCAAAGGCTTTGCTGAGATCACAAAAAGTACATCCGACAACATTACCAAGTTCGAAATTATATACTATGTGTTTAGTTAATTTGGTAATAGCTGCACGTGTTGATTTATGTTCCCGAAATCCAAATTGTGAATTACTGAAGATATTGTTAGTTTCACAATATTTGCTAAATTTATTTTTTATTACAATCTCAAATATTTTAAAAAATATGGGTACTAAGGAAATGGGTCGGTAGTTCAATACCGTTTTATTATCGCCGTATTTAAATAAAGGAATTACTTTAGAAATTTTCAAACAGTCCGGAAATGTATTTTCTTTTATACATAAATTGACTAATTTTGTAAGAAGAATAATGATAAGATTTTGAATATATTTAATAATATTGTTGTTTATACCGTACACGTCAGTGCTAGCGTTAGTCTTTAACTTACTTATTATATCTCGCATTTCTATAAAAGTTATATCTGCTAAAGTAAAAGAATTGTCTGTGGTACCATTGTTTAAAAACTGTTTATATGAAACAATAACGTTTTGTGTATTTAAACTATACACTATCTTTAATGGCGCATTAACAAATTGTTCATTAAACTGAGAAGCTGTTATATTAGGTACCTTTTTAGAACATATTTATTTTTTTGAGTTAATTATCCTCCACATTAATTTCGAGTTACGGTTAACATTATTTAAATAATTAGTGTGAGCTCTCTTTTTAGTTTCTACTAACTTTGTTTTGTACTCGTACCTGATAAATCGAAATTTTTAATTTTAGATTCAAAATTCATTTTAGATTAAAAAAAATCCCAATTTTCAAGTTGTAATAGTCCATACATTTTATGCAATCCTACTTTAGCGTTGTTATTTTCACTTTTATTAGGGAATACAAAGGAATAGAACAGTAAACGGCTTTGTAGTCAGATAGACCTGTGTCCTGTACTGAAAATTTACCTATGTTTATATCAATATTTGTAAAAATATTATCAATACAACTTGCATTTCGTGTATTTTCATATATTGTATAAGTAAAATTAAAAGATCCCAACAATTCACAAAACGATTTCTTTTTTAGACAGTTTTGATCATCAAAATGGATATTAAAATCTCCGCCTATTATAACATTATATTTCGAATATAAATTTAAAAGAACGTTTTCGAAAACTTTTAAAAACTTGGAAAAATTACCGTGTGGTAAACGTTAATTATAATAGTATTGAATTTGGGTAACTTAATTGATGATAATTCACAATCGAGATCTGAACTTAGAGCGTTAATATCACAGAATATTTTATAATCTATACTATTTCTAATAAAAATACATACACCGCCGTGTTTATGCTTGAATCGACATTATGATGTGGCGACTACATATCCACTTAAAGTCAACGTATGAAAGAAGTTGTAATTTTGCCAATGCTCACCTCATGATCAGATCAAGGAGCTGGAAGACCAGGTGAGCTTACTTAAAGTCAAGTTACACGAAAATTCTGATAAAAATGAACAATATTCACGGCGAAACAACTTACGCATATTTGGAATACAAGAAGACGATAATACTGGAAAAGAGAACGTACATTCAAAGATCATCGACCTTTGTAAAAATTCACTAAACATAGTTATCAAAGAAGAAGACATCGACTGCTGTCACAGATTACCCGGTAAACAAGGCCAACCTCGACCAATTATTGTCAAATTTGTAAGAAGGGATATGAAAAGTAAAATATTTTCAAATAAGAAACTTTTGAAGAATACAAAAGTTGTTATCCGGGAAGATCTTACTAAAGTGCGGCTTAAATTATTAAGTGATGTTATAAAAAAGTTGAATTTATCTAATAAACAGGTATGGTCTTATGAAGGAAAAACTTTTGCGAAATTAAATAATAAAATTATCAAATTTGAAAACGATTCGGATTTAAATAAACACTTACATATAAATCAAAGTAATGATGCTATCTAGTAAACATGTTTTTGATTACATTCCTTTTGTGTAACGTCTGTGTTGCGACAGATACTAATTGTTTTTGTTAAAATTCTACGGGATACACAACTTTTATGTTTTAAGTCTTATAATAATTACAAATTTTTCTTTTGTTTCTTATTTGCATAAATAATTATTAGCGTTTAAATTGATATCTATCCAATTTTCATAAATTTAATTTCTACTGTGGAAATTTTTGTATTCTTTCTGATCAGTTTATATAAGTCACATAAATTTATTTGCTTGTAATCACTTAATTTAGTTATATTTATGTGGCTGATACGTTCTTAGAAATGCCTTGCTGTTCTTCGCACCCTACCTGTACTTATTGCGGTCTACTTTACGACAAAAAAAATTAATTAAAGTTTTTTTGGTTCTGTTTATTGAAATTGCACCACTTGTACGTACTTACCATAATTGTAAATAATTTCAATTTATATAGTTGCAGATCACTGATTTACGCAGTGCATATCACGATATATCAAAATCATGGTTTTGAACGTGATGTAACCCGACACCATGTTTTAAATACTTGTATGTATAAACAATACTTTAAATTGTAGATGAAATTTGCTCACTTAAATGTTCGTTCCTTAACGGCGCATCTGGATTCTGTATGGAAACTGTTGGAGGATATGGAGCTTGATTTGTTAGGTATCTCTGAGACATGGATGGAAAAAAAATAGTGATGTTAACATTGTGACCTTACAAGGATATAACTTTTGTCATTTAGCTAGAGTTGGGAGAGGAGGTGGTGTTGGCTTCTATTTACGGAGTCATTACACATTTACAATACTTTATAAAGAGATATCGGATTTTATTGAACAGGTTTGGCTAGAAATTAAATTAAATAATAAAAACATTGTAGTAGGAATTATTTACCGACCTCATAAAAATATTTCAGACATTTTATCTAATTTTGAAGAAGTGTTATCTAGATTAACATTTGCGGCAGATGAGGTGGTTTGTGTGGGAGATTTTAATTTAGACGCGTTAAATAGCCACGATAATGATATTTTAAAAATTCATATGATTTTGGAATCCTTCAATTTGACACAAATCATCTCTTCTCCTACTAGAATTACAAATACATCTGCAACGCTAATTGATTACGTGATCGTTTGTAGTGACTCGACTATTATCGACGCCGGCGTTGTAGATATGCATGATGTTTCGGATCACAGATTGGTATTTTGTGAGCTAGACTTAGAATCGATATGTAATATTGAGGTGACGAAAACCTTCAGGTGTTTTAAAAAGTTTAACATAAATAGATTTACTAGTGATCTGCAATCGATACCTTTCTATTATATATTCGACATGAATGATGTAAATGACAAAGTTTCTTTTTTTAACCATGGGATTCTATCTTTATTTAACATACACGCCCCTTTCATTACTAGATCTTTCAACAGACCACCAGCACCTTGGATAACAGATAACGTTAAGTTAATTCTTTCACTTCGTAATAAGGCTTATAGTAAATTAAAAAAATTCAAGAGACCTGAAGATTGGTCATATTATAAACAGTTAAGGAATTATGCTACTTTTGCAGTACGCAAGGAGAAACGCGTTTACTTAAAAACTTCTTTTGAAACTAAAACTCCTAAGCAATTATGGTCAGACCTTAAAAAGAACAATATTTACAAAGGAATGGGGCGTCCTGATATTCCTCTGCGTCTGCAAAATGTGGATCATTTAAATTGTCATTTCCTTACTGTTCATAAATCTTTACCAGATGAGAATCTTATTGAATTTTATAATAAGAATAAATTGTGTGTAGCATCTAGAGAATTTCAATTTTCGGAAGTGACCGAACCTGTTGTTGCCAAGGTTCTCGATTCCATTAAGTCTTTGTCCACTGGTGCTGATGATCTAAGTATAAGGCTTATAAAACTTTGCTGTCCTCACATTCTTCCTTACTTGCGGCACATTATAAATTATTGTCTTACAAATTCTGTATTTCCGGACTGCTGGAAAGCATCTATAGTAATCCCAATACCTAAAACTCGTGCTCCTAAATCGTTTAATGACTTAAGACCAATAAGTATCCTTCCTACTTTATCAAAAATCTGTGAAAAGGTGATGGCATCACAGATTCGAAAATACTTAAATACTCACAACATTCTACCTGTTAATCAATCCGGGTTTCGCAAAGGATATTCTTGTTCTACAGCCTTGTTGAGTGTGACGGATGATATACTTAGATCGACAGATGAAGGCAAACTTACTCTACTCGTTATGCTGGACTATTCCAAGGCTTTTGATTCTATTGATCATAAGTTATTGCTAGCTATTCTTCATTACATTGGCCTTGGAGTAAATGCAGTGGGTTTATTTCGTAGTTATTTAAGTAATAGAGTACAGCAAGTAAAAATTAATACAAATCTGTCTAGCCCGTATAATGTGTCCTCAGGCGTTCCTCAGGGATCTATTCTAGGACCAATTTTATATCTAATATATACCTCATTTCTATCGAATACATTAAAACATTGCAAATATCATATGTACGCGGATGATACACAGATTTATTATTCTTTTCCTTCGTCGCAACTCGATAGGGCTTTGTTGTACCCCCCCCCCCCCCCCCCCCCCCCCCCCCCCCCCCCCCCCCCCCCCCCCCCCCCCCCCCCCCCCCCCCCCCCCCCCCCCCCCCCCCCCCCCCCCCCCCCCCCCCCCCCCCCCCCCCCCCCCCCCCCCCCCCCCCCCCCCCCCCCCCCCCCCCCCCCCCCCCCCCCCCCCCCCCTCCCCCCCCCCCCCCCCCCCCCCCCCCCCCCCCCCCCCCCCCCCCCCCCCCCCCCCCCCCCCCCCCTTCCCCCCCCCCCCCCCCCCCCCCCCCCCCCCCCCCCCCCCCCCCCCCCCCCCCCCCCCCCCCCCCCCCCCCCCCCCCCCCTCCCCCCCCCTCCCCCCCCCCCCCCCCCCCCCCCCCCCCCCCCTCCCCCCTTCCCCCCCCCCCCCCTTTCCCCCTTCCCCCCCCCCCCTTCCCCCCCCCCCCCCCCCCCCCCCCCCCCCCCCCCCCTTTTCCCCCCCCCCCCCCCCCCCCCCCCCCCCCCCCCCCCCCCCCCCCCCCCCCCCCCCCCCCCCCCCCCCCCCCCCCCCCCCCCCCCCCCCCCCCCCCCCCCCCCCCCCCCCCCCCCCCCCCCCCCCCCCCCCCCCCCCCCCCCCCCCCCCCCCCCCCCCCCCCCCCCCCCCCCCCCCCCCCCCCCCCCCCCCCCCCCCCCCCCCCCCCCCCCCCCCCCCCCCCCCCCCCCCCCCCCCCCCCCCCCCCCCCCCCCCCCCCCCCCCCCCCCCCCCCCCCCTCCTTTCCCCCCCCCCCCCCCCCCCCCCCCCCCCCCTCCCCCCCCCCCCCCCCCCCCCCCCCCCCCCCCCCCCCCCCCCCCCCCCCCCCCCTTTCCCCCCCCCCCCCCCCCCCCCCCCCCCCCCCCCCCCCCCCCCCCCCCCCCCCCCCCCCCCCCCCCCCCCCCCCCCCCCCCCCCCCCCCCCCCCCCCTCTTCCCTTTTTTCCTCCCCCTTTTCCCTTTCCCCCCCCCCCCCTTTTCCCCCCCCCCCCCCCCCCCCCCCCCCCCCCCCCCCCCCCCCCCTCCCCCCCCCCCCCCCCCCCCCCCCCCCCCCCCCCTTCCCCCCCCCCCCCTAAAAAAAATTTTTAAATGAAGATCTAGCTAACATATACAATTACTCTATATGTCATTCATTAACACTTAACCCACTAAAATCACTTGTAATGTTGTTTGGTAATAGAAATTTGCGCGATTTGGTTAAGTCTGATATTAAACTTTATATAAATTGTCAATTGCTACCACTAAATATGTAAAAACTATAAAACTCATATAACTAAAGTTCTTCAAGGTTCTTATGGCGCGCTAAGATTGCTATATACCAACAGACATTCTCTTGACCAAAAACTAAAAATTATGCTCTGTGATTCCATAGTCTTATCTCGGTTAAACTTCTGTGATGTTGTATATCACCCTTGTATCGATGCCGCTGATGGTAAGAAAATACAAAGATTACAGAATGCATGTCTTCGATTTATTTATGGAATTAGAAAACGTGAACATATATCACATACACTAAGATGGTGTGGATGGTTAAACATGTCACAACGTAGGTTTCTGCATTGGGCGAGTCTTTGTTTTCGGATCCTGATTAATAAAACTCCTCCGTATCTCTACTATAAAGTCCGTTTCCGGACAGATGTACACAATGTTAACATCCGCCGTAAAGACCTAATTCAGATACCAAGGCATAAACTTCAAATATTTAAAAGATCCTTCTCTTATAATATCTACAGAGTTCATAGCAATATACCTTCAACATGTTTCAGGCTGTCTTTCCATACCTACAAAGTCAAAATTAGAAATTTAATTTTAAACAAATTAATCTCCGAGTGTCGTTGAATTATTTTATCGCTTCGTGAAGGCGGCGAGGGTCGGTGTGTGCGACGGGCAATGAAATTATCTGTATTAATTTTCATAAATAGGTGCATATACGGCTATAGTCAGCTATTGATTTAACTCAAGGTATGCTTAACGGAACTAACAGACGGTTTTTGAAACTAGTCTGACAGATTTCCTTTTTGGTATCCTTTTACTTCTATTGTAAATAAATATATATTTATAGTTGTGGAACCAATAAACCGTTATTATTATTATTATTATTATTTAAAAAAAATAACAAAAAAATTATTTTAAAAAAAAAAAAATTATTTTTTTATTTTTTTTTAAAAAAAAAAAAAATTTATAAAAAAAAAAAAAATTTTAAATAAAATTAAATTTTATTTTTTAATTTTTTACTCTACTTTTTTTTTTTTTTTTTTTTTTTTAATTTCTTTATAAAAAAAAAATAAACTTTAACTTTTTTTTTTTAGCCCCAAAAATAATTTTTTGATATTTATTTTTATTTTTTTTTTTATTTTCAAAAAAATTTTTTTTTATTTTTTTTTTAATAAAATTTTTATTTTTTTTAAATTTTTTTTTAAGAAAATTTTATATATATTTTTAAATTCTTTATATTTAATATAACACCTATAAAAATAAATAAAAAAAAAAAAAAAACAAAAATTTTAAAACTTCTTTATTTTTTAAAAATTATTTTTTTGCCATTTTTTTTTTTTTTACGTTTTTTTTTTTGTAATTGTTTGTTAAAAATTAAAAAAAAATATTCTTAAAAATAAAAAATACTAAAAATAATTTTTAATAATTTTTTTTTTATTTTTTTTTAATTTTTATTTTTATTTTTTTTAAAAAAAAAAAAGTTTGTTTTGGTCAGTTCTTTTTTTTTAAAATTTTTATTTAAATGTATAGATGTCTTGTTAGTTCCGTTTTTTTAAATAAATTTAATTTAATAAATTTTTTTTTTCTTTTTAAATACTTTTTTTTTATAAAAAAAAAAAATTAAACGTTTTTTAAAATTTTAATTTTTAAAAAAAAATTTTTTTTTTTTTTAACGCAATCATTTTTTTTTTTTTCTTTTAAAAAAAAAAACTCATATTTTTATATATTATCAACAATTTTATTTTTTTTTTTTTTTATAAAAAAATTTAAATTTAATAATTTTTTAAGTACCATATTATTATTAAGATTTGATGGTAGATTTTCAGAAATTAGTATATCTATCAAATCACTTTTTTTAAATTATTTAATTCCGACGTTACTAGCGGGTTTACACCGTTCGCCATCTTGTAAATATTGGGTCCGTATGCAACTATAATTGTTGTTTTTACTTCCATTTCTATTTTCAGAATTATTTCTGTAAAATTGTAAATTATTCAAGAGTTTTATTAAGAAATATAACCTCAGAAATGTTAAACCTATATCATATAAAATATTTGCTGCATGTAACTATTAATTTAATACATTTATTTTTAATAAATAAATAGATACTGCATTTGTTAATACAGCGTCAAGAATTTACATCGAAAAGGAAAATAAAAATAAGTTTGGAATATTATAGACCGTTAACAACAATTTTACACGGTCAAAGTTCGTTAAAAACATTATAATTTGCAGTTTCAGTACAAGTACAAGATTCCACAGATTGTCAGCTTCAAACTCACTATAATAGTTTGAAGTCAATCAGTCAATATTCGGGAATTACTCGCCAAAATGAAGCTTTTGTTAAATTTAAATTTTAATGTTACAGAAAAGAAAGCCCCAATATTGCTTAAAAATGGCTGATAATCGATAAACAAATAAGTTAAGTAAGACTGCAGACATTTTTTAATGTATGAATATAAGCTTTCGCGGCTGTTGTCACTAAGATTATTATCTTCCGGGTTGAGCCGTGTTCGTCCTTCCTTCCTACATTCTCTGCTTGACGTTTCGCTAACCATGCTGTTAGCTTCTTCAGAAGTTACTCTAAAGACTGATATTGTTGTCTTCTGCTCCTCGTTATATACCTATGTTCCGTTACGGTTGGTAGAGGTCGATCAGTGACGGGTGGTTGGGTTTCGATGGTTGGTTGATCTTCTGTTTGGTATCGACTAATTTTGTGGCGACATTTGTTTTCTTTGTTTTTGTGAAGAGTTAGTTTCCACGTGTTGCTTAATCGGTAACCATCTTCTCGATTGAAGTTGTTTTATTTTTCATAATTTCTAAGGATTCTCTGATTATCCTTGGATAGTAGTTGTTAGTCCTTGATAGAACTTTAGCTTCCTCGAAGTTGATGATGTGTTTTCCTTTTTCGTGTAGATGTTCTGCGATTGCTGATTTATCTACCGCTCTGGACTTGGCGTCTCGGTGATGTTCTTTTAATCTACATTTTATGTTGCGTCCGGTTTGACCAATGTAGACCTTTCCACATGAACAATCAATTTGGTAGACCCTTTTGTTGAGAGTTTCGGCAGGTTATCTTTATTAGAAGGTAGTAGTTGCTGGATTTTTCTAACCGTTCCAAACCTGACACCGATATTCTTCTTCTCCAATGATTTTCTTAATTTGTCAGTTACTCCAGCAATGAATGGCAAACGAGCGTAGGTGGTGACCTGTTCCTTCTCTTTTCGGATTTCCTGCGACAGGCGGCTCTTATTTCTTTTCTGGTATAGCCGTTCTTCATTAGGGCTTGTTGGACGTGTCGAAGTTCTTCTGCCTTGTGAACCTCGTCAGGAATCTTGTTAGCTCTATGCAATAAAGTTTTGATTAGAGACCGCTTCTGCTGTGGATGATGGTGTGATGTGGCATGGAGGTATCGGTCGGTGTGTGTCTTTTACGATATACACTATGAGCCAACTTGTTGTTATCCCCTCGTTTCACTAGAACATCCAGGAAGGGAAGCTCCTTATTCTCTTCTGTCTCCATGGTAAACTTGATCCTTTCGTGCTGAGTGTTGAGGTGGTTAAGAAATACAGTAAGTGCTTCTTTCCCATGAGGCCATATGACAAAGGTATCGTCCACGTATCTGAACCAGCATTTCGGTTTCTGTTCGCTGGATTGAATGGCTTCTTGCTCGAATGCTTCCATAAAGATATTCGCAATAACCGGTGATAATGGTGATCCCATGGCTGCACCTGATTTTTGTTCGTAGAAATCTCCGTTCCATAGAAAGTAAGTTGTATTCAGACATATTCTTGCTAGCTCTGGTATGTCTTCTCTTAACCCATGGGTTGTGCACAGTTGTTTTATGATGTTATGTGTATCGTCGACTGGTACGTTAGTGAATAGCGATTCTACATCAAAACTAACTAGTATATCGTCATTGGTTACTTCCAGAGTCATCAGTAATTCGACGAAGTGTTCGGAGTTCTTCACAAAAGATTCAGTTCTTCCCACGTACGGTTGTAGAAACTTAGCCACGTAACGGGCCAGTTCATAAGTTGGAGATCCACATGTGCTGACAATTGGCCTTAGGGGTTACCAAATTTGTGAATTTTTGGTAATCCGTATAGTCTAGGTGGTCTGGTCCCAGAAGGTAGCAGTTGACGATGTTGATCGACTGGTATATCTGAATGTTTGATTGCGGCTCTCGTTTGTTTTTCAATTTTGTTGGTTGGATCTCCTTTTTAACTTGGTGTAAAGTTGTGGATCCAGTAGCAATTTGATTTTCATTTTGTAGTCTTCGGTGTTCATGACTACTGTAGCGTTGCCTTTATCTGCGCGTGTCACCATGATTTCTTGATTGCTTCTGAGTTCTTTAATGCAATTTCTTCTGCGCGAGTGATGTCCTACGTGGAGCTTGGAACGTTGTAAAATCCGGCAAGTCTCGTGGCGTATTTCCTCTGCTTCTTCAACTGGAAGCTTTCTGATGACACTTTCCACTTCTGATATTATCTCTTCTGTGGGTATCTTGCTTGGAGCAATGGCGTAGTTCATCCCTTTTGACAAAATTGATATGCAGTCTTCGGTGAGTGGGTAGTCCGACAAGTTTACAACTGTTTTGTTTTCGTCCAATTTATAGCTGGTTTGCTGGTGCTTGGTACTTAATTTCTCAAACTTCTTGATATGCCTGTTAGTGGTTGATTGTAGGTGGTATTCCCCATGTTCGTAGCTGATGCGATCTATGGTGTTCCATGTTTCTTTATCCAGTATACCGCTCAGTTGTAGATGTAGCTGGTATAGTTCTGTTGACGTTATATGCAGTTGATGGTAAGTATAACGAACTCTTTCTCGAGTGAGTGCCTTCTCACTACGTTCGATGATTCTTCTTGCACGATTTGACACACACCGACCGATACCTCCATGCCACATCACACCTTCATCCACAGCAGAAACGGTCTCTAATCAAAACTTTATTGCATAGAGCTGACAAGATTCCTGACGAGGTTCACAAGGCAGAAGAACTTCGACACGTCCACCAAGCCCTAATGAAAAACGGCTATACCAGAAAAGAAATAAGAGCCGCCTGTCGCAGGAAATCCAAAAAGAAGGAACAGGTCACCACCTACGCTCGTTTGCCATTCATTGCTGGAGTAACTGACAAATTAAGAAAATCATTGGAGAAGAAGAATATCGGTGTCAGGTTTGGAACGGTTAGAAAAATCCAGCAACTACTACCTTCTAATAAAGATAACCTGCCGAAACTCTCAACAAAGGGGTCTACCAAATTGACTGTTCATGTGGAAAGGTCTACATTGGTCAAACCGGACGCAACATAAAATGTAGATTAAAAGAACATCACCGAGATGCCAAGTCCAGAGCGGTAGATAAATCAGCAATCGCAGAACATCTACACGAAAAAGGAAAACACATCATCAACTTCGAGGAAGCTAAAGTTCTATCAAGGACTAACAACTACTATCCAAGGATAATCAGAGAATCCTTAGAAATTATGAAAAATAAAAACAACTTCAATCGAGAAGATGGTTACCGATTAAGCAACACGTGGAAACTAACTCTTCACAAAAACAAAGAAAACAAATGTCGCCACAAAATTAGTCGATACCAAACAGAAGATCAACCAACCATCGAAACCCAACCACCCGTCACTGATCGACCTCTACCAACCGTAAAGGAACATAGGTATATAACGAGGAGCAGAAGACAACAATATCAGTCTTTAGAGTAACTTCTGAAGAAGCTAACAGCATGGTTAGCGAAACGTCAAGCAGAGAACGTAGGAAGGAAGGACGAACACGGCTCAACCCGGAAGATAATAATCTTAGTGACATTTTTTAAGTTTTACCATGTGTCAATTCTTGTCGTTTTCGTATTCACAATTAGTGTGGGTGACCTATCTACTTAATAAAGGCTAATTGCAAGAAAACTAGCAAAGTAAGAATTTATAAACGGCCAACGTCAAGAGGTGAGTACACCCGAATCTATGTATTTCATAAACATTTATATTAATCATATTCAAGCTACAACCTTTGGAATACGCAATGCTTTAATCTATTTATCTGCATATAAATAATACGACGTGTAATTTAATCCAGAGTAGTAAAATATAAAAAATGTAAAGTAAAATAAATACAAAATTTATGGTTATTAAAATAATCTACCCCGTCTTTAACTGCAATAAATGTCATGTAATTTATTTTACAAGTATATATATATATATATATATTATATATATATATATATATGTACTGACGTTCAGATTTTCACATAAATGTATTAAATGGTATAAAGTAAATAACCCCTCAAGTATCGTAAAATACCACAAATTTCTGTACATAAATCGTCTCGAAGCAAAATGTTAAGTACAGAATATTATATAAGCTAATACTTGAACTTTGTTGCTCTTTATCTGCAGTTTCCGAACGGCAAGCTTGATAACATTGATTAGTTTCACGCAAACGAGAACGGGCTTGTATTGAAAATATCCCGTTGAGAATTCTGTTGGAAACAGAAGTCTGCAGCCATGATATAAATGAGATTAAGTGAATAAACAAATGAACTAGAAATGCTTTTA
This sequence comes from Abscondita cerata, assembly GCA_030710515.1. Lineage (NCBI taxonomy): Eukaryota > Metazoa > Arthropoda > Insecta > Coleoptera > Lampyridae > Abscondita > Abscondita cerata. Next base: position 341,240 of record JALBCR010004309.1, on the reverse strand, counting down.
ACGTTACTTTTTTTCTATTTAATTGTTTTAAAAATACACTCTCAACAATGTATAGTATTAGCGTTTTATACGATATTAAGTTTTTAATGCAACTAATGATATATTTTTGGAAGGAAATGATTCAGCGGATCAAAAATTTCTATTCTTTAAAATGACAAAAAAATATTTTTTTCAATTTCTATTAATAAAATGCTTATTTTATATATTAAAACAACAGTTTAATCAAAAGATAAAATAAAATTATTACAACACCTTATTCACACTGCTATTGACAACACGAAAAAAGTAAAAAATCTTTAACATTTTCGTTTGCTAAGATCTTAGGCATAGATGCCTTGTTTATAAAACATGTGACACATTACACAAATTCATCAATTTGATAATTTTGAGTTTGAAAGTGTTTAAAATGGCAAATAACCAAGAAGAAAACTCCCCACAAGATGTTATGAACAAAGTTGTAATCGCAGTATTCAATTTTTTACCAGAAACATCAAAATTAGTTAATGAAAAGTAGTACAAAAAATTTTCTGAATGGAAGACATTCAAAAATCGATTCCGGTGAACAAAACAGACAGAAGAATTTCAAAAAACTAAAATTATCATGTAACAAAAGTAAAACTATACTCGAACAAGTGTTTAAATAGCTAAGCTATCATCATCAGCGAACTGACACTAAAAACAAAAACAAAACAACGTGTCACACGTCGTTACACCTCATTGATTCTTATAATCTTGAATAATTCCGAAAAACCTGGTGGTCCGTGATAATCATAATTCATATGCAAATATTTCTTTTTGAAAATTTTCAAACTTGCATAAGAAGTAAGTTTCTTAATTAATTTAATCTTGCTTACTCTATGGTTATTTTTAAGCATATGCATGGAAATATTTGACATGAGCTAAGTGCTCTTTAAAAAGAGATTTATAGGTGTTTTTCTTTTGTTACATATAGACGCTACAGTTTAGAGTTCCATTCCTTTCATTAAAAGTATCTTTATAAAATAACGTTTTAAAGAGCATATATTCGAAGAAAAAAATGCGGATTATTCATTAATTTTCTCAAAAAAAAAAACATTCACATTCCAAAATTCACGTACTTTATAGGTTACATTGTTGTACACTCATGAAATTTAAAACTTGGACACCACAATTTCTGTAAACAAAAGTTTGCACATTGTGAAGCGGGCTTAAGGGTATCATTTACAATTCTATCAGCAGGTAGTCTCAGCAGGGATTATCTTATAGAAGGACTGTAGAATGAATCATTACACTAAGCACGTTTTAGAAAATAGGTAATTTACGTTGCTTACTTAATTTTTTTCTTTAAAGAATATATTTGAAGGTATCGCTAATTAAACACCATAGCTCGATTAATTATCGAATCAAAATTTTGTTTAGGAAATGTTTACAAAATAAAATTAGAAATAATTTTGATTTAAAAACGTCTACAAGCAATAACTTTTAAATTAAATCAAAAAACTAAACATGGTTATTTGGGTTGACTGATTATTACTTATTTTTAAATAAATCTAACCTACTAATTATTGTAAGTTATTAAAAAAAATCATTAAACTCTCTATTCATAATATTTAGTCCTTACAAAATGTATATTTTATGACGTTTCATTTTTTCTGTAGTTAATATAAAAAGTGAAAATAAAAACTAAGGCAATTCTTATTGTCAACGTATATATTTAGTTTTTGACAAGAATTTATTACATAATTATAATTAAGATACCAAGTTATAGTTTAAAATTAAATGAAAACTTTTTTAAAATAAAGGTATTACTATATAAATAAATATAAGAAATCAATAATGGGTGTGACCTCCATTATTATTGATACATTCTTGGGGCGTCTGCTCCATTGACGCTATCAAGGTATCAATATAATTAATATTAATCGTTTCCCATGCGGTATCAATGGCTGCAATTAGTGCATTACGGTTTACTGGTATAAAATTTGGCCCTTGTTGTCTTCGGATAACAGCAAGTATTCGAGCCCAAACATTTTCGATAATGTTAAAATCTGGGCTTTTTGCTGGCCAGGGTAACAGTCAGTTATTTGCTTGTATCCAGTTGCGCACAACCTGCAAAGTATAAGGTCATCATATCCCGATAGTTAATTATCGATGTTCCAGAAAATATGTAAATAGTAAATGGGCGCCTAATCTACTAACGTAACGTTAAGTCGTTAATTATAGTTACATAACTCTCCTTTTTCATAAAGATATAGTTAATTCCCAATTTTCTCTTCTCATATTAATATTTTCTGTAAAGCTTCGTACACATCGAACAACAAACAAAAGGGAACAAACAAACAAACCAACCAACCAACCGCAACAAAAAATTAAATCGGGACTATCCAACTCAATAACAATTCCCAAAGTCCTGATTGTTCGACTCGGTTTTGCGTTCGCACTTGTTCGTTCTTTTCTCCCACATAAAAAAAAATCCGCGCAAATGCGTTCGAATTCTAGGAAAATGTTTGTACGAGCTTTACAACTTAGCAACATTTTTTGGGTAAAAGATTAGTTTGTGATGTATATTAGATAACACAAATTTATATCATATCATTAATTTTATGACAACTTAAAACCTTTAAGAACGTGTATGTTATTGCTAAAAAATTATTAAGGAAAAAGCGCAATTGCAGTGTAAATATTTATAATTAGATATTTTCGAAAGTTTATAAGTCCTCTATTGTAATCTTAATACTTAAAAGAAAATCCTGTCCATTAGCATTATAAGGAAATGGCTTTTACTTTATGAATAAGTTTCAATAACAATAGAATATCCTTGCTTGTTTAATTTACTTCCTTTGAGTCATATTGCTCTAAGGGTTGTTACATTGGTCATTAGAAGTATGTAATAAATAAACAATTACCTACTGTTTGAGAAGGGGTAGTGTGAACCAATAAATAAAGTAAGAAATGTAAATTCCATTTTAGTTTAAAATTTCAAGTGTTGTGAAAATGCCACCTCATCTCGGTGCTGATTTGAAAGCGCGGATTGTTTCGGAATTAGCGGCGGGCCGTAGCGTGCGTGAAATTTCACGTATGTTAGATATACCAAAAAGCACCGTAGGGCATTACCGAGTAAAATGGAATCTTGAACACACTTTGGAAAGAGCCATCGGAAGTGGTAGACCTAAAGTATCTACACGTGCTCAAGATCTCGAGTTGTTTCATTACGTAACAGAACAACCATTTGCTACATACTCCAGGGCTATAGCAGATACACATTTTCCCGGATGCCGTATAACTGCACAAAAAGATTAAAGGAGATGGGAATAAAAAGTATAATGCTGCTGCGAAAAGTTCTCAGTGACGAAATATGAGACGTCGTCTGGAATTTGCAAGGCGATATGTGAACGAACCTTTGGAATTTTGGAATCGAGTGATTTTTAGCGACGAAAAACGTTCAATAGCCGCAACGATGGACCACTAAAAGTTTTTAGAATGGAAGGACTCGTTACGAAATTCTTGTCTAAGGTGGTTTTTTTCTGTGATGTGTGGGGTTGGGTTGCGCGGGGGTCCGGAGTTTGTTGGGCTATCGATGGACGTCTTGATTCTGCTGCGTATTTAGATATTTTGGAAACTATTATGAAACCTTCAGTCGAAGTGTTTTATCCAGACGAAATTATATTTTCCAACAAGTAAGTATTCTTATTTCACTATACTTTCTCCAAAAAATAGTTCGGGATCTGTTGAATTAACATTTTCATAATGTATTTTTGTTGTTAAGGACAACGCCCTATTCATACTTCGCGGGTTGTGCGCATGGTCGAAAATAACTTGGAGCTGTTACCCTGGCCAGCAAAAGCCCAGATTTTAACATTATCGAAAATGTTTGGGCTCGAATACTTGCTGTTATCCGAAGACAACAAGGGCCAAATTTTATACCAGTAAACCGTAATGCACTAATTGCAGCCATTGATACCGCATGGGAAACGATTAATATTAATTATATTGATACCTTGATAGCGTCAATGAGCAGACGCCTCCAAGAATGTATCAATAATAATGGAGGTCACACCCATTATTGATTTCTTATATTTATTTATATAGTAATACCTTTATTTAAAAAAAAGTTTTCATTTAATTTTAAACTATAACTTGGTATCTTAATTATAATTATGTAATAAATTCTTGTCAAAAACTAAATATATACGTTGACAATAAGAATTGCCTTAGTTTTTATTTTCACTTTTTATATTAACTACAGAAAAAATGAAACGTCATAAAATATACATTTTGTAAGGACTAAATATTATGAATAGAGAGTTTAATGATTTTTTTTAATAACTTACAATAATTAGTAGGTTAGATTTATTTAAAAATAAGTAATAATCAGTCAACCCAAATAACCATGTTTAGTTTTTGATTTAATTTAAAAGTTATTGCTTGTAGACGTTTTTAAATCAAAATTATTTCTAATTTTATTTTGTAAACATTTCCTAAACAAAATTTTGATTCGATAATTAATCGAGCTATGGTGTTTAATTAGCGATACCTTCAAATATATTCTTTAAAGAAAAAATTAAGTAAGCAACGTAAATTACCTATTTTCTAAAACGTGCTTAGTGTAATGATTCATTCTACAGTCCTTCTATAAGATAACCCCTGCTGAGACTACCTGCTGTTAGAATTGTAAATGATACCCTTAAGCCCGCTTCACAATGTGCAAACTTTTGTTTACAGAAATTGTGGTGTCCAAGTTTTAAATTTCATGAGTGTACATTCCAACTTATTTTTTCCAGGAAGTTAAAGTGATTGTGAATATTTTTGGATACATTACTTGTGTCTCATTCATTGTCTTAATATATACAGTGTGGAACAGAATGGAAAATTCAGTAGCTCCATAATTATGTTTTTTTAGAAAATCTGAGACACGTCAATTTCTAATTCTAAAATGACATCTTGTGACGTATAAATGTCATCCCTAAATTTAACCGTTTTCAGGTGACAGCTGCAACCTCTAAATCTTCAAATTAGATGTAAGGATTGTGATAATTTATTTGAAAGGTCTTTTCATCTTCTCTTCAAAACTGCTATGATTTTAAATTTTATTGCAGAAATTAACAAGAAAAAAATAAATTTTTCCAGCATAAGAAATTCGTTACGTTAGAATAAAAATGAATAAATAATTCCATCTCTTAATGATTACGAAAAAATAAAAAACAAGTCATTGTCAATGCAGCAGATGTCCAAAATGCACGACTACCACATATGGTAGCATTCTAGACGTAAATACAAATGTCTTCTACTTATGTACAATTTTTTGCTCGACAAACAAACGACAAAAACAAGTAGGCAGCAAAAAAAACAAACCTAAAATTTGAGAAGTTTACCATTATCAGCTTTCTTAAAATTATCCAATAACTAACAGTAATTAACAGTTTTTAGTGCTAACCTTTTGGCTTTATTTTTATTTTTGTTTGTTAATTTTTCTAATAAAATTTAAAAGCATTGTATTTTTAAAGAGAAGATGAAAAGACCTTTCAAATAAAGTATCACAAGTCCCTACTTCCAATTTAAAGATTTATGGGTTGCTGCTCTCATCTCTAGAGGGTTAAATTTAGAAAAGCTATTTATAAGTCATAATTTTCAAAAAAAATTTAATAATAATGGATCTACTAAATTTATTCCATTTGGCTGTTCCACACTGTATTTGTACATTACACTGTGTCTTAGAAATAAGTACATTAATTTTAATCACTAATTTAACTCATCAAGATGAACACTTTTCTATGTGTTTTTTTCAAAATCTCAAGTTTGTTTTTAATTTTCCCCCATAACCCATAAATTACCGAGTCCTCATTAAAAATACCAACAATAGGTAGCGTTTTCTAGCACCAAATAAGATATATTTTTGTTCTATTATTGTTATGTTTAATTACAACAGTACATAGAGGACTCGTTAATTTATGGGAGGGAAAATTAAAAACAAACATAAGATTTCGAAAAAATGGCACATAAAAAAGTTGTTAATCTTGATGAGTTTGATTAGTGATTGAAAATAATGTACTTATTTCTGAAACACCATGTATATAAATACAACTTTAATATTAACTTAAAAAAAAACACTATATCGACTAAATCCGTTGCGTAAATTTGTTTTAATGAATGTAAGTTGTGTTCATGTGATTGACGGTGAACGGTGTTGGTTGGTAGGTTACAGTTACTACAATTTCTTTATTTGGTAGGTTACAGTTATTGATTGAAAATTTAAGCCTGCTTATAGAAGGGGCAAATCAAACACACACACTTTACGGTGTCTGGCGACTGTCGGCAGAATTACACTATACAAGGTGTTTCTGAAAGGTGTGTACATGGCTTTACCAAAGGTTCCCTGGTTTAAAATAGAACGTTTGACACCAATTTACCTATAACTGAAAGTGCACCATAAACGCGCCAGATGGCGTCAAACTTTCCAAAAAAATATTGTTTATTTTGGGAATAACTCGAGAACCGTTTGACGGATTTTATTCCGCTTTTGTATACTGATTGTCTGTGTTCTGGAAAATAAAACAAACAATTTCAAAATTTTTTCTGTCTTGTTAAATTGCGCTAATGTTATTAGTGCGATCAAAAAAAAATTAACATCATATCCCTACAAGGTGCATTCATACGCTTAAAAATTTACGTAGACTGCTAGTAGGCTATGTGATCATGTCAATCCGATTTGGGAACCTTTCTGCGTAAACCCTCACGCTCTCCCAACAATTACCACTGCAAAACCCCAACACTAGCAGCATATCAGTCTGTTCGGCAAATGCGTAGCCCATTTTCAAGTAAGTAATGTTAGATTCGGTTTTTGGGAAGATCCGGATAATGAATGTCACAAATAATAGATTTGATTGACATGATCGCATAGCTTACTAGCAGTTTATTTGAGTTTCTAAACGTATGAATGCGCCTTATTATATCCCTGCAAGATTACTCACTTGAAAATGGGCTATAAATTTGCCGAATAGACTGATATGCTGTTCGTGTTGGGTTTTTGCAGTGAAAATTTTCCGGAGAGCGTGAGGGTTTACGCAGAAAGGTTCCCAAATCGGATTGACATGATCCCATAGCCTACTAGTAGTCTACTTGAATTTCTAACCGTATGAATGCGCCTTGGAGGGATATGATTTTAATTTTTTTCTGATCGAACTAATAACATTAGCGCAATTTAACAAGAGAGAAAAAGTTTTCAAATTGTTCGTTTTATTTAACACAATTATTTTAGTTTTGTATCGTTGACGGTTGTTAAAATATTATTATTTATTTGATAGTGCCCGTATGAAAGCAACTTTTCCTGTCATCAGAAATGTGTTCACATTACACAGAAAAAAAATAAAAAAGTAGACAACCAGCATACAAAAGCGGAACAAAATTGGTCAAACCGTTCTCGAGTTATTTCCAATATACAATACTTTTTGAAAGTTTGACGCCATCTGACGCCCTTATAGTGCACTTTTGGTTATAGGAAAATTGGTGTCAAACGGTCTATTTTGAGCCAGAGAACTTCTGGTAAAGCCATGTACACACCTTTCAGAAACACGTTGTATGATGTGTGTTTGATTTGCCCTCAATAAGAAATTTTAAATTTTCAATTAGTCTACTAATCGAGGAGGAAATAAACAAACATACGATCATCAGTTACAGTTATTACAATTTCTTTCTTTTAAAAACAATATATACATATACAACAAAGATTCAAAAAAACAAATATTAACTTAAAAACACTATCAACTAAATTCATCGGGCCCGGAAGTCACGACTGTTTCAACAAATATTTTAAAGAGAAAAAATGGCAAAATATGGTAGGTATAAAAGAAATGAGCTTTTTATTTAGACAAGCATACAAAGGAGGGAAAAAGACCAAATCTGGTGGCTGTAAAAGAAAAGATTTTTTATTTGGCAGAGAGTGCGAAGTTAAAATTACCCACCCCTTAATTATACACATAAAATCGTGGCCCGGTTTGTCTATCTGTCTGTCTGTTCGTCTTCTCCTCCGAAACGGCTGAACCGATTTTGGAAATTAATACGTCAAATTGTTCAGGAGGTCCAGGCACTGATCTTAAGCGGGGTCACAAGTTGACCTAATCTTTGACCTCTGACCTGGAGCGGTGACATAGGCATGTTATATATCAAAGTGTTTAGGATGTCAAGGGGAATGTTTTAAGATAAGTCCCAAGTTGACCTGACCTTTGACCTCTGACCTGGAGCAGTGACCTCACGTCTTTAATTTTAGGTTTGTCTAGATTAGGCCCATTTTCAAATGGGTTTGGTTACTAGTTATCGTTATTATTACTTGTAGAAAAAGAATTATACATAAAAATTGTATGGATCTAACTGAATTTTCTTAAAATGCCATCAATAGTTCAATTTCTCGCCGTTTACAGGTCTCAACAAAAATATTATGTATTTTTTTTTAATGTAGCACTCTGTATATTATTATATTTTTTAAAGAATTTTTTTTCTGATTTCAAAAAAATATAATATGTTGTCTTTATATTGAGCCGTTATTGAGTTATTAATTGTAGAATATCACAATTACTTAATACGGAATTATTAATATTGTCAAAGTAAGCCATATAAATGATAAATGCTGTGTTAATAATTGACATTTCATTAATTAAATCACCAAAATCGTTTATAGTGAAGCAGTTGGCTGGAAATCCAAGCTTACTCTTGATGTTCTACCGGTGGTTTCATACGTAACAGTGATATTCTACGATTAATAACTCAATAAGGGCTCAATATAAAGACAACATATTATATTTTATGAAATCAGAAAAAAGATCTCTTCAATAATATAATATTATACAGGGTGTTACATTAAAAAAATACATCATATTTCTGTTGCGCCTGTAACGGCGAGTAACTGAACTATTGATGGCATTTTAAAAAAATTAAGTTAGAATCATACAACTTTATGTATAACTTATTTTTCTACAAACAATAATAACGATAATAAGGGGTTGGTAATTTATAGTGAATAACCCTCTACAAAGGCAATAGATCTCCAACAAACTAAAAGTATGTTTCGCATTAGCGCTGTGACGACTCAAACATCCACCTGATCAGAGGACAAGGTGGAGCGTTGTAGGCGCACATTGTGCAATTTTTCAAAAAAAAAAAAATGGCCAAATCTGGTGGCTATAAAAGAAAAAAGCTTTTTATTTTGCCGAGCATACAAAGGAGGTAGAAAAAAGACAAATCTGGTGGCTGTAAAAGAAAAAAAGTTCTGTATTTGTCCGAGCATGCAAAAGTGAAGAATCTGCAGTGAAGCAAGGGTATGTTGGTTTCTAGTCGGCGCGAGAGCGCTCAACGACTTAAGGATCTACCTGCTCAGAGGACAAAGTAGGCGCCGAAGGCGCACAATTTACAGTTTTATAAAAGGAAAAAAATATCTGACGGCAATAAAAGAAAAAAGCTGTGTATTTGGCCGAGTGTATAAAGGAGGTGGATCTGCAAAAATCAGGGGTATGTTTCTTTCAAGTTAGCGCGAGAGCGTTTCGATGACACAAGAATCCACTTATTTTATTTGGCAGGTTTGGAGAGGATCAAATATTATACAGGGTGATTCATAACTATTGGGACATAGACTAAGGGCGGGTTATTTAGACCAAAATATAACCATAAGACACAATATGCTTTAATAAAATATTGCTGTGGAAAAAGATACATCTAAAGAAAGGCATAATTATCTGACAGTCCAAAACGTACCCTTAATAAATGAAGTAATATTTGAAATCCTCTTCTGACTGTTCAACTACGTTTTTCTCGGAAACAAATAAAGTGATCGTATTTAAACAGGAGTACCAATATTGTGTAGAAATGATGTTTACGTCATATTCTTTAATCAAAATCACTAAAAAGTTTTCTCAAAAAAAGTTACCAGTTGGTTTCATCATCAGGAATCATTCACGTAGCACCTCCTACAACAAATTGTAAAATAGTACATAAAATAGTGTTCTTGGTCTAAAGTTATGCTTCTCTGCCAATTTTGATAAGAATTGAATAAATCAATGAAATTATTAACAAAAAATGAAAAAAATTTAATTTAAGGTTTTGTATCTTTTTCCACAGCAATATTTTGTTAAGAATATTGGGTTCTATGGTCATATTTTAGCCTAAATAACCCACCCTAATAGTTATAAATCACCCTGTATCCGGGTTTTTTTTTTTTTTTTTGTTTATTTTTTTTTTTTTTTTTTTTTTTTTTTTTTTTTTTTTTTTTTTTTTTTTTTTTTTTTTTTTTTAAATTTTTTTTTTTTTTTTTTTTTTTTTTTTTTTTTTTTGGTTTTTTTTTTTTTTTTTTTTTTTTTTTTTTTTTTTTTTTTTTTTTGTTTTTTTGAGTCAATGTTACAAACAAACAAAAAAATCGTTCTACAATATACAAGAATTTTTGATTTTTGTCGACGTAAATGACAGTTTTAAAAAATTAACAATTTTAATAAAAAATCCTCATTTCAAAGCCAAGTATGGTACAATCTGGCAAACAACGCCCAGAAAACTTCTTTATACTTGAAATTGTTTAATGTCGGTAGCCTTAGGCAAAAATTTTTAACATGAGTAAAACGTAAGCACAAAAGTATTGATGAAGACGTTGTTTTATTTTTTACACATATACAGTGTGTCCAAGACAATCTGAAGCATTCCGTTAACATGGGGAATTTTAAAAAGTGATAAGTCAGATTTAATGTGTCAAAAAAAATAAAAAAAAATAAAAAAATAAAAATAATTAAAAAATTTTTATTTTTATTTAAATTTAAATTTTAAAACCAATGTGTTTTAGGATACTTTTCACTATCAGAACACTTAACAATGTACTAGAAAACGTTTTGCGTAATAATTTCTAAAATTTAACCAAACACAGTATTTAAAAAATTTTTCTTATTTAACTAATACCCCAAATCAAAATGTTTTACATAACCTTCGGATGTTCAAATCTTAGTCCGATTTCTTTTTTTAGTTGTATTATTATTTTAAAAAAACAGCATTTCATTTCTATAGGTAAAAGAGAGGCATAAGTTTTAATTTTTTACTTGAACTGGAACAATGGATTTATTAAAATATTCACATTATGAAACATTTGGTTTAATTGTTTAATAATAAAGAGTTTTTGGATATCGTAAAACCTTCTGCGTATGCGCATACGTAATTACGCATGCGGAGAAGAAACTCAGGTAATTTTAGGGTTTGATTTTACGATATCAAAAATTGAATATTATTCTAATAAATCCATTGCCAGTTCAAGTAAAAAAAGTAAAATTTTTAATTACGTTTACCAGTCGAAACGTTGGCCGTTGGTGTTTACCTGAAAGCCCCCTCTTTCTACTCCTATTAGAAGGCTCAAGCTATTTGAAAAGACATCTAAATTGAATAATCATCTTTGTAGCCAGAAATTCTATTAAATACATAGACCCAAATAGCTAAAAAAATCGTTCAAAATAGAGTTGTAATCGTTTATTTTAAGTAGATAAATAAATCTACAGAATTACAATTTAAATTAACGCACCGCGAAGGTAATAAGTGACAGCTTTGACGTTTAATATCAAATCAGTGTTACCACCGTTCGGAATAAAAATTGTTCTTGTTCTATAAAAGAACTCAAATTTCTTTGTAAGCGATCCAAAATAGAAAAAATGTTATATTCTAACTTATTATCACGTTTTTCTTAGCTTCCATTCTTATGAAATTTCGAATTTTGTAATAGATTTTTCGACCACTTCTATTAATCTACTCTAGTTGAAACATTTATTTTTTCAATAAATTCATTAAAATGTACCTCAACAACTTAATGTCGCAGTTTGATCAATAAAAGAAGGAAATAATTTTACTACCAATTCTAATTTTCACGCATAAAAAAATAACTAGGTAAATATATGTGCGCGCAAAATTTGAATTCCAACGACCATTACTATAGGTAAGTGTCAAGTTAAATAAATCAATAATAATCATCATTGAATATCTGGAATACGTCTAAAAATAACTTACGCCACTTCAGAACAATATTATTCCACTTTCCAAAATTTTACTTAGATACAAATAATTTACACGGCACTTATAATTTTCCTGACCCAACCCGACTTATCTTAAGCCTATCTAAACACAATCAAATTATCTACATGTCGTAACCGACCCAATTATAGCATAAATTATCCATTGCCTTAATATGTTTGATAATAAAACGTATAAATTACGACGCTCAATACAATTGCTAAGTAAGCACATCACATTATGATAAAGTATTGAGAAGCATCAACAATAATTTTAATTGTTCGATGCAAAAAAAGTTTAAATCTCCAAGTTTGCAAAAGAAAAAAATACCGCTTGCAATTTTCTTTTTAAGCTCTCGAGAAACAGTCGATTATAATCCGACATTTCAATATTTTACGGGTCACTTCATTTTCTTCTACGCATGATGAAAACCAGACGTATTTAATATAAAGTTTCACAACCAGGTACCTTTTAAAATTTGAGTCTCAGAAAATACAATATTTGCTCGTTTAAATTTGGACAAGTAGAAAAATCCAGTGATGTTGTTTGAATATGTAGAATAAAGATTATACTTGAAGGTGACATTTTACTTCATCAATTTAAAGTTTATTTTTATTTGATTTTTTCTCTATTAAATTGAGTTAGGGTATAAAAAAACGTTAAAATATGAGAATGTGCAAGAAAAAATTTGCTATAGCAATAATTCTTTCAATTTTCATCGCTTAGTACTGATCTGTCATCTCTGCTGGCACCGATTAAAGTTTTAGTACTTATTTTCAAAAATCACTTGCTATACATTAAAAGTATTATTAATTGTAATTACAATTAGAACTACAGCAAAAATCATATTTCTCTATAACCCCTTTGTAGAGCGTGAGTAAAAAACTTAATTTTTAGAAGCTATAGTAAAACACTTCCCTTATGAGTAATTTTTATATATATATATATATATATATATATTTAAACGATAAGCTTTTCGACATCTAGTGTGACTCGTGAAACGTTCACGTACGTAAATGTTAGCAACTTTGCCGATAGGTATGTAAAGCAGTTACATAGTCGACTCTTTAATAATTATAGCCAACCTAACAGTTGGCAAGTATAAAAATTTTGAATCGCCTGCAGTAAAGTACGCAGAGGTTGTACAATAGCCAAACAAACACTGAGAATCACCCGACAGCTGTTTCGTCCTGTTGGGACTCATCGGGAGTGAGAGAACTCGAGTGTAAGTTCACTGTATACAAACGCGCCTATCGACTATATGCCCTACTGGAGGGATCACAATATTTAAACGATAAGCTTTTCGACATCTAGTGTCGACTCGTGAAAGCGTTCACGTACGTAAATGTTTAAACATGTTATGTTGGCTATAATTATTGAAGAATCGACTATGTAACTGCTTTACATACCTGTCGGCAAAGTTGCTAATATATATATTTTAACATACTGTAGTATATTTTACTGTAAAAGACAAAAGTTACGTTTTTCGTGAGCGGGAAATACGGATACGAGCGATAGCGAGTGATTAATCTTTGGAACAAGAACACAGAATTGATCTCAAATAGTAAATCTTGTTTCCAAATAAGTCAAATATTTTACTGATTAAGATTAAAAAAGTGAAAATTACATAACTTTAAGTCGGTAATACAGAATTTCATCATTCATCATTCTAATGCAGCAATTTAAAATTTAAAGTAACTATCACTATTAGAGATAAAAATTGCTTTAGACTTAAATATAAGTCCTATAGACAAGTAACGTGCACCTTTGTTTTGAAGTCGCCACCTTGCAAGGACGGAGTTATCGCTGTCACGTGACGCGTGGAAAATAACAAAAAAATCGTTTAACTCAGCATGTTTAAAGGTTAAATTCATGCTCCGGCCTGTCACGGTCTACTAAAAATATACTGTCATTGTTAACCTATAAAAAATGTGACACATCTTGTACATCTTCCACTTCCACTTACAAATTTTTACTCGTCACGTAATATTTTGTTGTCGTCCTTCAGTGCTCTCTTTTGTCGGCTTTATTTGTCGGTATAAAGCGAATACAGTGGTATCTCGACATACGAGTGCCCCAAAATTCGAGTTTTTCGAGATACGAGCTGGCAAGGGAGTGATTTTTTGCTTTGAGTTACAAGCGAAATTCGAGATACGAGTTCGGTTTAACAGCCACCAGACGGCCATCACGGTCAGTGAATCAGTTAGCAGCGTGCTTCCGCTGTGATAAGTTGCGTAGTTGTGTTCGCGTTTTTGTGTTGCGTTTACATTTACATTTACAGTTCATTTATTTTTATAACCATGGATCAGAAGAAAGTTTGTGAAAAGTCAAGTGCTAAGAAAAAGATGATATGAGTATTGAATTAAAACGTGAAATTATAGAAAAACATGAGCAAGGTGTTTGAGTTGCTGACTTGTCGAGGCAGTATGGGCGTAGTACGTCCATGATACGAGGCGTGTTTTTAAAGTAAGTACCGTTTTCAATTATCGCCGCCTCAGCGCTGCGGTCTCGGTTTAGCGCATGCGCGTCGTGTAGCTACATCTGTTGGGAAGCCACGGACGGCCATTACGAAATTTTCCGTTCAAGTCTACATCTGTTTGCGTGATTGTAAAATGCCGCCGACTATTGAGAATCCCGCCGACTGTGAAGTGCGTGCTGTAATACGTTTTCTCAGCGCTAAAGGCTTTAAATTAGCTGACATTCATCGCCAAATCAGTGATGTTTATGGTAAAAGCATTATGAGTGATGGAATGGTGGGGAAAGGGTTAGGGCATTTAAAGATGGCCGCACAAACATTCACGATGAAGAACGAAGTGGGCGACCTTCAGTCATTACCGATAACTTGATTCAAAAAGTAGAGTCTAAAGTGAAAGAGAATAGACGATTCACGATTTTGTCCTTATCTGAACAGTTTCGTGCTGTCTCAAGAAGTGTTCTTTATAAAATTGTGTCCGAACGCAGGCGGCGTCCTTCTTTGACGATGGAATACAAAAGCTGGTCCCACGATACGATAAGTTCCTTAATATTAGTGTAAATTATGTAGAAAAGTGGAGTAAAGTATAGTCTTTCAAATAAAAAAAATTTTTGAAAAATATTTATTTGTAAAAAAAAAAAAAAAAAAAAAAAAAAAAAAAAAAAAAAAAAAAAAAAAAAAAAAAAAAAAAAAAAAAAAAAAAAAAAAAAAAAAAAAAAAAAAAAAAAAAAAAAAAAAAAAAAAAAAAAAAAAAAAAAAAAAAAAAAAAAAAATACTTTTTTATTGCAAAACGGTACTTACTTTAAAAACACGCCTCGTATGTACTGTGCTTAAACAGAAGGAGTCGATAAAGAGTGTAACGCCGGCTAAGAGGCCTTATGATATTTTCCAAGCTGGGAACCTCCCTTCATGAAAATATGGAGAAACTGCTGATGGTGTGGGTGACAGAGAAGCAGCTTCAAGAAGATACCTTGACGCAGACAATCATTTGCGAGAAGGCAAGAGCGATCTACAGAGATTTGCTGAAGCAAACCCCGCAGACTTCCATCGACGAGGCGTCGGAAGAGTCATTTAAAGTCAGCCGGGGCTAGTTTCAGAATTTCAAAAAGAAGTATTCACCGGTATTCACTCCGTTGTCAGGCATGGTGAGGCAGCAAGCTCAGATATGAGGCGGCTGAGGATTACATTAAAACGTTTTCTGATTTAATAAAAGCCCAAGGATATACCTCTCAGCAAGTCTTCAAGCCTTTACTCGTATACCATTCGGAAAACTCATTTAAGTCACATAAGATTTTGAAAGAAAAACTGCAAGTTATGTGGAGGTTGAACCCGAAGGCATGGGTCACCAGAAAGTTCTTTGTGGAGTGGGTAAACCTAGTTTTTTGATCCTTCGGTTACAGTAAAAAATCTACCCGTGCAAACCCTTCTTATTCTCGACATTGCTCCTGCTCACCCACCAAATCTCGAAGATGACATCCTCGAGGAGTTCAAATTTATAAAGGTTTTTACCTACCACCCAAGACCACTCCTATCTGCAGCCCATGGATCAGCAAGTGATTTCTAATTTTAAGAAGCTATACAACAAGCATCTGTTAGGCGCTGCTTTGAAGTGGCGGAGACCACAAACCTCACCCTTTGAGAGTTTTGGAAGGACCACTTAATAACGCATTTGTAAAATTATCAATCAGGCCTGGCTGGGTGTTACAACGAGGACCTTGACCTCTCTGGAAAATGTGGCCTGAAGCTGTGCTGAAAGGATCTACAAAGTTGGAACCGCTAGTCAGTAAAGGAGGATTTGTGTTTCTGAGAAAATTCTGGGTCTGAGGTGGACAGCAAAAGACGTGAACAGTTGACTGTCGAGAAGGAGACACACGAAAACAGGACTGAGAAGATACACGAGTTACAGTCACAGCAGCATATGGAGGTTATGCAAGAAATTGGTTTCGAGGAGTCAGAGGAGGAGGTTATTTCTACAAGTAAGATGAAGGAGATCTTAGGAATGTGGGAGAAAGTTTCACAGTTCGTGGAAAAGAAACACCCAGAAAAAGTTGCAACAGGTTGTGCATCTGATCTTTTTAATAACACTTGCCTAACTCATTTCTGGAACATTCTGAGAGGGAGCAATAAACAAACCTCTTTGGACATGTTTTTTTCTAAACGGCCTACAGGTGAAAGCAAAACAAATTTAGCGAAAAAGGCAAAGACCAGTGAGGATATCTAATTTGTCATTTATAAATACGTTTTTATTATTGAAAACCACGTAACAAAAATAACTGGGGTGACATTTTGGGAGTTGGAACGGATTAATTGTAGTTCAATTGTTTTGTATAGGGAAATTTGCTTCGAGATACGAGTAATTCAAAATACGAGCAAGGTTGCGGAACAAATTAAACTCGTATGTCAATGTACCACTGTCTATCGTTACACCTCTATAGGTACTTATAGTCTGAAGTGGCAACTAGTCTACTTTTATTTTACTGAAAACGGAAAACAAATCCCACAAACCCATAGTTTTTACATTATAAAAGCGTAACTCAGTAGCTAAATAGAAAAAATGCCTACTATCGTATTTAAGTATACTTCCAATTATTTTGCTGAAATCATAGTTACAATTCAATTTAGTTTTTCTATTATTTTCCACAAACCAATTAAAAATCAATTACTGAAATTTGTTTTCACAACACAATTCTGCTGTGAATAGATTTTTAGATGGTGTGTTTGTGGAAGCTTTAACATCGTGCTCGAGGAGGGAAAATTGGAACTTGGCCAACACGGTAAAGCAATGGAGCTTACTTTTATAACAGCGTGGTTATAAAATGGTAGAACAAGTTTACGTTTACAGTCACACCATATAGGTATTTTGTCATCTTACAAACTTTGGATGCGATTAGTATAAAATTGATACAAAATTCAGTACAAAAATGATAAACTTACCTACGGTTTGACGAGTTACTGACTGTTACATCCAAAATTAACTGCAGCAACCGAAATAAGTGAACTTAATTTAATCTCTGCCCGAAATCCAATCCAATTGTGAAGTCGAATATCCCCTTCTGCTCCTTATGAAAGTAATGGGGCAAGTAGTGAGTTTTGTGACATGTGACATGAGATCAGTTGCTTTGGTTGACTTTGTAAACTGTTATATCGCTTCTCAAATACTTAACATTTTAGGAATTTGATAATATTCTATAACATAGTTGTGTTAGCGGTTCAAAGTTCAAACCTCGCTATGATTCTTTTTTTTGTATACTTCTTTTCTTCCTCAGATATCCTGGTATTCCTTCTGTACTTAACTTCCTATACTTTTCATTGTATCTTCCCCTTTTATCTTCACACTCCTTTCTTGTATCTGTATATCTTTATCTATACTTATCACTTCCTTTTCCATTCTTATTCCCATCTCTTTTTTTCTGTTTATCTCCTCTCTCGAGTAGCCTACCCTTTCATAATAATGTCTGTTGTCCTCTTCACCGTATTTGTTTAAATATTTTTCTACTTTCTTCCAACATTTCTTTAGTATCTCATTTCCCTCCCTGTCTCTTATCCTTTCTTCAAATCTTACTGCAAATTTTCCTGTCCAAATCCTAATTTCTTCTATTTTTACTTCTTCTTCTACTATATATATCCTGGTGTTTCCTTTCCCAATCCCAAGGTCCATTACCAGTATTTTAATTCTCCAGCTTTTCCCATTCTTTGCATTCCTATATTTTTGCCCCATACAATAATACATTCTTTACCAACTTTTTTTCAATATCTTTTCCATACCTCACTTAATACCTTGTTCCCTTCCTGTTCTAACTCCCTTATATGCCCCTCATCCTTATTGTTATAACTAAAATTATACCCAAGATACTTGTATTTGTCTACTGTTTGTATTTCTTCTTGCCCCCATAACCATCTCTCTTTTATTCCTCTCCCTTTTTTATTTTTAAACACCATTATTTTAGTTTTTTCCACATTTAGCAAGATTAATTTGAAGAATTAGTCGAGCCATTTAGTTTCAAGAAGAAGACAAAATTCATCTTCTGAAGTATTCTTGGCAAAAGTTGAGCGAATCTTATTGGATTCTTTTGCTTTTTTTGGTTAGTGTTTGATGTCAGAATCGGTTTCTGAGGATTGCTAACGTTGACTGTGTAAAATGAAAAAGAATTCAAGGGTTGATTTTGTTAATCTGTACAATTTTACAATAGCTTAGATTATAGTCGGATCTACTGGTTAAGAGTCTGAATCATATGTTTTTCACTACACCACATGATTAGAAAAATGCTTCCATGGCGGGAGGCATTGTTAAAACAAATACAAAAAAATAACAATCTCGAATATTCTGCTGTAAATTTGCAAGAGATTGTACAATATCAAAGAACAAAATAATCTAAGGATAGAATGTATTGTCAACTTTTTGTGAAGTAGGTAGATAATAGAACGACAAAAATTTTCTGGAACGGAAAATTAAAAAGTCAGTATTTTAATGAGTTGAAAACTAAACAATTACCTTCGCCATTTACAGTTTCACAAAAAAAAATTAATTATTGATAAAATAGCGCTTAAGTATGTGGAAAAAGAAATATAAAAATGCAAGGGTCTACATTAAATTTTATAGCCACTTCTTTGTGATGTAATGCAGTTGTTGAATTGGAAACAGATAGACATAAAGAACAAAATTAATGTATAAGAAGCTCAAAAGAACACCATCTAAACTTGTCAATGACCGCAAAGTTGCACCAAAAACTTCAAAGAAACTGGAGTACTGTTTCAACTTGGAAGAGTTCGATTGTGCTTGTAATAAAAACAAAATTGCTGTTATTTTCAAACTGAATTGAGAGCTTTTCACGGTCATGAAACTTTCCTTTCATAAATATGTAGTAGGTTCATCAACAAACGGAAAAGAGGTGTGTAACAGATCGATTACTGTTTAACATTTGAATTGAACAAGACGCATTGACGTAGCAAATGCTGGTTTTGTAGAGAAGATTACGCTCAAGCTACAGGATATCTTTTGTATAGAGCTTTCACGAGAATACATTATGGGTTCGTACAATCAACAATAACCATTTCATTTGCTCGTCATGTTTAATGCAGCCCCAACAATAGATCGAAAAGTTCGGTTAAATTTTATTTCTTAACAAAAAAACGACGAATGCGTAAAAGTTTGGAAAGAAGGGTTTTAAATTAGATTTGAAGTACATGAATTGAATTGTAATTGTATTTGTGCATGCAAAAACATTTGAATAGAAATTATAAAAAAAAGTTCAACATATTTCAAACTAAATTTGCAGAATTATACAAAAAAAAAGAAAGGTTAAGGTTTTAGTGCCAGACGAATTTGATAATAGTTTGCCGTTGACATTTCAAACAAAAACTTTAAATTAATGTGCAGCGAATAGATTGACAAAGTTTACTTTGTTTATATTACAATTATAATTTTGTTATGTAGGGGCACAAAAGTAATTAAAAATGTGTAGAACCCCTAAATGCATAAGTTTAAATTATTAACTGTAGGAATTTTAGTATTAATTGCGTTAAAAAAAGATTGAAAACCATTACCGTTGTGTCAAATTTCATCAGGCATGGGGACCTATTCATTAGCTTATTTTTTAAATATTTTTTACACGTATCCCGTCCGTCGGTTAGAAAAATCGCAGTAAGCGAATGAAACAGGTACGACAGAAGGGTCAGCAACGATTTAAAATATTGACTGAAACTCAGAAAATCATTTATTTAATATCTTCAAGGGTTTAAATCTAGCAAATGCCTTGATGGGTCATGAAAACTTTATTTTTTGCAATAAATGTTACACATTTCAAAAACTATGACACATGTCTTAACAATATGATCGTGGTGATCATATAATTTAATGAAGGATTTAGATATGATTCCAAAATAGGGTCATTTCATTAAAAATAAAACAAGATTTCGTCAATTTAGGTATATCCGGAAAATATTTTAATCGTTTCCGGCAATATACCAAATTTCATATTGATACTCACCGACAAGCTAGGTGAATCACCCTCTGTATGTCACAAGCTTTGCAGCTCTTTCTACAATTTTCATTTCATTACTAAAACTTCTCAAAAAGTTAGGTATATTATTTTTTGTAACTAGTAACTGTAGTAATAATTCATAAATAAATAAATTCACAGCTGCTTAGTTTTTGTGTTTACAAAAAATTTGAGTTGGTAGCACTGTCTCGCCGATTGCTTGACAATTTGCTTTGCGTTGTAAACTAATACCAACCTAACAAAATTTCCCTGTTCCCTCGGAAACTAAAAAACACCGCGGTGCGGAAAATGGAACTTTCCATGCATCGAGAATAACCGGGAAATCAGTAATCTTAGACTATGAGTACAAAAATTTATTTTGCTCACGCGCACTACAATATTATGTTTCAAAACAGTTTGTTTGCAGTCGACTCGTTTATAAGAAACGCGTATGTAAACTATTGGATTTCTTACTTTATTTATTAAGTTAACAACAGTACCTTTCTAGTTCTTGTAAATGAAATAACACGTGATGATAGGTGCTCGATAGTCATGATGATTTTGAGGGACTCACGTTTCAACTACTCTACTTAAAACCTAATACAGAGAAGAATATGTGTGTAGGTGTTTATTTGTAGTTCTGTATTACTAAAATCTAAAGACATATAAATAAAATTATATTTTTAATTTGTTTCGTTAAGATTAATTAAAAAATCCTGATATATGTGTTCAATTTAAGGTTTCCGCAAATATTTTTTCTGTAGCTACTGGATGACTTTGCGTTGTCGATGATACATTGTTTTTTTTATACGCGCGAATGATTTTGGTTCATAAAGCTCTTTTGAATTGGATTAGACTATAGTTTTAAAGTATGTATTTCATTTACATTGCAATGCACGTGTGTTCATGGTCATATCTGTCGGGATGTTGTTTTTGGGGCAATTAGAGTTTTTAGGAAATGCTTATTTCAATAAGTTTCACACTTGATTTCTTCGAATTTAATCAGTATATGTCGCAGTTTGTTTTGTTATTTCAAAGGTTTCTTTGTTTAATCCTTAGGAAACAATCGGCGGTTGTCGCCTTTATCAATTATATTAAAGACTTGTTTTGACTAAGTGAATAACAACGAATCGTACCCACGATCTAATTTCTGCGAAGTCATTTTTGTTTATTATTTCTGAGAAAATGTTAGCACGTTAATTTTTTGTAATGTTCTTTGTGTAGGAAATGTTAAGAGGGGAGACTCCCTTACCTGATGATTGTTAATAGTTCTAAGTTTGAGTCTTTAAGCAGATTCACTAAGGGTAACATGTGGTTATTTGACATGTACCAAATTGTGCGGATTAATGTTGTTAAATTTAAACAACCGCCTAAATACCGTAAGTGCCGAAAAGTGTACGTCTATGTATAATTATCGAGGCGCGAGTTCATTGAGGAAATTAAGTGTACCGTAAATAACGGAACCTCCGCTTATCGTTCGATTGAGTTAATGTAATCGAAGTAAACGCATAGCGGATGATGTGACGTCCTCTTGGTTCAGCGATTTAATAAGTGAATAAAGCAATACCGCCAAGCTTTAGATCGAAACTTTGGATTATTTTGCATTAATGATTCCGAGTAGATTCTTCTTCGAATAATGGATTGAAGAAAGCCTCAACTGTAAGTACTCTACTTGATTACTTCAGAAACTTCCGTGCTTTTGGGTGTGAGTTCGCGTTTGGTGAAATAAATTAAACAGCGTTTAAGGTATCTTTATTTTTTTTTATATTTTGTTTTATTTTAAATTACGTGCTAGAGTTAAAATTGTGTTCATTAGTAAAGAAATGATCGAACCGAGTTCAGGGCATGTTATGTTCAAGTTGATGTTACAGTAACAATTAAGTATTTGACTAGGCCACAGACTCGTTTCGTTGATTTACCCAGATAATGTAATAGTTTTACGAGCGCGGTTAAAAATCTGTTTCTTCGCCCGGTACCGGGGTAGCTTATCGTTTGCATGTTTGTCTGTTGTTGTTTGTTTTTTTCTGTATTAAGCGACGAAATACGTCATAGAATTAGGACACCTTGTTAAAGCCGTGTACATTTTTTTAGACTTAATAGAAAACCGTTAGTAATGATTATTCTCTTTTATTATCTCAAGTGTTTGCATTTCTCCTTTTCTTTAGTGAACATTTGTCTTACCAATTAAAAGATTAGGGTGGCGCCTGACGACAACGACTGTGACCTAATGTAAGGACCTTTAGTCTTCAATAAAAGTAAGTGAGATACAAATCCTAACTCACCCCTCGCCGTTAGCTAGCCGGCACATTTGTTTGCTACAAATTTGATTTTCAAATTTCGTGGTGTAACAATTGCTTTCAGTATAAGAATAGTTTGTTTCTTAATAACGTTTCAGTAAGGTGGCACTTGTCTTCTTCCTTTAAGCTGCTGTTCTACTTCACTTCAGGCGTAAACTGCTTTCGGTTGTGTTGAGAGTCGTTTATGGTGTTAAGACTATTTGTCAAGTTTTCGATTTTGACTGGTTTATTAATGATCCTTTTGGTTTAAGCTTGACATTTGTTTTGTCGAATTTAATTTCACGAAAAGTCTTTCTCATATGTTCCGTCAGTGATAGTGTTGATACTTTTTTACTAAGGCGTTCTATGCGCCTCACAATAATACTTCTTTTAGTTTGAAAAGAGGTGCTAATGTTGGGCTTTTTTAATCTTATCAGTGGTGCCTTTGACGTATGATAAAAATGTTTTCGCAGCAGTTTTGAATTCGCTTTAAAGCTCTAATAATGTGGTCTACAGAGTATCAATTTTATTGCAATGGAGATTGTATCTTTTGCATTTCTAGTTCATTAAACCTTTTGTAAGCTAGGCGATGGATTGTGATTAGGCTTGGCGTTTAAGTATCGATCTGTATTAGTTGGTTTTTGGTAAACGGTGTGGTTGAGGTTTCCAATGTTTGTTTTCTTACTAGCACTTTGAGAATTGATACTTTCCTTTTCAATTTCAATAGGTAAATTTAATTGTTTTTGGGTAATCCGTTTAAGTGATCTAGAAATTAATTTTGTTTGTTTGCTGCATGCATTTAAATGATAAAGGTGTCATCTACCTATAGCTGCTAAAGTTTTGCTGTAAGCTTAACAGTTTCAATTGCTCAAGACTTCTAGTTTATAATAAATAGGTTTGTTATTACAGGTATCAGTAGTGAGTGCCTCTTCTATTTGCCTATATAGTTTTTCTTTGTAGACAAAGAAGGTATCCTTAAGACAATGTTTGATTACTTTGATAATGTTTTCTCCTACATGGTGTTTGTTACGTATTATCTCGATTGCTTCGTCGACCGGAACCTAGGTAAAAGAAAGAAGGAGAGAGAGAGAGAGAAAGCTTTGTTCTACAGTTATATCTTTGATGCGGTCGATTAAGTGGGTTACATTTTTCTTTTAGTTTATAGTTTCAGTTGTTTTGTCAGACCTTTGCGACCTCCTGGATTGACAACTCTATCGAGTTAACGTGGAGTTTTAGTCGTGTTCTCTCTTTATGTATTTTTAGTGAACCATACTATTTTGGACATTTTAACAACTTTTCTTTTAATATTAGTTTTTGTTAGTCCTCTTTACTGAGTTTTCTGGTTTTAATTTCGGGTTTTATAGTTTTCTCTTTGTAGGATTTGTAGTTATAGGTTGTTAGTTTCCATTTTTGTATTAATATTTGTATTTAGTTGTTATAATCGCTGTCTTTGTCGGCTGGTAGGATAGTGATTTCTTTGTTGTTTTTTAGTTTTTTAGTGTTACGTTTTTCCCTCGTGTTAAGTAGTTCTTTGTAGGTTTGGTTTTCTTACTATCCGTATGGTAAGAGATTACCATATTGTGTCAGCTGTAGGAATGTTTGTAAGGCAGGCTGGAATATCTCAAGGTGACATAGCCTAGTTGAAACCTTTGACTAGGACTTTTTGCCGGAGACGTCTAGTGGATAACTGAATACGTTGACATTTATTGGTTGGTGCATCAAACTTGTCCTTTGTTTGTGTGTGGTATGAGAACAATAATGAGAAATTGTTTCTACAATGTTCCAGAGAAGAGAATGGATATTACTTTGTAACGGTTGTAACTTACAAATACGTAAAAGAATTGACGGCTCTTGCGGTACAACCTAGAGAAAACAAAAGTAGTACTACTGAGTTCCAATCAGCGCACTAAATTAATGGGAGCTCCCGAACTTATAAGTGTTACCGCAACAGTGTCCGGCTTCAGCGGTAGATTTGGGGGGTTGTCTTTACGGAATCTGAATAGAAATAAACTGTTGCGTAATGTAGCGCCACCTGCTGAGTAATGGACAGAAATAAAGCCAACCAACAGGAGTACAATTTGGTTTTATTACAAAATCCAACACGTTAAGACGAACACATTATTAAAGAGACACATACACGATTTAAATATAACAAATCACAACTTAAAAATTACTAAGAGAAGGTGTAAGGAGTAATCGAGACTGTCGCATAAAGTTTGTACGGGCGTTAGCAACAACGATAAAAATTACAACGCGTAATTAAAATATCAAATTCAGATAAGTTTTATCGTTACACCCCAATTAAAAAATAGCGTACCAATTTAAGATTGGTTAGTACGAAAACTTGATGTACACACGTCACTTACATAACGGTACCCTAATAGTAACTTAAACTCGGAGTTAAACCGATAAACAGGTCTCGTCAACCCAAAAGGCCTTTTGTTTTTAACGTCGCCCCCGTTATCTACAGCGTCTAGCTCTGAGGAGCCAACGTAAACAAAACCGAAAGTCGGTGATCGAGTTCACCTTGACACAAAAAGAATTACTTAAATACTAAAGTTATAATACCGTTCGATGTTACGTGTATGCTTCTCACGCTTTGATAATAAGTAGAATAATTAAACATTAGAACTTAGCTGTGTTCTAGTAGTTTGCAGCTCTGCGGATTCGTTCTCGCTAACGGTCGTATCAAAGGATTGGTCAGCGTCCGAACGTATTTAATTCCAGAATTTCTCTTAGGGGAGGTTCAGATTAAAAAATAGATGACAATTAGACTCCTTCGAATCAATGAATATGCAACATCAACGAGTCAATCGGCCTTCAGCATTCACCAGCTGTTGGCGGCTAAAATGTAAGCGAAAGCAAGGTACTCGAACAATTAGGCAGCGAGAGGTTCCTAACTAGCCATTCTAGCATCCCCAGAAGTTTTTCAGGTATAAGATAAGGTGAAAGTGTGAGGTTAACACACGTGCTAAAGCAAACGTTGCAATTAATAATTAATACAACCTCGAAAGTACCCACAAAAATTGATTGGATTTATCTTTCCGCACTCAATTATAGTGCAATAATTAAAGCCACGTTGAAATTTCAATTGTATTTTACTTGCTTCATTGAGCTACCGTCAAACCATCTAAAGGAAGTGAAGAAAATGACCAAAATGTCGACTCGTCGCTTAGCTAGTAATTATCGTTCACCAATAGGAAAATTCGATGTAGCGCGGTAGATTTAATTTCCGTCGAAACGCACAACCTACGCCCTACGTTCTGAACACGGCTTACGACCTACGTTCCGTTCGAATTTTTTTTTAACTTATTTTGTGGATATTTTTTAGAATTTCATTTACATACTCATCTGTATGACTTATTCACCTTTGAACTGAACCAGAAACCTTAAGTGCAAATCAATTTGTTACGTTTGGATCAAAAGTTTTTGAAGTTTTTTGCATGGTGTGTAACTTTTTCTTTGAAGTACACCTTATAAATCTGGCTCACCGTTTTTTAGGGAGAAGAACAACTACACATAGACCGAAGGAAACCTAACTATATAGTTGACGCTCACCATCAAGAACAATTTGCTCTAAATGTATGGCTAGGACATATTGAAAATGAGTTAAATAGACAACTTCTAGAAGAATACTTGCTAGTTCTATTGGATTATATTTCTTTATGTCTGAGAATCGAAATGTGGTCTAGTAGCACGTGAAATGACAGAATGAGCTCATTATCGAAATTTGGTGTAAAAATAAAAGTTATAATTGAGTGACCCCGCTAATGTGACAAGCTTTTTTTATAAACATTTTTGATTTGCCATATTAATGTGTTGACTTTTATGGGGTTATTTTATGATCCACTTTGGCATTTCCGTTTAAAATTTAGTGAAAGATCTAGAAAAACTGTTGGATGTGAGAAATTATTTTTTTTATTAATTAGTCATCATGTAAATGGTGGAATTTAATACTAATTTAAATGAGTTTGTTCGTCTTTTAATAGTTTAATGTTTTCAGGTAGTTGATTAAAAAGAATAGACATTTTGTATTTGTGATGTGTTTGTCCTAAAGTGCTATTCGTCTTATGAATAGTCACGTCTGTTAATTTTTTTCATGGATTTATTTCATGTTTAATTTGAATTAAGGAGTTAGTTTTAATTGCAAATGTAAGTAACTTTAATGTGTATAATCTATTTAAGTCGAATGTGTTAGTTATTTTGTATACTTGTTTAAATGTGTATACAGGGTTATTCACGGTATACGACACGGAATATTACAGCCAAACTATTTAATAAAACTGGAAAAATATACCTGGGATTGATAGAGACCTATAGGAGGAATATTTTAAAATTACTTTCAAAATATACAGGTGTCCCAAAATACACAGAACGTATCAAAGTTGTGTTTTTTCTTATGGAATGCCCTGTATATTAATACATTTTCAGCTTCTACATTAAAATAAGAATACATTTTATAAAGGTTTCCCTTACTTGCCTTACTTAAACTTTTTCATAAAATACAAAATATTTTAAAAACCTTTAGGTTTAAGTAAGGTAAACCTCTAATTTTGTTCGTAGAAACTGAAAATGTAATAGTATACAGGACATTCTATAAGAAAAAACACAACTTTGATACGTTCTGTGTATTTTGAAACACCTGTATAGTTTGGCTGTAATATTTCGTGTCGTATACCGTGAATAACCCTGTATACAAGGTGTCCTGTAATAAATGCAGAAGATTTTACCAAGTTATACTGTAGGTCAAAACAAACAATTTTATTATATAATGGATAGTCCCATCTTGCTTGGTTTGCCCGTCTATCTGTCTGTATGTAATTTTAGAAAATAATATTCCTCTCCGTAATGGTTGAAGTCATGAAACCCACTTTTAGGTGTATTGGTTGTTCTAATGTTAGTGAAAAATAAAATTTTAAAATAATACCATTACCAGTGGCAAAATGGCGGTTATTTGAAGATTTCAAAATTACATAACTTTTAAACCAGTAGTTTTATTGAAAAATTATAAATACAAGAAAACATAGCCCCGTTCTAGACAAACAATAAAAAAACCACTGGTTTAAAAGTTATTTAACTTTGAAATCTTCAAATAGCCGCCATTTTGCCACAGGTAACGGTATTATTTGAAAATTTTTCTTTTTACTGACACTAGTACAACCAATACACCTACGAAGTTTGGGTTACATGTCTTCAACCATTACGAAGACGGAAATTATTTGTTAAAAATCACATACAGACAGATAGACGGACAACCAAGCAAGATGGGACCATCCATTATACAGGGTCACTGGTAATTAGATTCATTCCTCAGGCGATCTAATAGAACAAGAGGTAAGGAGTAAATTTATGTATTATACAAAACCCAATGGATTTTGAGATATTTCGATTTTCAATTTTTCTTAAAAAGTTGATGTTAATATGTTAAAATGTAATTTTCAAAAATTTACGCCAACTTTGTGGAACGTTTTTGATGGAATACTTGGCTAACACTATGGTCTTCCGTATGGAATAAAAAATATCCCTTACCATTTTCATCATGTGATAGAAAAACTTGTACAAAATAATTTTTCAAAAACAAACCCTTAACAGTTTAAAAAAAACAGTAAAAATAAAGCAGTCGCCGGAATTTATTTAACTGTTGTCCACCATTAGACCTTATACGTTTTCCATGTAAAGTGGGCGAATAAACAACTAAAGGTAGAATATGACGTTTCACTCGTATAACTTTTTGACAGTCTGAAGTTCATATTTGAAGATTCTTTGTTATAGCTAGTTGTTTTGCAGATTGTTGTTTAACTGAAATGGCCGCTTATAGCAATGCAGAATACGCCGACATCTTATTTGTGTACGGATATTGCGATGGGAATGCTGCAGAAGCTCGTCGGGAATATGAACGTCGTTTTCCAAACCATCGCACACCGAATGTTCGTGTATTTAGTACGACATATCGAAATGTCGCAGAAAATGGTTCAGTGAATCGTCGGCGAGTGGACGCCGGTGCTCCTTGCGTATATCAACCAGATGATAAGGAAGAAATATTAATCCATTTTGAGAATAACCCAGCCACTTCAACTGTTAAAGTGGCGCGGCAAACTGGTGCGTCACAATGGAAAGTCTGGTCTACGATACGCGGAGTTGGATGCCATCCTTACCATTATGCCCCTGTCCAGGGCTTAGATGAAGGTGATCCTGGAAGGAGATTAGAATTCTGCCGCTTTATGTTAAATTCAGATGCAGAGGATGAAAAGTGGCGCCGGGTTTTGACAACGAATATCTGAGACGGTCCTTTCAGTATCTTGACTAATATCTTGAACACACGCCTCCCGCACTTTAATGACCTAGACGGTTTATATGAATTGCACTGTCGAATACGAATTTTATATCGGGCTCAATGAAATACGTATCTGTTTATTCTCTCTCTCTCTCTCCTATTTTAATTTACATTCGTCGAGAATCCCAAACTCGGTCTATCTGTATAATTTGTACGTTACAGTCTAGTCTAAGATACGCGGAGTTAGATGCCATCCTTACCATTATATACCTGTCCAGGGCTTAGATGAAGGTGATCCTGGAAGGAGATTAGAATTCTACCGCTTTATGTTAAATTCAGATGCAGAGGATGAAAACTTCTTAACCAACATTTTATGGACGGACGAATCTAAATTTAATCGCGAGGGCATAACCAATTTTCATAACATGCACTATTGGGCGGAAGAAAATCCACATTTAATATGGGATGGGAGTTGTTGGCCGCTATTTAATAGGGCCTTACTTTTTACCTCAACATTTAAACGGAAAGATCTATGAAAATTTTCTAGAAAATCACCTGCAGGAGCTTCAGAAGATGTTCCTTTAGCCGCCAGAGCGTGAATGATTTTCAGCACGACGGTTGTCCAGCGCATTATAGGCTGACGGTACGGAATTTGTTGAATGAACGTTTCCTAACCGTTGGATTGGAAGAGCAGGCCAGTTTGGCCAGTGCGAAGTTCAGATTTAACTCCTCTGGATTACTTTGTATGGGGTCGTATGAAAGATATAGTATACGCAACCCCAGTCAATACAAGGCTTGACCTTAGACAAAGGATAGTCGACGCTGCCGCATCCATACGGAATACATTGACCACCAGAGTGGCAAAAACAGAAATAAGAAGACGCTGCCGTGCGTGTATACGTAATAGGGGCTCCCATTTTGAACAAGATTTATAAAAATTAAGTACTAATGAACTTATTGTTAATTTAATTTACAGCTGACTTCTATGTATAAGGTCTAATGGTGGACAGCAGTTAAATAAATTCCGTTTTTTTGGAACTCTTAAGGGTTTGTTGTAAGATTCGCAGGTTGTTCGATAGCTATTGCAACAAGAAAGTTTTAACACAATTTGTACGCAAGAAGCGTTGAGAATTATTTGAAAAACCTCAAAGAATTATCATGATTTTAAAAAATTATTTTGTACAAGTTTTTCTTTGAAATTATCACATGATGGAAATGCTAAGAGATATTTTTATTCCATACGGAAGACCATGGTGTTGGGCAAGTATTCCATCAAAAAAGTTCCACAAAGTTGGCGTAAATTTTTTGAAAATTACATTTTAACATATTAACATCAACTTTTTTAAGAAAAATTGAAAATCGAAATATCTCAAAATCCATTGAGTTTTGTATAATACATATTAGGGTTAAATTTACTTTTTACCTCTTGTTCTATTAGATCTCTAAAGAATGTATCCAATTACCAGTGACCCTGTATAATAAAAATTGTTTGTCTCGACCTACAGCATAACCTGGTAAAATCTTGGGCATTTATTACGGGACACCCTGTATAGAAACAGTGGCTAATGTTTTTAGTACTTGTTTTTGAGTTACTTTACGCGTTCCAAGTGATGACTCATTAATTTTGTTAAGGTGAGATTTTCTCCAACATTTTTTTAACAATTATGAAATTTGTACTGGGGTAATTCCATGTCAAGTGGTACAGTTTACAGATCGTCACCAGCTTTATCAAGGCTAGATTTATTGAGAAAAGAAAACATGATTAGTAATACAACAACAATAATTGACAAACGATTCACATAAAATTACATTGAACAGAGACTTTTGATTATAAATTATTGGCCAATATTGTTGACTTATTACTTTGTAATTTTTTTTTCTTTTAAGAAGTTTAAAAGATAAAAATATTTATAGTTATTTATGTAACAGTTCAGTTTGAGAGTTTCTTTATCTGTTATAACGTTATAAACTATATTTTGAAGTTGCATCAAACAAATGCTTTTCCAAGACGAATTGCACACGGTTTCGTCGCCACACTATACAGGTTTATACTGATCTTCTGGATCAATATACATAACACGTATTACATACAATACAATATTAATAATGTACCATACGAATAATTAAATTATTAACCAATTATAATTAAATAATAACACTATAATTGTGGTTATAAGACGGCAATACTTATTTTACTACCGAGTGTCGAAAGTAGTCGCGTCTAGATTTACTCGTGCTCCGCTTCGCTCCGCTTCGCTCCGCACTCGTGTCTCTATAGACACTCGCACAATATTGCACTTTCGCACGAGTTAGGAACAAAAAATTTTTAGACGGTTTGAACAACATAACTGAAACTTTGAATGAATAATTCATTTCCAATTCCATCGGAGACAAATTCCTCTATAATCTGGATACCTTAAACCGTTGCTATGGTTATGTTGTTTATTATTTTAAATTGTTTCTTATTCTCGCTGTGAATTTCTGAATTTCTAAAAAGTGTGTTATCTCCTCTAAACTGTAAACGATAAAATATTGATAGTGATCTGTAAACTCTGAAATGTGGATAATGATGAAGATAGTATTTTGGAAGCAGCAAATGAAACCAGTCTCAAGTTGTTGCCCCTAAATCCCAGGCAACGCTATGAGGAAGCTTATAGCAAGTTTATGGAGTGGCAGAAAGCAAAACAGGGTAAATTCTTCGTTTTCGCAAACGTCCTGCTTGCGTATTTTGGAGAGCTGTCGAAAAAATTGCCCCCAAGCACTTATGGACGCAATTTTTATATGATAAGAAGCACGCTTATTGTTTCACCAGAATACTTTTATTAGTCACCAGATTAAAAGCCTTTCTGAAAAAATGTCGCAAGGATACAAAACCGAAAAACTCGAGAACTTTACAACTGCTGAAGAAGTTAATAAATTCATAAAAGAATTGTCAGACGGCAAAATTTGTTACAAAAGTAAGTACATCCCTTTATAAACAAAACCCTTCATCAATTGAAGAGTTTCAATTTTAGGTAACTTTGGTGTTTGGAATTAGGTGGAACCATGCGATAGGAACGAATTAGAATCTATAGCAGAGTCTATTAGGCACAAAATGAAAGTTGCTAAAACAATTACTTTGGCCGTTAAAAATTTGTCAGAAACTTCGTCAAAAACCTTGTCAGAAACTAATCCAATTTTTGAAAACTTTTTGGCAAAATTGTTTTGAAAATTAAATAAAAAA
Organism: Abscondita cerata; assembly: GCA_030710515.1. Lineage (NCBI taxonomy): Eukaryota > Metazoa > Arthropoda > Insecta > Coleoptera > Lampyridae > Abscondita > Abscondita cerata. The sequence goes on along the minus strand of JALBCR010004309.1, from coordinate 309,019 downwards.
TAGTAATGTTATTTCAATGACTGCACATTTAATAATGTAACTTTCTAGTTCTATTAATAAAGATTTCATTCAAATAATAATTGTGCACAATCATTTAAATCCTAATAATCGAATTTGTGTATAAACTATAAAACTAGAAAATTGACGATCGAATAGGATTTCATCCATGGCCGAATTCTATCGTGCACCGCGAATGATATGAATTATTTCCACACTGGTCAGTGATATTTTGAAGTTTCGATCTCAGGTTGCTACTTTGATATGTGTCACTTTCCTTGTGACGTTTTAAGCGCCCCATACACTAGCGATCCCGGACCGCGGTCCCGGTTCGTCTTGAGTCAAAACAGTCCAAAACCGCAAGTGTGTGGGAAATCGTTGAGCCGATCCGAACCAAACAAGCCGGTCCGAGCCAGATCTGTCAGTGCCTTCTGCGTCGATCGGATCGGTTCGGCTTGCTCATCAATTTCCAAGTGTGTGGCGTATGCACGGTCCGGGATCAGTTCTCGCTAGTAGCTGCGCAGACGCTAGAGTGGTAGGTTCACACTTGTGTTATTCCATTGTGTTGTTGAGACCATGGCGGACGCCAAAATTATTCATGAGCCCAGATTTTTAGCTAAGTTTATTGAAGAGTATCGGGGTTTTCTTTGTTTATGGAAGGTTGAAAGTGCAGACTACTCTAATAAAATAAAGAAGGACGAAGCTTGGGAGCGTCTGCTTCAAATTACGAAGGAGAAAATTTCAAGTGCGGACATTAATTTTTGAAGAAAAAGGGTGGAAGTATTCGGGGTTCTTTCAGAAAAGAACTAAGAAAAATCCGCGACAGTGCGAAAAGTGGTGCGTCCGCGAATGAAACATATGTACCGACATTGTGGTATTTTGACCTGATGACGTTTACTGTAGAACAGGAGCAGCCACGGCGTACCAAGAGCAATCTAGACGAGGACTTTGTTGAACAGGAAGATAGTATTGTTGAGGTATGTGTGCAATTAGTATTTCAAATTTTATTCGTTCACTTTTTTAATTTATTTTTGCTTACCATAAACTGGAAAAAGATTGTTTTTCTCACTCAAAATTGTAAAAATCCCTAAAATTAAAAAAAAAATGACTTGAAGTAAATTTGTGACATTGTCAAAGGTGAACATCTAACATATATCATATTTCAAAAAAAAAATTACAATATATGTGTTAAATTGTAAAGTTTGATTACTGCTGATAGGACAAAATAATGTGGAAAAAGTAAAATGGATTTAATGGCTTTTCAAGTATTTTGTATTATAGGTATACACATATATATACGAGGATGTATTGATATCTAGTTAGCCTAGACCAGTTCCTTGCATAAACAAAAATTGCTGCAAAATGGATCCCCAAATGTTTGAATGTTGACCAAACGCGTGCAGGGTAAAAGCATCGCGTTCAATCTGTGCTCGATTTGAAAACGATGTAGACTTCTTAAACCGAATTGTTACTATGGATGAGACTTGGGTACATTTCTACGATCCAGAAACAAAGCAACAATCGATGGAATGGCGACACTCTGGTTCTCCAAGACGTAAGAAGTTTCGTGTCCAAAAATCTGCTGGAAAAGTTCTTGCTTCAGTTTTTTGGGATTGCCATGGAATAATCATGATTAATTTTTTGGATAAGGGTAGAACAATAACTGGAGATTACTATTCGACATTACTGACCACTCTACGGGAAAATATTAAAGAGAAAAGACGCGGAAAGCTATCCAAAGGTGTTTTGTTTTTGCAGGACAACGCCCCTGCACACAAATCTCATGTTGCCATGCAAAAATTCGTGATTTAGGGTTTGAATTACTAGAACACCCCCTTATTCACCCGATTTGGCTCCGTCCGACTATCACCTCTTTCCTCAACTAAAAAAAAGTTTAAAAGGTCGTACATTTTCTTCCAACAAGGAGGTAATAGAAGCTGTGGAAGTCTGGTTTGCAGAGCAAGAAGAGACATTTTTCTCGAAAGGTCTAGAGACGTTGCAGGTTCGCTGTAATAAATGTATCCAATTAAGAGGAGAATATGTTGAGTAATAAAATATTTTGACATTGAAATTTTGTTTAATTCTATAGTAGGCTAAGAATTTTTCAATGTATCTTCGTAATATGATGGTCATACACATATTGTAACATAATCTGAATTATAAAAAATAACAATACAACATCCGTCTTAACTTCACACAACTCACTTTTTCACTATTCTGTCTAGAAACGACACCTTTCCTGGACCATTAAAGTATTTCACATAGTCATCTCGACTATCAAAAGCCCCCTTAGCAGCTGTTGCTTTCCGGGATCTGCGAAGACAATGAAAAGATGCTTGTGGTTGATCATTTCTCCAGTCACCCTCAATAAGATTGGCGCTTTCCAAATCTTCCCTATCTAGAATTGAACTAGGTGTATAATGTACTCTGTTGTTATTCCTGAGAAAAATGTGAAGCCAATACAATAAGATCTACTTTCGACGGATGGAGATTAACTGGTGTATGATAAATACGAAATCTCGATGCTAAGACGCCAAATGCGTTTTCCACACACCGCCTTGCACTTGACAATCGATAGTTAAAAATCCTTTTTCATATGTCAATTCTTGTCGAGGAAAAGGTTTCACTAGATCTTTTCGAAGTGCAAAAGCTTCATCAGCGATGAACACAAAGTTCATCTTGGACACTGTATTTTGATTTACAGGAAGGTTTAACTCTCCAGACTTGAGTTTTCTATAAAATGTAGTCTCTTCTATGTCGCCTCCATCAGAAACTCTTCCGTTGCATTCTACGTCTGCCATTATTAAGTTAAGATTGGCATCTACGATCGCTAGAAGTACTACACTGTAGTATCCTTTATAGTTATAGAAGTAGGATCCTGCTTGGGCTGGTTTCACAATTTTAACATGCTTTCCGTCGATTGCTCCTCCGCAATTAGAAAAGTTTCAGATGAATTCAAATTCTTTTTGCAATTTTCTCCCATTCTTCAGGAGATGACGGAAACTAAAACAAAACAAACATTTTTCCTCTTATCATCATGTGCTCATTGCAATATGTTTTTTTGTTCCAGGATGAACCGATTGAAGAAGAAGCTGCTAATCAGATTCACTCTGAAACTCAAGTTCAAGCACCACAAAAGAAGAAGGCTCGCAAAGTCAAAGTACAAAGAAATTCAGCGCCAACAGTTGCTACAGAAAGCATCTGCGGTTTTAAACAAAAGAAGACGATGAGGCAGACAATCTTGGCAAAACATATGCAGCCAAACTCCGACGGATGCCGCACAATCAGCGAGACATTGCCGACAAATTGATAGGGGACATTTTGTTCAAAGGTTTAAACAATCAGTTAACTTTTAATACCTATATCCATACTAACTCGAATGTCAATTATTCCTGACAGCCTGATTCTTCACCCTCAACATAAAACTTTTCCACGCAATCCACGCCTACTTACTACCAGCTACAGTCCCCAATTACAATGAATTCACTGAATAACTAGTTATTATATTTATTTTGTTTGTTTTGTCAATAAGTATTATGTGAATAAATTCTATTTCATTTTAAACTAAGCTTTTCTTACCTTCAAGTATTCTCCTTTCAGACTGTTGTAAATAGCTTTGCAGGTTTCTGGTATTATTTGACCCAATGCTTGTGGAGATATAATTGTTGTAAACTTGAGGTCTTCAAACGACCGTCCAGTAGCCAGAAAACGAAGAGTTGCTGTGAGGCGTTCTTTTGGTGATATAGCATTCCGCAACTTTGTGTCCTTTTTTGCTATAAGTGGTTTAACCTTTTCCAATAACAGGTTAAAGTTTTCTTCTGACATTCTTAAATAGTTTTGGTAGTCATTAGGACTGTCATTCCTAATGAAATTTAATAAGTTCATATTAGTAAACTTGCTTCTATTTTTTAACCAATTCTTTGTCCATACAGCCCTTTTCTTCCGCTTCTTCACAAACACTCCCAAATCATCAAGAACTATTACCGCCGCTGCAACTTGCTTTAACAACCTCATGAAAAATGAATACAAGTGTGTGGTGAAAAATTTACAGTCCCGGACCGCGGTCTCGGCCTAGCGATCCGGGATTGCGGTCCGGAATCGTTAGTGTATGGGGCGCTTTAGACTCACCTATACTCATTACTGAATAAGGTTTATGAGAAACATTTTATGTTTACAATGAACTAAGCGACCGGCAATTAATTTTTAATTATACTCATGGAGTAGTATAACGGCTTGATGTTTAAGTAATGTTAAATAGATATTTTAAATTGCCATAATGTATTCATTAAAAAGTGTATGTACCTTCAATATTTCGGTAGTAGGGTGCCTTAAAATACTTCTAAAATAAGAAAAACTGAATTCTAGGCAACTTAATTTATTTATTTATTATGGTTTGTTGTGCTTATACATACGAATATTTTTGGACATTACAGGAAATGCAGTCTTGTTCTATTCTATAATTTCTTGTATTGCTATTTATCTAAAATTGGAAATATTTCTACTGACATTTGTATTTGAGGTGGCTTCCGTTTATTTACGATTGCATATGCAATATTTCGGAGAAAACATGATCTTCGATCAAAAGCAATATATTACTATTTTAAATGTAAACTGGAAGTGTGTAATAAGAAGAACACAAACCTATCAATTATAATAGCTATTTATTGTATTATGTGTTTTAGTAGGCAGATTATCCACGCAAGAATTTTTAATCGCGAGAACGAAGTTGGAGCGTTTAATTTTCTTAAGGGGATAATATGCCACTAAAACACGAATGCAATAAGATTTTATCCACAATCAAACCAATTTAATTGAAAATAAGTAATCTGACAGTTCTAAAATTTCAATGTAATAGCAAATATTAGAAAATTTAGTGAAACTTTGGGCGGCTTTGCATTATTAGTTGCTAGGATGCTTGTTTCTTAAAACAATATTTGTGAAAAAATTAGAAATCGTTTGTGTGCGTCGTTTTGAAAAATGTCAGAAAGTGACTCTTTGCCGGTAGAAATTAAAGCATAAGCTGAAGAAGTAACCCCGCAACTGTTGCCGGCCAAATTTAAAGATGCATACATAAAAGAATTTGCTTCCTTTAATAAATGGAGTGAGAAAAGAGGTGCAAACATCATAAACGAGGACGTCCTGTTGGCTTATTTTTTAATTGAAAGAAGCAAGTTTGCCTCCTCGTCGATGTGGACGAAATCTTCAATGTTAAGAGCAACTTTGAATGTGCATAAAATTATTGACATATCAAAATATGGTAAATCAATTGCTTATCTTAAGAGCCAATCAAAAAACTACAAGGCAAAGAAGGCAAAAGTGCTTAAGAGGGGACACATCAAACAATTTTTGAAAACAGCATCTGATGAAAAGTACTTAATGATTAAGGTACAACCAATTTTCTTTTCTTTTGTATTGGTATCTTAATTATTTTAAATTATTCTAGGTTGCTGTCATAATGGGTGTTTGTGGAGGTTTACGATGCAATGAACTGGTAAACTTAAATATTGAACATGTGAAAATTAAAGGATCTTTTATCTACGTGTCCATCCCAGAAACAAAGACCAATATGTCAAGAAGTTTCACTGTATTAGACGAAGGATTCTCTGTTAATGTTATGGAGATATGCAAGAAATACATACGCCTACGTCCTAAAAGTACTATTTCGCAGGAAGATTTTTTTGCGATATATAAATTCAAAATGCACCGTGCAACCTGTGGGAATTAACACTATTTCCAGAATCCCCTCACAGATTGCTTCTTTCTTAAAACTTCTAGACGCTAAATCCTACACGGGCCATAGTAGGTATGCGCCGTTCTTCGGCGACTCTGTTGGCTAATGCTGGTGGTGATATTCTCACTCTAAGAGGCACGGAGCGTGAGTGTTGTTGAGGGGTATATTGAAGAATGCGAGTCAAATAAAATCGATATTGCTAGAAAAATTCAAGGAAAATCCAGCACAATGCAAAAGATCTCCGCGATGCAGTCTTCCTCAAACGTGGTTTGTGTAAATGTAAATCCTGATATTGCAAATAAGTTTACTTTTGATGTTAACGTGAATGTTAATATTAATGTTAATAAATAATTACTAAATTTTCTGCAAATTTTTCTTGAATTTTATATATTACAAAACACTAATGTTTTATGGAATATAAAACACTAGTGTTTTATAGGTGTTATAATACGTTTCTTAATATGGTGATTGTGGATAAATAAATAAATGATTTTGAAAAAAATTGTGCCTACTAAAAAGCTTTTTAAATGTACAAATAACGGTGCAACCAAGATGATGTTAAGAATTTTTTAGTTAAATCACATTTAATTTACTGTTACATCTTCAAAAATATTAATTTTGTCTAACAAAGTTATAATTCAAAAATCTGCTACTTTTATCTAAACAATTTCTTTCAAAAACACACTATTTTCTTCGTTATTTTTGCTATCTAATAAGATAATTTTTATTAAACAGTATCTTAAAGAATATTAATTACAATTTTTTATTGCGGTTCTTAAATAATATGCTATTTCTTATATTAATGTTTTTATAATTAATTTGAATAAACGTGAATCTTAATAAAGGAGTGGTTTCAGTTTAAAACTTTCTAATTCATTCCAGTAGTCTGTTTTTCATTTGTAGGTCACAATCTGAAGGAGCTATGGCGCATTCCAGAAAGAAAATCTAATCAAACATCTATCAGTTATCTTATTACAAACGACAATCGCATTAAATTAATTTTTACCGGAACCAATTTTCCAAATTAAATTTGTTAACAGAAGCTCTTACTGTGGTAATCAAGTGCAAAACTCAAACGATTTGTTGATGATTGATGATGGCTGTAAATTACATTTCGTCCAAGTCCTGACTTTTTTTTTCAAAGCGACGATTTCCTATTTATCGTTTAATTGTAAAACGATTGATGTTCTAAATGCAACGAATTCTAGTAACAAATCGGACAAAACGACGTTAATTAGATTTTCTTGTAGGTTGACTTTTCAAACGTCTGGTCGATTTTTCTTATAATTTTGAATTGTTTGTTTATTGTTTAAAATATATCTTGATTGATATTTTTTATAACTTTTGTGAATTTAATCGGTACAACGGTATTAATCATCGTTTATAAAGATTTTGTAGAATAACAGTTTTTTAGTAAAGAAAATAGTAAATATTGATGTATGCAAATATGTATCAAAAAACTTTTGCATTGCTTTGTTTTAAATAATCAAAACTGTAACCATGATTAGTCGATTTGTACGATTTATTTAAAATTGGTTTTCTAATTATCCTAAACTTGTTTGCTTGTAAAAACGGTTTGATTATTATAATGTTCAAACAACTGTATTGGTGACAATTTTTTGTTTTTTGATCTTTTTCATTTTTGTCAAGATTATTTGTGTTGATTTATTATAGCGCACAGGTTTTATGAGTAAGAAGTCACTATTCCAAAATTTAGATTTTTTCAATAGGTTGTATTTACTAAATTAATCAATGATTATTAAAATAAGTAGATTTTGACAAAAAACTTATAAACTGAAAATTAATTAACTTCGAAGATTGATACAATTGAGTTCTTTGGCTCATTAATTCAGCTGGACATTTTTACTTCAGTTTTGTTTACCACAAACGCGTCATAAACTAACTAGCCTTTTAATCTGGACCAAGTAGCGACCATATAATTTCTAATTTTCTTTATAAACACTCAAGTGTCCTGACCTAACGTCGATATAAGGTTTTTCTAGAAACATTTTCGACTCTAACATTTTGGCATATTAAGGCCGGGCGCATATTAAGACGCAGGCGAGGTAGCGCAGCACAGGGCGACACAGCACAGTGTTTTGTGCTCTGTCAGTTTGAACTTGCGAGCGCATAATGAAGGACAGGGCAGAGCAGAGCGGTGCTGCATCTACGATGGCCTGCGTCACTTAGACCAGGCGCATATTGAGACGTAGCGCAGCACAGGGCGACACAGGACGGTGTTTTGTGCTCTGTCAGTTTGAACTTGCGAGCGCATATTGAAGGACAGGACAGAGCGGAGCAGTGCTGCGTCTACGTTGGCTTGCGTCACTTAGTGTTTGTAACACAGTTTACTGCAGCCGTGCCGCACACTTCAGGAGGTACCAAGAATATAATTTTTTTACTAACAAATTTGCGATTGAGGAAAACATTATCGAGGCTGTTCGTCATCACAAAGTTTTGTTTGACACAAGTCATCCATACTACATGAAAGCAACATATGGGAAAAAATTGCTACGTTTTTTTTTTTCATAAATTTACTTTTACCCGACTTTTTACGTTTAGTTAATGAATACAGCAAAACAAGTTCATCAAATGCATCATCGGAATCTGATTCAGAACTTAAATTAATTAAACTTTCAGCTATAAAATCGCGCATGACGACGCTTTTGATGCCAAACAACCGGACGGTAACAACAAACTGAGTGGTAATATGCGCTCATAAAGGTAACGTAGTTTTTCCTACGCTGTGTCGCCCTGGGCTGCGGTCGGGCGCATACTGAGACGCAGGCGACGTAACGCAGCACAGGGCGACACAGCACAGTGTTTTGTGCTTTGTCAGTTTTAACTTGCGAGCACATAGGACAAAGCAGAGCAGAGCAGTGCTGGGTCTACGTTGGCTTGCGTCAGTTAGTGTTTGTAACACAGTTTACTGCAGCCGTGCCGCACGCTTCAGGAGGTACCAAGAATATAATTTTGTTTTTTTACTAACAAATTTGCGATTGAGGGAAACATTATCGAGGCTGTTCGTCATCACAAAGATTTGTTTGACACAAGTCATCCATACTACATGAAAGCAAAGTTAAAAAACAACATATGGAAAAAAATTGCTAAGATTTTTTTTCATAAATTTACTTTTACCCGACTTTTTACGTTTAGTTAATGAATACAGCAAAACTAGTTCATCAAATGCATCATCAGTATCTGATTCAGAACTTAAATTAATTAAACTTTCAGCTATGAAATCGCGAATGACGACTCAATATGCGCCCGGCCTAACTATCTTTGACTTTTTCGAACATGTTAATTGGTTCCGTGTGCTAAAAATAATCAAAAACAACATGTCCCTTTACCTTTCTTGACTTCATAGTCATCTACCCAAACGTTCCGTTGGATTTTTTAAATGATTAATTAGTTAGTAACGGTCGGTAATTTTAGTGAAGTGGTTTCCTTCCAAATAATGACTACCGCCCGAATTACACCAATAATTTCCTCTCCGTAGTTGAATACTTTTTCTACACCCTACATGTCGTAGACTTTTAGCTTTTATTCCAAAAGCTATGCTGTAGCCAATTTTTGTTTGATAGTCTAGAATGACAACTTACAATATTTTGCCTACTTCCAAAAAACTTGTATAATATTCAACGGATTAGAAATCTCAATAATAGTAGGAACTTTGTTCAAGTTTACCTATAGTTTATGTTTAACTCAATATCTCAATGGTAGCCTTAGAAAAAAAATCTAAAGTTGTAATCATCAAATGTTAAGACAAAGTAAACACACAAATTAGCACAAAATAACAACGAATACAAGACACATCGGGTACTTATTAATTTTTTGTGATCTTAAAGGTAAATGTGCACCCTGATGCGATATAAAAATTTATTTCCTTTGTTGGTGGATTCTGAATTGTAAATGTTTGCGGATTATTATCTATGTTAACAATACGAGGGTGGTCTGAAAAGTTTCGACCTAACATAGTTACCTTCTCCCAGCAATGTTCCCATCTCTTTAATCCGTTCAATTAGTACTCGGCGTTCTCTTCTGCAAAATAATTGTTCACGAAGGTGATTGCCTCCTCATTTGACAAAAATCTTTGTCCTCCAAGTGCAGTTTTTAGTTGAAGGAACAGAAAGAAGTCGCTTAGGGCTAGATCTGGTGAATAAGGTGAATGGTCAAGCAGTTCAAACCGTAATTCATGGATTTTCGCTATGGTAACTGTTGAAGTGTGAGACGGGACGTTGTCTTGGTAAAACAGAATTTTTTTTTCTGCAAATGTAGCTGTTTATCTGCAATTTCTGCCTTCAGCTTGTCAAGTAATGATGCGTAGTATGCTCCTGTAATGGTTTTCCCTTTTTAAAGTTAATCGGTTAGGATAACTCCATGACTATCCCAAAAACAGTTGCTATCACTTTTCCAGCCAAAAAAACAGATTTTTATAGCCGGTTTCCCATTTAGTGTCCACTGTTTTGGCTGTATTTTTGTTTTAGGCGTATAGTGGTGTATCTAAGTTTCTTCTACAGTAATTAATCGGCGCCAAATTTATTGCGCTTAAACTGCGCCAACAGAGCATTGGATATGTTCATTCAAACACGTTTTTGGTCTAACGTTAGCAAACGCGGCACCCAACGCGCGGACAGCTTTCTCATGCTTAGATCTTGATTTAATATGTGACAAACACGTTCTTTGGACATTTTCATTGCTTCTGCTGTCTCTCTCATTTTAATAAATGACGGTGAAGAGTCCCCGTACACAGAGTTTAACTCATCTTTAATTTGCGTAGGCGTATTCCCTTTCAAAAACAATTATTTTATTACAGCTCGCTACTCGATTTTCTCCATTTTCACAAAAATACTCACATCGACTTACGCAAACGACTGTCAAATAAAAACTGCACGTCCAAAATGTCTGAAACTTTGATGTGTTGCTGTCAAAAGATGCAATTCTCTAATTTTAATTGACGAGTGCTGCCATCTTCACGTTGAGGTCGGAAACTTTTCAGACCGCCCTCGTATGTAAATCTGTAGTAGAATTATTAGGATTAGTAGCAGAGATGTTGTTACTTTGACCTCCACCTAAAATCGTCATTGCGATTTTCGTTTTATTGAGCAGAGATTCTTCAACATAAGCTTCTGCAACCGTGTCGCTTTTCCATCCTCCGTGACATTTTAAACTTTCCTTACTGCCGCCTGCGTTGGCAAAGAAACTAGCCGACGTTCAGCGAAATCAGTGGCCGATACAAAGTGATGGTTCCACCAAGTGCAGGTAGCTAACAATTTTGCTTGATACACTTTTAAAATAGATTCCAACTCGCTGCACTGTGCATTTGACTTTTTTATACGTTAGGACAAATTGGTCATGGGGCGTCTGTTTAGGACGTAGACACAAATATTTATTAATAAATTCTATAGATTTTGTTTTTTCTTCCTCTTTCAGTGATCATAAACAACCGAACTCTGCGTGTTTTTGTTTTATTTACATGAACAACCAGAATTATTTCTTTGTGCTTTATATCACTTACATTTAAATTCAAAAGCTCTTTATTACGCAAAGCTCCATCAATGCCAAAGACAATACAAATCTAAAATATTACATTCATAACAAATTGGTATTGAGAAATTACCTTCATCATTAAGCAGATTTCATCTGAAGCATTTAGTAAAAAAATGAATATTTCTTCTGTTTTGTTTTAAAAAACCGTAAATTTTTGTATTTACTAATGTCAACGTCATTCTTTATTGGAAAAGAGTACTTTCACCATAGAGTAATAAGACCACTTTGAAAAAGAAAAATATTCTTTCGATAAATCAGAAAAATACGCCAGTAAAACGTTCTCACTATATTTTATAATTCCGTGTTTCTTGCACCACTCCATGAATATGTCATACTTGCGATTGTACTTACTTTGTTTTGCTTGTGAATCTGCGCAGTGTACCGCGGTGTGGCACTTGGAGTCATAGGTGAGATTTGAGCCGTAGGAACTATATCCTTGTCCAATTTTTTACTAAATTACTAGATAGAGTTTTCACATAAATTGTACTAAAGTTTATTTTGCCGCCGTCACTTTTCTACCTAAAACCAGTCGCGTTAACTTTAATTGATTTTTTTTCGTAAATTCTTCCGTTTTGGATTTAATTCTCAACGTGGACTTTCTGTAAAACACCTTCTATTTACTAACCGTACAATCTGTAATGTCACAGGTTTAATTGTGCATCAATACAGTGTCGAAAGCTTAACCGGTTAATGACTAACCATTTAGTTTAAGTACCAAAACTGGGTAAACTCAACAACAACAAAATCGCCGCTTATTTTTAATACATATTTTGTTATAAAAATGCGTTGGTGTAGCTTCAATTTTGTCAAGCCACTTTAGAACGGGCAAAAAGAGGAGTGTTAGTACTCTAAACGTTAAATAAATTTCTACTATTTTCTGTTCTAAATGTCAGTTGTTAACGTTTTTTCAAACTAGGTGCGTAACTACGCTAACGCCCAACATATACTGTCGGTTCTAACGCGAATGGTCGGCGGAATTAAGATCAATTTTATTAATTTTTCATTATAATGCATCTTCTTAGATAGTTATTTTGATATTTTAATTTATTAATCTTGTACATATTACGTTAATAAATTGTTTAAAACTTAAATTTATTTTTCTATTCTGTTTGTTTATTTTGCCCCTGAACTCAATTAATAGAAAAATAATTATAATACGAATGAGGAAGATATGCGGGAAAAGAAGTTAAAAGGTTACAAAAGAAGGAAATAATATAAAAAATGAAATAGTAATTATAGACGATAATACACGAATTCAAGAACGAAGATTAATAAAGTAAATAATGTGTGATTCATTTAGAGGTACTTTTTATGATGGGGATTTTATTGCAAATGGCGAATGCATCGAGTCAACTGAAATAGCATTCTTCATCAGTACATTTCTCCAAAACAGAGGCCGACCGGAATATTACTGTGAATGGTGATCGTTATCGCGCCATAACAACAGACTATTTGATACCTAAAATTGAAACCCGTGATCTCGACAAAATTTGGTTCATACAGCCCGTAAAACCATGGCTTTACTGCGAGAACGATTCGGTAAACAGATGAATTAGCCGGCTACATCATGTGACTAACACCTCCTAACTTTTTTCTTTTGAGCAATGAAAACTTTAAAGTATACATGAATAAGTCGGTTACGATTGAGGCATTGGGGGCCAATATTACTCGAGTTATTGGTCAAATACCACTCGAAATACTCACAAGCGTCATTGAAATTCAGAATGGACCATTTTAACCGTAGTTAAGGCCAACATTTGAAAGCAATTATCTTTAAGAAATAATTATAAAAATGCTTCTTTTGTATGATAATAAAGATTATAAAATAAAATTGTTTTTATTCATTTTTTTAATTTAACCATAACATTAAAAAAAGAACTAGGCCAGAAACAATAATTTTTACAACTATTCAATTAATTCGCCACCTCTTTTAACACAGTTCAACTCTACGCCTCAGTTCCTTGTAACTGTTGCAAATTTCTTTAAGTCTCAAGGACGCAACATCATCTCTTATACGATTTTGTATCCACATTGTTTAGGCAATTTTTCCATGTAGGTATACAAGTTGTTTTAACGGTTTTCACAAATAAAAATCTAAAATAGTTAAGTCAGGGATTCTTGGAGGCCACAAAAAAAACAATAAAATTCCCGCCAATCCAATTATTTTCAAATTGTTGATTGCGCCAGGCAGCAACAATTTGCGCACGGCCAGACAACCATCCTGTTGAAAATACATCTTCTACCGATAAGCAAGTGGGAGTTCACTTAAACCATCCCAGAAGAAATTGCTCAACATTTCTAAATAATTGTGCTAATTTACATTAGCATCAAAAAAGTATGACCCTATTACTTCATGATAAGAAACAGCACACCACACGTTGACCTTAACAAAATATTGACGTTTTGATGCAATTCTAAAGTGAGGATTAGTATCACTATCTTCACAGTACCATTGCTAGAAAAAGTTGCTTTATCTGAAAATATAATACTTTTGAATAGTATAGCAGGGCGGGTTCTGGAACACATCCGGATACTTACAACCACGACGGATACTTTCTGGGGGGAGAACTTAGAATCCTGGGCCACAACGGATACATTGTGGTGAGGAAACTTTAGATACTGGGCCACGACGAATACTTTGTGGTGGGGAAACTTCTAGACCACAAGATGGCGGTAACTTTGGGGCGGGTTCAGGACCACAAAATTGGCAAAAAATTTGAGGTGGATAGAGCAAGTTCAGGACCACAAAATGGCGGACCACTATATGGCAGACCACAACATGGCGGATAATCACGTGGGCGGGTTCTGGTCTACAAAATAGCGGACCACAACCTGGCTGATAATCACGTGAGCAGGTTCTGGTCTACAAAATGGCGCACCACAACATGGCTGATAATCACGTTTGGTTTCATTCGGAATGGATCGAGATCGTTCAAGGTTGCCAGAAAGGATAACGACCTATAAGAGGTCGGGGGTCACGTTCGAAGTTTCGCTTTGTAAAACTAGATGTTGAGATCATGAACCTTTTATTAGGTCAACAATAAATGTAATTTTGATTTATAAGCAAAATTTACTAAAGTAGAATGCTGATGCGGCTGAACACGTAATGTGAAGCCGGATGTTGCTTAATCTTGATAAACAATAAGTGTAATTTAATTTATAAGCAGAATTTACTAAAGTGGAATGCTGATATGCATTAAAAATGTAATGTGATATTGTATGTTGGGATCATGAACTTTTTATTAGGTCAACAATAAATGTAACTGTAATTTGTAAGCAAAATTTACTCAAGTGTAATGCTGAACAAGTCTGTTTAAATTGGTACAGGTCTATTTATACAGGTACAGGTTTGTTCATACAGCTACAGGTCTGTTTATACAGATACAGATCTGTTTATACAGATACAGATCTGTTTATACAGGTACAGGTCTGTTAATATAGGTACAGGTCTGTTAATACAGACAGGTACAGGTGTGTTAATACAGGTACAGGTCTGTTTATACAAATACAGGTCTGTTTATACAGGTACAGGTCTGTTCATATACGTACAGGTCTGTTTATACAGATACATGTGAATATCCACCATGTTGTGGTCCGCCATTTTGTGGTCCTAAACCTGCTCTTCCATCTCAAATTTTCTGCCATTTTTGTGGTCCTGAACCCGCCCTAAAGTTACCGCCATCTTGTGATACGCCATTTTGTGGTCCTGAACCCGTCCCGAAATTGCTGCCATTTTGTGGTTTTAAGTTTCCTCACCACAAAGTATCCGTCGTGGCCCTAGATCTTAAGTTCCCCCACCTTAAGTATCCGTCGTGGTCATAAGTATCCGATGGTTCCAGAACCCGCCCTGCTATACTACTCTTTTGTGAAAATTTGGTTCTCCATTATTTTATCTCCTACCCACATGCAAAAATGCTTTTCATCATCTCCCTGTTTTAACGTATGATTAAGAATAGGTTTGTAGGAATAATTTACGTTCCTTCATAACTCTTTAAATATGGGATTTGCTCATATTCAGTTGAAGCACCCGTCTCGGTAATGAAAGTTTAGGATTATCTACACCAAATTCAAAATTAATATTGTAGAAGCATCATCTTCATAACGTACTAATTTATTTTTTTTTAAATTCAAAACAGAACAAGTTTCCAAAAAATGTTTCACCAACTTTATTAATACGGGAAACAGTTACCCCGGAAAATGTTTCTTCCGCAATGTGATGGTAGCTCTTTTCTCCAATACCATTAAATTTTATTCCATATATTTTTTTTGTGATAACGTTAATATTTTTACCAAACATTACAGAAGCATAGTTTAAAGCTATTTTTGAGAAATAAATTCGTGTTTGACGTTTTCAAGTCGAAGCCTTCTATCACAAACAATAATAGACGCAATGCGATGAAAAAAATTATAAATTTTTTTTTTGGAACATGATATGTAATATTGAATTTCTAATTACAAATTTGATCGTTTGAAATCAAGCAAAAACTTTTATCGCTTTAGCATTTTTTTTGTAAAATCGAAGATAAAAATTTTGTTCCTCTTTTAAACTTAATCCGGGGACATAATAATTTTAAAACGGAACACAAAAAAAACTGTAGAAAGTTTCGTGCTGGTTTTGGATTCTTTGATGGCACAATTAATGCAAATAACGTGATTGCTTTAAGCACACCTAGACATCAAAGAATTCACAGTCAATTTTCTTTATATCATAGTTAAAAATGAAACATTAGTACCAAATTATTTTATGCACGAATATCTTAATCAGAACCATAAAGTTTGAATAAACAGTTAAGAAGTTAAGGTGGTGGAGGCAGTCCAAAATTTTTGGATTGTTTGATACTTTCATATGCTATGAAACTGACTAGTTAAAAAAATTATATTTATTCTTTCATAATTTTGTAGAAAACTTTTGTAATTGAGGAACTACAGCTAAGCGTTTTATAATTTTTTTTTCAAATTTATGACATCAAATTATATGAATTGAAAATATGAAGACACATTTTTTTTTTTTGCCACCAATTACAGTCCTTGAGAAACTTCAAGTTAATTGCCTACCACCAATTCATTTTATTTATTTAAACAAATACAGTAAAATATGAACCTAATAAATCAATAAATTTCTACGTAATTCTAAGATAAAGAAACAGCACTAGATGAAATATCATATTTCACATCTACACTCAACAAGTAGGTTCTTAGAATTCATCAATCACTTTCATTTTCTTATAATTTTTTTTTTATTACCATACAAGAAAAAACAAGCAAACAGTACATTGTAAGCATCAAATTACAACTACATTAAAAATAACAACCTCCTTTGAAAATATTATTTCAAATCTTAAGACAAATTCAACATCTTATCAAATAGATGTTTGATAAAGGTTGACATTTTTAGATTTGGAGTAAATCCATTCGCTCGAATATTTTATCAAGCCACACATTTTTCGTTTTTGTCGTATTTACATCGGAAAAATGTGTTGCATGTAAAAATAAAAATGTAATTCAAGCCGTAGCAAAAAGCAATTTCGAAATTCATTTAAATAATAAATAAGTAATATGATTTCTCTCGATTTTGATTACAATAAACAATATTAGAAAACATCTGCTTCTTTAATAATAAATTTTATTCTTGTACGGATTCGGATAGAAGAATCTTCAGAATTCTATTGTTGCTTTGACGTCCATTCCTTGGGATCGAATTGACTATGTTATGAGTTTTGCTCTCTATAGAGCACGTAATGTAATTGGAAAGCTCTATTTGTCTAATTTAGTTTAAATTATGATTGGTGATGCTCATGCAATGATTGATTTTGATTTGTACCTTGCCTATAGTTTATTAATGTGTCAGCACATAAGTTGATTATATATAACTATTTGTGAAAAAATTTAGAAAATTTTTGTGCACTTTCAAGCTTGTTTGTGGTTATAATCTAGTACCCAGATAGTTGTGACCTTCCTTATTGAAGAAAAAATTTGAATTAAACAAAATAAGTGCTTTTATTTGATCTAATAAGTGACTTTAAATTTAGAATTTTTTTTATTGAAACGGATGCCTCAAAAATGTATATACTCAGTATACTATTGGCGCGGAGTAATAAACCTGTCAGAATTATCGAATCTCCCGTATTGCAGTGGCGTAGGTACCTGATACGTTTGGAAAATCATATTTTTAGTAGGTAAATATATTATAATAGTAAAATCTACCTTGATATGAATTATTATGTGGTTATATGTTATTTATTTTATTTGTATAGTAGATCACATTACAAATTTTACTTCTTACGTATTATATACCATTATTTTTGTATCTTGGTATAATACCCACATCTACGGCTATGATTCTCGTTTCGTCAGTACCTGGGCTGATGGCAACGTGTTTACGCAGATTAAACTATTGTTCTCAGACCCTAGATGGGTCGATATGCTGCAAGAGCGGCACAATGATCGTATTTTGGTTAGAATTTATTGGTTTTTACTTAACCGTAGAAGTACCGCTTTCACAAGAAAATAAAGAATTATTTCAAGCAATTATGATTTATTACTCCGGGCCAATAGTATACAGACTTTAGCCGAATAAGTAGGTGAAAAGTAACCATAAAGCAAATTGTCTATTGATATACTCTGGTGAAAAATAACTGCTAATGAGATTGATTTAAAAACTTTCTACGCTAATGTGTTTTTTCTGCTTCTATTGCATGTATTAAAAAAACAGTGTTAAAAAAAACCGAAAATTACACTTTAACGAATTTTGTTAAAATTATGTATGATGCCAAATTCATATAGAAAGAAAATGTTTTTAACAACAATTTTTATCAAAATGTACTCGCACAATTCTACAACATTACGTTCACTAAATCAATTGTATTATAAATTGTAGGATTTGAAGTAGTGGGACAGATTATCTCACATTGTAATTCCAATCTTACAATTTTGTTGGAAGACTTTCTATTTGATTTTTTTCCGTAAAACACCAAGTCGAAAAGGTAAAAGTATTACGAGAAAGTGTCACAGATAAAATAAAAAATAACATAAACATTTATTGTAACCCAGAAGGATATGAAGAGAATAGAAAAATACTGAAAATTAAATTCTTGAAAGATTTTCTGCAAAAGAGTAGTATAGTTTGAAGAAAATAAAATACACAAATATATTCCGAATATGAACAAGTCATCAGCCAAAGTGCTCCAAAGTTCGACTACAGAAATACTTCCAACACCTTGGAGAGAAACGTTTTACTAATGGGTGGATCAACAAGACGTTGCATTCTGACATTCGCGCCATTTCCGCCATTTTTGACTAATTAGGTTTATATTTGACATT
Organism: Abscondita cerata; assembly: GCA_030710515.1. NCBI lineage: Eukaryota > Metazoa > Arthropoda > Insecta > Coleoptera > Lampyridae > Abscondita > Abscondita cerata. Next base: position 290,421 of record JALBCR010004309.1, on the reverse strand, counting down.
TGTTTAGTAAACACACAGCCGTTCAAGAATGCCGAGGTATTCGGTCGAACAACGCGTACTTCGAAAATGGTAAAATTATTTCGACAACAATGCGAAAAATTCGCACGTTGTGTGGTAAAAATAAAACGCCTTCGCGCTCTGCTGTGCAAAATGTAATCGACAAATTCAAGCGATTTGGTTCAGTTTGTGATCATAAATCATCAACGCGTGTAAGACCGGGCCGGTCAAACGACAATATTGTTTCAGTGAGTGAGAGTTTGAAAGCTGATCACAACATTTCAATCCGAAGCAGATCACAACAATTAAACTTATCCTGTTCGACTGTACAGCGTGTTTTGACAAAAGACCTTCATTGTCATGCATACAAACTTCAATTAGTGCAGGAAATAAAACCAGATGATCACGGTCAACGTCGCGAGTTCGTCAATTGGGCTCTAAACAAGATTGCTGAAGATGCCGATTTTCCATCAAAAATCATCTTTTCAGATGAAGCCCATTTTGAGATTGGCGGCTATGTTAATAAACAGAATTGCCGTATTTGGGGTACGGAGAACCTAAGAGCAATTCAACAGATACCAATGCATCCCAAAAGACTCACAGTTTGGTGCGGACTATGGAGCAAATGTGTGATAGGGCCGTACATCTTTACAGATGAGAAAGACAATTGCGTTACAGTCAATGGCGAGCGATACCGAACGATGTTGGAAGATTATTTCTTTCCAATAATTGATGAAATGGTCGACGATGACATCTGGTTTCAACAGGATGGGGCTACGAACCATACGGCGTTACTATCAAATGCTGGATACAATTTCCGAACCGTCTAATTGGGCGAAAGACGGCGGTGAATTGGCCGCCAATATCGTGCGATTTGACGCCGTGCGATTTTTCCTGTGGGGATTTTTGAAGGCAAAAGTGTATGCTGACAATCCTTAATCGCTGGAAAACTTGGAAGAGAATATTCGTGGCGGTATTGGCGAAATTGGGCCGGCTCTTTGCAGAAACGTGATGCAAAATTTTGTCAAACGATTGCGGTGTTGCCAAAGCAGCCGGGGCGGCCATTTAACCGACATTATTTTTCATGTTAAACTGCTTCATTTCCACTACACACTGATATAAACGATTGTCGGAATTCTCAGTAAAAAGAACATTTTTTCGAATATTCAAAATGCAACGTCTTGTTGAATCACCTAATGGGCAAAGTACAACACACCAAAGTCATATTCCTTCTTTACCACCAGCTCACTATTCTTACATACGCAACGTCAACAAACAAGGAGCAAGAAACAAAACAAGGAAATCCTTGCGGGTCCTTACTTTTCAGTTTTTCTATCCAACCAATTGTAAAGTCGTTAAAGTCAGAATTTAATGTCTTATACCTCAACTATGAAACCCTAGGCGGAAATTCAGAAACAGTAGTACATGGTTTTAAACTGCTGGTCAAATGAAGGAAGCGTCAGGGACTTGAGATTAACACTTGCAAATGCGGAAACTACTTTTGCTCAGCAAAAGATCAAGATGTCTACGGCCAAATATTACCAGGAATTAAAGTTCTTAACATATTAATCAACACCAGGTGTACTTAACCAAAAGATGATGTATCTTCTTCCGACATTCTGTAATGGCCAAAAACTCTTTATTCTAAGAACACATTTAAATTGCACCGGCTGCAACTCAGGTGAATGCTACAGAGACTCTAAGGGTTGCTTTTTGGTTTATGCTTTGTTGCTTACTTTTATAGAGATGCTTCTCAACTAAAAACATAAATAATAACGAATAAATGGGCGCCAGCTTATTTATTAAGGGAAACAAGCAAAACCTTTCAGGGAATAAAAACAAATTTTAACCAAAAATATAAATCTAATAATCAAATAAAATTCAGCATTAAATAATAAACAAAATACGTTGACATTCGTCTACTCTAGTAATGAATTGACTTATAAACTACGGTATCAAATAGAAGATTAAATTTCTTTCAATGAACTTGAAACTATAAACGTAATAACGCTAGGATCCTTTACACGCGTTCAAAACGTTACCTAACTAAAATAACTTATTACAGATATTGAACTGTAAAATTCGCAGCTTAATTCAAAAGGTAAATATTAAATGTAGTCGCAAAACAAAACAACTACTGCATAACGTAAGGTACAACTACTGCATTTAAGGTACGACAACGAATGCTAATTATTGCGTACCGACTAATGCATAAGACAAAGATAACCACGACTGCGTTTTCTTAATTGTTGATATTATTTTAAGCACTTACTTGGAGTTCGTTGTGCTACGAAAGGAACGTTGAATTTTGTCGAATGTAGAACAGGTAATGGGGCTGGCCTTGTGAATGAAGCTGCACTCAGAATGACGTAATGCATACGAAATTTTCTATGAAACGAATTTTCTTTCTCCCATAAATTAATAACGAAGCGGATAATCGATTCTTCATCGATAGACACGTAGAAACCAAACGTACAAAAAGGTAACAAATTTTTATCAATTTCGGAATGCACGTTGATTCTTCTAAATCAAACTTTTCTTTAACGGAACGTACACAACACTAAAACGTAGATAGATTCGCTATAAAGCTAATCTATTCATTCAAACTTCGTTTTACTCAAAACGAAACAGATAAAAAGATAAAACGTACTTAACAACCGGAGTGCTGCTTCTCATTCGTCGCTATTGCTAGACTTTCCTTCGCGCGGGTAAACTTGCTAGTCATCACCACATTAAATGCAAACTAGCGGGGGAAATGCGCGCCTTATTTAAATATCAGGTAGCGATAGTTTTGGAACGCTACAATTCTAATGTGCAGATTTGGTGATATTCTAACCAAATAGGACGAAAACATAAAAAAATGCTTAGAAAAGTTGTTAAATAGTCTATTGAGTACGTTGTAGTGAAATGTGGCTGCACTTCCATGCAGATTTAATGAACTAGGAATTCAGAAACTGGATCCAGCCTATCTGACTTTTACTTGCAGCATTAAAAAATTAATTAGATTGAGATTTCTGCAGAAGCCAAATTACACTTGGTAGAGTCCTTCTCTGTGAAGAAGCAATTATCCTTGCTGTCCAGCGTAACTGGGACGAAATTTTCCTAAAGTATGTAATAACATTTTTCTTTAAACTGAACAGAATGCTGTTAAATATACCGCTATATAGAAAAAATGGATTCGGCAGCAGAAAAGAGAAAATACAGAATAAGAAAAAAAACAAGAAAAGGCAAGGAATAGTGGAATGCAGAGTGTGAGAAGGAGAAAAGAGAAATGAGAAAAGAAAGAAGGAAATGGAAAAAAGAGAAGATAGAGATAGAGGAATATAAAAGATAAAAACAAAATTCAAAGAAAAATGTAAAAAAGAAAAGAAGAATATAAAGAACAGTTAGAGAAAAGATAGAAGAAATAAAAATGAAGGACAAACATGGGCATTTATAAACAAAAATAGAACACAAAAAAAGGACGGGAGTAAAGATAGATGCAGAAAAATGGGAAGATCACTGTATTAATCTGTTAGGAGGTAAGAAAGAAAAAGTAATAGACAAAGGAGAAAGAAGGAAGAAAGCAAGGAACAGAGAATGGGGGATAACTAAAGAAGAAATGGATAAAGCAATACAGAAAATGAAGAAAGGAAAGGCAGAAGGGACGGAAGGAACACAAGGAGACAAATGAAGATACACTGGAGAATGAAGGAGCACTTAAGAAGAATATATGAAAGTATATGGGAAGAAGAAGGAATTCCAAATAAATAGAAAGAGGCTATAATATGTCCTGTATACAAGCGAGGTGAAAAACTACAGAGGAGTGAGCCTGACAAATGTGGGATATAAGGTTTATGCAGAAATAACGAGGGAAAGATTAGAAAAGGAAATAGAAGAGAAAAAAATTATACCTGACTGGCAAGCCGGTTTCAGAAAAGGAAGAGAGACAATAGATAATATAAATACATTCTAAAGCACATGGTCAATAAAGAAATTTCGAAAAAAGGAGGGAGAATGTATGGAATGTTTATTGACATCAAAGCAGCGTTACATAATGTGGATAGAGGGCTACTATGGATAATTATGGAAGAAATAATGATAAATGTAGAAATTAAGGATGCAATTGAGGAAATATATGAGGAAACAAAATGTAGAACAAGGGTAGGCAGAAAGTTGGGACGTGAATTTTGGACGGAAAATGGATTAAAACAGGGATGCCCATTAAGCCCCAGTCTGTTCTCATTATACATACGAGATTTGGAGAAAGAACTAGAGAAACATCAGGTGGGAGGAGTAGTAATAGGAAGAAAAAAGGTATGGGTGCTGGCGTACGCAGATGATATAGTAGCAGTAGCGAAGAATGGAGAAGAAATGGGAAGGGTGATTAAGGTTTAAAAAAAAATAGTTAGAGGAAAAGAAGCTACAGGCAAATAAGTAAAAAACAAAAATAATTGAATTTAAAAAGAGAAAGGGAAGACGGAAAGAAGAGAAATGGTGGTGGGGAGAGAAAGAAATCGAGAAAGTGAACAATTACAGGTACCTAGGTTATAACATTAGATATGATAATAAAGATGAAGACCATATAAGAGAACTCGGACAGAAAGGAAACAAAATAATAGGACAAGTTTGGGGGATAGGTGAATGGACATTTGGGAAAGATTTAGAGAAAAGACGATGGATTTTCGACAAAATAGTTAAAAGTGTGATGTTATATGGAGCAGAGATTTGTTGATGGAAGAAATGGGAACTATTAGAAAGGACACAGGAGAAATATTGGAAGTGGGCGTTAGGACTGGATAAGGAGACACCTGGTTATATAGTGAAAGAAAAATGAAATTAGAAAAATACGGATAGAAACTAGAAAGAAAGCATTGAGATTTGAAGAAAGGATGGAAAACAGGAAGAACAATGAACTTTTATATGAATGTTGGCAAGAAGTGGAGGCACAGAAAATTAGTTACAGGAAAGATGAAAGAAAAAATATTATGAAAGGTGTGGATATGAGAGAGAAGATAACAAGTTTGAGACAGGAAGGAAGATAAGAAAAGCAAGAATAAAAAAAGGAAAATTCAACGAGAAATATGGACAATTAATAACGGGAAGAGTGCCAAAATACATAATGGAGGGAAATCGCTGAAAGAAAAAAAAGATAGCAAGGTTTAGAACAGGAAATGAAGACAAGGGAGAATAAATACTGGTTGGAGGATGAAGAGAGGATATGTAGACTGTGTGGGGATGGATGGGAAATTATAATGCACATGAAAGAAGGATGTAGTGAGTTAAGAGAAGAGGAAACGAAGTGGTGGGTGCTATTGGGTGAGAAAGGAGAGGAAGTACAATGGATGAAGGAAGTGATGGAGTGAAGAAAAAGATGGACGAACGGAAAAGATAGATAATGAAGATAAAGGGATAAAGATGAAGGAGAAGAAAAAGAAGATTTTGTTAAAGGAAAGAAAATGAAAGATGTTTAGAAAAGAAGAGGTAGGAGAGTTAATTTTGTTAAATAAGAATATTGTTAGTTTGGTAGTAAGAAAATGTATGGTTTTAGGTTATATTTGTACAGAAAATCGAATTCATTTGTTATTTGTATAAAAGACAAAATAAATAAGATTCATTCATCTTAAATCAGTCAGTCACTTAAAAAAATATACCGCTGTTTGTGTAAAGCAATGAAGTTACTGCCCCAATGCCATTCAATTAAGTTTCCTTAAATCAATGCTTGATAATAATTCACTTCAAATTGCAATTTCATTAATGTTTGGATCTAATTTATGTGTTCCTCATCAATTTTAATACGTCTGATAGGTTTAGAAACCTTACCTGCAATAAAGAAGTTGGATGTTGGGCAAGACATTTTTAATAAATGATTTTCTTAAAAAAACATTGAAATCAGGCGAGATCCCTTCATTCTGGAATCTAGTGAAGACTGTAGAAAAGATGGAAGGAGTCTATACGCTTTATCACTAATGCATACTCTCACCGGTCCCTATAAAAATATCGATTCTACTGCCGGAGTTTTAACTGAATTAATCGCAACGCCAAAAATGGAAACGTAGTTGAACTCATCAACGTGATTGGTGACCGCATAAGATCCATATCCATAAAAACCTAGGAACAACGAGGAGAGATAAGCTGATAGTAAATGGAGAAGTAAAAATATTTAAGATGGTCATAGGAAAAATGACTAAAAAATTATGGAGAAATACAATCAATACAATCCAAAAAACTATCAAAAATTAAAACCAGGAGGAAACATTAATAACCACATTTAAGAAATAATTCAAAAATATAATAAAGCAGAACAACATGGAAAATTGGAAACGAATTTTTTTTTGCATTATTGAGATTATTTTCAAAGTATTGCATCAATTCTTTATTTTTATCCAATGCACCCAGCCGTCTTCTTAAAATCGTCAATTTTCTATTTTGTTATGTGCGTTTAGTGTCTCACATAACATAGTTTTAAATCCGATTTTGGATATTGCTATGTTATGTCTTTCACTTTGCAATTTTTTTTGGGTTTTTCTCTCTAAAGCTTTTTGTGAGGACACGACTTTCCATACTTATTTTTGTAATGGTTCAGGTCTGAGTTCGACATGTACACCACTCTAATACACTTTAGTTAACTACTTTTGACCTTACTTTAATTGTTATCAGGTTTCCAAAAATTCCTTATCCTACCTCCTCCTCCTCCTTAGTATTTTATTTGTTTATTATCATTTCTTTATTACGATTGCTTTGTCTATAGTGAGTAGCTATACAAGCCAAAGTTTTTATTATAACATCGTCAGCGTACCTAAGATAGTTGAGTCTTTGACCATTAATGTCTATCACTTTGTCAATCTAATTCACTTTTCAGAAAACATTTTCATCAGAAACAGTTTTAGAGGGATCTTATGTTTTCCCCTTAACCCCGAATAGACAGTCAAATATCCACAAAATCCAGACACATACCTAGATTATTATTCACACATTTTTCAATGAGAAATCTTAAAATTAGTAGATGAAGAAAAAAAGACACCAAAAAAACTAATTCAAACACAAGTTTGAATAGTTAGGCTACTATTATCAGGTGATTTATAAAATACAAGGAAGATTTTACGAAATGAATGAATAAAATGAAATGGAACATCAGTCGCAACATTTATTGTAAGTTGCTAGTTAAGCATACTATTTTACTACTGTACATGAATATTTTGTTCAATAATTTGTTTTTAAACGCGTGTCTTTATTTATATGTTATTTCAATTGCGTATTTGTTTTGATTTATAATAGTTTTTCTACCGTTTTACGGTTTAAATTTGCACTTGTCATTCTCATAAAGAAAATCCAAATAAAATTAAGTCCGTAGTTTTTTATTTGTTGTTTTTCGGTGGAAATGTTGTAATTACGTGCACTGCAGCGTTTCTGAATATTAAAAATTCTTTGATCGTTAAAGGTTGTAATAAAAAAAAAATTTTTTATATAAAAAAAATTAAAAAAAAGAATTAGTGTAAAAAAAAAAAAAAAAAAAGGGGAATTTAAAAATTTTTTAAAAAAAAAAAAAAAAAGTAATTTCTTGCTTTTTTTTTTAAATTTTTAAAAAAAGTTAAAAGAAAAAAATTTAAAATGTCTTACTGAAAAAAAAGTGTATGGGGAAAAAAGATGCATAAACACCACCTTTTGAAGTTCATCTTATTAATTTATAGGTATTTGTTGTTTATTGTTTCGTGATGGGCTGTATTTGTTTTTAAAAGATATCAAGAACTTATTTTTAAGATTTTGCTTATATTTAATATATGAGGCGATCATTGCCTGGTTTTTAAGTGGATTTTGAACAAAAAATTTTTTTTAATATAAAAAAAAAAAAAAAAAAAAAAATTTTTTTTTAAATAAAATTTTTTTTTTTTTTTTTTTTTTTTTTTTTTTTTTTTTTTTTTGTTTTTTTTTTTTTTTTTTTTTTTTTTCTTTTTTTTAAATTTTTGAAGAAGAGTAAAATCTAATAAAAACTAATAACATTACGGTTAAGCTAAGTTTGCCTATTCAATACAAAGTAAGTAAGAAAGGTATTTCTTAAAACTCGCCTCATTCGACTTTGGGCAGTCGGCTGTAGCGTTTTAAAATTATCGCTACCTTATATTTAAATAAAAAAAAAACAACAACATAAAAAAAAAACCACCCCTTATTAAAAAAAACTCCCCGCTCCCCTTAGTTTGCATTTATTGCAACATGATTAGCAACTTTACCCGTGCGATAGAGATTTTACAATGGCGACCGAGTAGAAGAAGCACGCCGGTGTTAAGTACGTTTTACGTTTTTATCTGTTTCGTTTTGAGTAAAACGAAGTTTGAATAAATAGATTAGCTTTATAGCGAATCTATATACGTTTTTGGTGTTGTGTACGTTCCGTTAAAAGAAAAGTTTGATTCAGAAGAGTAAACGTGCGTTCCGAAATTGAAGAATATTCGTTACCTTTTTGTACGTTTGGTTTCTACGTTTCTATCGATGAAAAATCGACTATCCACTTCGTTATTAATTTATGGGAGAAAGAAAATTCGTTTTATGGAAAATTCCGTATGCATTACGTCATTCTGAGTGCAGTTTCGTTCACACAAAGTACCAAGGTCAGCCCAATTACCTGTTCGAGCTTCGACAAAATTCAACGTTCCTTTCTTAGCACAACGAACTCCAAGTAAGTGCTTAAAATAATATCAACAATTCTTCAAACTTTCCGTGCATTGAAGTTAATTTTTGACAAACTAAAGTCGGCCTAAACTGTTTGCAATTAAATCGCAGTCGTGGTTATCTTTGTTTTATCGCATTAGTCTGTACGCAATAATTAGCATTCGTTGTCGTACCTTAAATGCAGTAGTTGTACCTTACGTTATGCAGTAGTTGTTTGTTTTGCGACTACATTATATTTACCTTTTGAGTTACCGGTTAAGCGGCGAATTTACAGTTCAATATCTTTAATAAGTTATTTTAGTTTAGTAACGTTTTTAACGCTTGTAAAGGATCCTCGCGTTATTACGTTTATAGTTTTAAGTTCATTGAAAGAAATTTAATCTTTCATTTGATACCGTAGTTTATAAGTCAATTCATTACTAGAGTAGACGAATGTCAATGTGTTTTGTTTATTATTTAATGCTGAATTTTATTTGATTATTAGATTTATATTTTTGGTTGAAATTTGTTTTTATTCCCTTAAAGGTTTTGCTTGTTTCCCTTAATAAATAAGCTGGCGCCCATTTATTCGTTATTATTTACGTTTTTAGTTGAGAAGCATCTCTATAAAGGTAAGCAACAAAACATAAACCAAAAAGCAAACATTCCCATGACCCCTTAGAGTCTCTGTAGCATTTATCTGAACGTTAGCCGGTGCAATTTAAATGTGTTCTTAGATTAAAGAGTTTTTGGCCATTACACGCAAAGCAAGGTTTAGCCGTTCGCAATTTTTTTTGGGTTTTATTTTTTTTTTTTTTTTTTTTGTTGTTTTTTTTTTTATTTTTTTTTTTTTGTTTTTTGTTGGGTTTTTGTTGTTTGTTTTTTTTTTCTTTTTTTTTTTTTTTTTTTTTTTTTTTTTTTTTTTTGTTTTTTTGGTTATTGTTGTAGTGTTTTTACTTTTTTTTTGATGTTTTTTTTTTTTTGTTTTGTTGTTTTTTTTTTTTTTTTTTTTTCTTTTTTTTTTGTTTTTTTTTTTTTTTTTTTTGTGTGTTGTTTTTTTGATCATCAGCAAAAGGAAAAGGAGGATTGTATGTTTTTTTTTTTTTTTTTTTTTTTTTTTTTTTTTTTTTTTTTTTTTTTTGCTGGTTGTTGTTGGTGGGCCCTTCCACTTCTCCTTTTTTTTCTTAAGGTTTTGGGTTTTTTTTTTTTTTTTTTTTTCTAATTATCTTTCTTTCTTTCACTCCCAATAAGTATGAAAAAGTTGAAGGTTTGTGGGTTTGAAGAGTCACATACCCATTTTTAATTGTTTTTAGCAAACCAAACCCTTTTGGGTTGGGGTTTTTTTTTTTAATAATAAGGAACAAGGTCTTTTCTACCAAAAAAAAAACACCACAACCACCCCCAATTTTTTTTTTCGGGGGGTTTTTTTTGTGAGCTGGGTGCTGTTTTCCTGAGACAATAATTAAATTTTAAAGGGCGGGGGGGGTTTTTTTTTTTTTTTTTTTTTTTATTTTTTTTTTTGTTTTTTAGTTTTATTTTTATTTCTAAATTTTTTTTGGTCGTTTTTTTTTTTTTTTTTTATTTTTTTTTTTTTTTTTTTTTTTTTTTTTTTTTTTTATTTTTTTTTTTTTTTTTTTTTTTTTTTTTTTTTTTCAATTTTCTTTGGCTCTTGCTCTTTTTTGGGCTTGGGGGGGGGGGACCTGGCCCTTTTGGGTGTTGGGTTTTGGGTTGGGGTGTGTGTTTTTTGGTTTGGGTTTTTTTGTGGGTCTTTTTTTTTGTTTTTTGTTTTTGGTTTTGGTTTTTTTTTTTTTTTTTTTTTTTTTTCTTTTTTTTTTTTTTTTTTTTGGGGTTTGTGGGGTGTCTTATTTTTTTCTTATCTGTTGTTGGTTGTAATTTTATTTCGTTTTTTTTTTTTAAATTTTTTTTTTTTTTTTTATATATTTTTTTTTTTTTGTGTTGTTTTTTTGTTTTCCTATGAGGGAAGAGAAGGAGTATTTATTGGCTAAACATAAAAGAAAAAGTGCGTTTGTTTTCACAACTAATTAGGTTGGTATATCCGCTGTCATATTATTATGAACGTTACAGTAAAGGAAATACCAACTTAATTCGTCGAAAATGAAACGTCATTATAACTTGCAGTATTTATCTCAAAATCATATAGAAAAGTAAAATGTTTAAAAGAACCCAACTAAGAAAAATAGTATGTTAAAGCTCATATGTCACCGACATTTTTTAATATGTATTTAAAAAATGGTAAAGGTCCCGAAGAAGAAAGCTATAAAGTAAACATAGAAAAAAAAAGAATAGAAAAAAACTAATTGAAAATGTAAAAAAATAATTTATCTATTGGGAAGATAATGAAAAATTAAACTCAGTTTGTGTTAGACATGGTACAAATATAAAACAGCCGTAGAAAATGTGGAAAGCAATAGAAAAAAAACCAGAAAGAGAAGAAGAAAAAGTTTTTGATTGATCTGAATAAAACTCCTTAATGTTTGACATCACTTTATTTTTACATCCTCTACATTATAAGCATTTAGTATACAATACAAAGGTGGTGATATCTTAAGTTTAATTTATATTAGAAGAACTACCATCAGACGTCTCTGGGCAAAAAAATGAAGTGTCTCGAAATATACATATTCATCGCAACTTTTAAACCTTAAAAGTGCTTTTAGGAACAGTTTTAAATTAAGTTTTAATTTGAACTATTTACCGTGCTACGTTTAAACTAAAAAATTATGAATTTCTTGCATTTATACGAGAATGTATTGATATCTAGTTAGCCTAGACCAGTTACTTGCATAAACAAAATATTGCGTTACCATAGCAACGAACAATAACTTATTAGAAGTGTCAGTGTAAAGTTTGACGTCAAAAAGTAAACCAGAGTCACGCAATAAATTAAATGAAAAAGATGTCCACCGAAATTGTGAAAATCGAAAAATTGGAGTATCGAGCCATCATCAAGTACCTGTATTTAAAAGGGTTAAGAGGTAAGCAGATTTACGAAGATATGCTTAATACCCTTGGTGATCAATGTCCTTCGTATGCGACCGTCAAAATTGGAATGCAAGCTTCAAAAGAAGTAAATTTTCCATTGAAGATGATGACCGATCGGGAAGGCCAGTTTCTGTGTCAGTCCCCGAAAATATCGATGCAGTTCATGACATGATTTTATCAGACCGTCGAATTGGGCTAAAACGGATATCTGAAGCACTGAATATTTCATACGAACGCGTTCATCATATGGTTCACGTCAATTTGGACATGAGAAAAATTGCTGCAAAATGGATCCCCAAATGTTTGAATGTTGACCAAAAGCGTGCAAGGGTAGAAGCATCGCGTTCGATCTGTGATTGATTTGAAAACGATGTAGACTTCTTAAACCGAATTGTTACTATGGATGAGACTTGGGTACATTTCTACGATCCAGAAACAAAGCAACAATCGATGGAATGGCAACACTCTGGTTCTCCAAGACCTAAGAAGTTTCGTGTCCAAAATCTGCTGGAAAAGTTTTTGCTTCAGTTTTTGGGATTGCCATGGAGTAATCATGATTGATTTTTGGATAAGGGTAGAACAATAACTGGAGATTACTATTCGACATTACTGACCACTCTACGGGAAAATATTAAAGAGAAAAGACGCGGAAAGCTATCCAAAGGTGTTTTGTTTTTGCAGGACAACGCACCTGCACACAAATCTCATGTTGCCATGCAAAAAATTCGTGATTCAGGGTTTGAATTACTAGAACACCCGCCTTATTCACCCGATTTGGCTCCGTCCGACTATCACCTCTTTCCTCAACTGAAAAAAAGTATGTTGAGTAATAAAATATTTTGACATTGAAATTTTGTTTGGTTATATAGTAGGCTAAGAATTTTTCAATATATCCTCGTACAGTCATGGAACACTACAAACTGTTTGGTTTTAAACCTCATCAAACAGCACTATTCGAACTCTTTTCTTATTTTTTTTGTTTTCACTTCTAAATTAATATTTTATTTCATAAACGAAATGGGTACCGTAATAATTGTATGGGTGAATCTAAAATAAGTAAACCAAACTTTTTGAAAAACTTTATTGTTGGTCTATAAAGTGGATGTTGATGAATTTGCTTAATCGGGTGCAAGGTGGCTTTTTATTTTGTCATATAGTTTGCAGTTCTTCTGAATATGAGACATAAGCGACAGGTTTTTTTGTCGCCAACAATGTGACTTTAAATAGCACAAACTCTTGCTAGACTTATAAATATAACTTATATGGAGTCGGTACTCTATTATTACATATTTCGGATTTCAACTGCTTGTTGTGGTGAACTCTATAAGTATTTTTTATTTTTTCGAACATTTAAGCAGGTAGCTCATACTTGAAAACTTTGGTATCCTTCAGTCTAGAGTAGTAGGTAACCAGGTAATTTTTTAAGCACTTTCGGCACTTTTATCAATGAACCGAGTGTATACAGTCTATACGTACCGAGATTGTGAAAAATTGTTTGAATCTTGGAACTTTTTTCATATACTTTAAACAAGTCAAATTTGCAAAAATATTTAGATTTCATACGCAGTGATTTAAGCAACGCAATATTTAGCATTTTCTTGTTTACTCCTCCGTCTGGTTTGGGTATAATGACAATAGGCAAATCCGAATCAGTAGATTCAAATTGGTGAAATAATGTTGTTCTGATTCAGGTCTAAAGGCCGTCGTTAATTGAACGTTTTGCTAACGCGAATCATCAACTTCTTTAAATGTTCTTCCAATGTCACGACATCAAACTTTTTTTAAAACCAACTATGATAATTTAACAGGTCATCAAATCATCAAAGGACGAAAGAGACCTTCTTTCCGCAGCTGGAGTTTAGGGTATACTTTCTTTTTAGAGAAAGTATACCTATAAACCACCAAGAGATCGATGAAAACTAATGTTTTATTATTATTAGGAATGGGGTGAGTTTCATGGAAAGAACCTCTTGCACTGTGACCAGATTAGATCTTTTGTGTCCCTCTCTAGTTGGACTTAGGAAAGATCTATGTCTTTGACAAATTCGATCAGATTCTTAGTTGGGAGTTTTAGTAGATCTTCTTCCAAAATGAAGATGAGTTCTAAGTGTTTGTATCTCTTTAGGCACAAAGCCGACCACCTCATAATGATGTGGTCTATGCGCTCCACCTCTATACCATAGTAGCTCCATGTATCATCATCCACCAATCCCATCTTTTCAAGTGATACCTGCAAAGGATGTGTCCTGTTAGTGTACCACAGAGTAGTTTTAACTCTCTTCTAGGTAAGTTTAACACTTCCTTTCCCCTCTTTTGATTAGGGCTAAGAAATTTCTTAGAATATTTGAGACCTGGCAAATTACTCCAGGTTCTGTTGGCGCAGTTGATAATAACCCTCTAATAATCCCTCTGGCTAAAGCCGTACATAGAAGATTGCCCTGTAAAAGATTTTGTTGCCCCTAGCTTTACTTGCTGCTTCGCTTCCTCATTGCTTCCTATTCCCTCATGCCCTGGCACCTAGACAAGTTCAACTTTGTTTTTATCCTCCAGTTAATTTAGGGTCTGATAACACTCGTGTAGCATGTGTGATCTCAATCTATTACTTTGTAGTGTTTTTAAAGCCGCTTGACTGTCCGACATGTTGCTTATGTGCTGTTTGAATCGGTTGTTGGTGAGGAGATGTTCTGCCACCATGTGGATGGCGTGTATTTCTGCTTGAAAAACCTTAGTCCCACCACTTCTGTTTCCACACCATTTCCTATTTTAGATCCATCTGTAAACCATTTTTGGGAAGATCCCGGCACGCAGTCAGTGTCTCCAGTCCAGTCTTCCCTAGTGGGGAATTGAACATTGTATTTATGAACAAAGATTATTTTAGGGTTTGTCTGGTCGCTTACTGCAACCATGTTTAGTAAAGAAGTGGTTCTAAGGATTCCTAGATGACCTTTGAGGTTGCCTTCTTTAAAATGGCATACCTCATGTAATTTGAGGATCTGTTTCATAGCTTCCTCCTTAATTGCCACCGGTAGAGGATCCAGACTGAGAAGGGTCTCCATTGCGGTTGTAGGTGTGGATTTCATGTCACTTATGTTGAGCAGACCTGCAAGCTTTTGCACCTTTGCCAGCTTTGCTTGCGCGGTACTTTGGTCTACTTTCCCCCACTAAACTGCGGATGCATAGAGGACTCTAGGTTTGACTACCTGCTTGTAAATCCCGTTAGTTGCCCTGGGGTTCAAACCCCACGTTTTGCCAACTATTTGGCGGCATGTCCATAAAGTTTTATGATCTTGTTGGTAATTTTTGCAAAATACTTTTTATAAACTTCAAGTTGCTAGCAACGGTTAACAGTTATCACAAAAAAATTGGATAGGCAGCTATTAAAATTCATAACTATCCAGAAATCTTCAACAGAAAAACAAGAACATTAAGAAATTTTATTCTAAAGAATCCCTAAGAACAATGTTCTTTGTCCAGGATAGACAGCTTAGACAAATAATGCATTCGATAACTTAAAGCCACTATAACATTTCGAAAACATGACTTTCGAACTTAATTAATTAGCATAAGCAAAATGTGTGTCTAACGACATCTCGTGTAATATGGACCCGTACAAATAATACAGTCGTGACAGTTAACTGTTGGCATTTCTTAGTTTAATTGATTAAGATTCAAAAGAGGTGCTTAAAGAAAATAAAGATAAATTATTTTTTGATTTATATACGTGGCTTCATGATAGTGAAATTTAAATACTAAGTAAAAATACTAAAAGGAATTTTTAAATTAGTTCAAATGTGAAAAGACAATAACCTAGTCAAGTAGAATCCAGAAAAAGAGTAGAATCTTAAACGCAAAGTCATTAAGCACCCAATCCAAAACGATGTAGGAAAGTAAACCTTAGAATAGAAATTGGAAAATTATTTTTTAAAAATCTCAAATCTCAAATAAACAAATTCTATTAACCTGTTGCTTTTGTTTCCCAATCGAAACTGTAATTAAGGTTTATCATTACTCAAACTAAATATTTAAAGAAACAGTTTGAAATTGAACTGTGCCAAATGAAAAGCAAACTTAATTTAAATAATGATCGATGAGAAATGAATTCACTTGGAAATGAACGGTTCTTTAGTTTCCCGAACCAAAACCAAATTTCCGTTTTCCCTTTCGATAACAATTTTAGAACGCACCCGTCAATATACTCGTGTCGATAATTAATGAAGCATTTTAAAAATAAAAAGAGAAAAGGTAAAAAATTTGAACAGCTGCACGGTTGTCTAGAAACTAATTTCTCATATCGAAATTCAATAAACGTGTTAAGAAAAATGAGGATGTCTAAGAATGACGGTTATAATGATAACGACGGCAGAAACTAATGTAAGAATCGTATATTGCGTCGTAAATATTTTTCGGATAAATTGAGCGTAATTCTAAAAAAGGAAAGATAATTTCATGATTTGATCAAAAGAAAAAAAAACGTTTTCTTTTGGTTATTGTCGCTGAGGGGGCACCAATTTTTACTACAGAGAACGAGAAGCGTCGTTGATTAATAGATGCGGGACTGGATCAATACAGTACGTTTCTTTCAGAAGAGAATCTATTACGAATTTTTTTTTCACATGTTTCAGTGGTACAACGTCTATTATGAATTGAAAATTTAAAAAAAAATCGTACATAAGTTTTGATTTGAAGGGATTTGAAAGGCTGAAGCAAAATTACAATTTAGCAACTGCAAGAGGTCAGATGCCGGATTATGTTTATCTGGGTCTCTGCACTAGTACGATAACGCATTTTATTTCACGAGACTTACATGATGTGATTTCATCAAATATTTACTATTTTTACGTTGCTTATTGTTCAAATTGATTGTTAAAAATCAAGAAAACAAATCTCAAAACAGGTGAGAGTAAGGTACGTTAGCAACGTTATTATTGGACAAATAGACGAAAAAACATCGCATACATTTTAGTGTAAAATTTTCATTTTGTTATTATATTCGTTCTAAAATGTAGAAAATGTAGTTGGGTAAAGAGGAGTATTTTTAACTAAACGTATAAATCCGATTAACGATGATTATTAACATTAGTAAAAATTACTTCACTATAATTTAGGTAAGATTTGGATATATTTTTACACCATTTTATAGTAAAAGTACAACGTGTAGAGTGATTGATCTGTGCATATTACATACAACTGTGATCAAAAGTAAGATGAAATATTCATTTAAAACTGCCGGGCATTAGAAAGGAAGGTGGGTAGGACTGTCTCTAACAATTGCCAAGCATCTGTTTGTCAAGAGGTTTAATTGTCTCCAAGTTACACGTGTATTTGTAAACAACCAAAAGTGAATTTTTCGATTTCTACAATGGGTGATTTTGTTGAGCAAAGAACTTGCATCAAATTTTGTTTGCGGAACGAATATTCTTGTGCGGATTTGTTGAAAATGTTACGGAAAGCCTTTGGTGATCCAACTATGGCACAAAAAAACCTTTATAAGTGGTACAACAAGTTCAAAGAGGGCCGAGAACGCGCTAAAGACCAACTGCGCTATGGACGACCATCAACGTCTACCGACGAGGGACACATCTAGAAATCAAAAATTTGATGCTTGAAAATCCTCGATTGACAATTAGAGATCTCGCTAATAGTGTTGGAGTATCATTTGGCTCAGCCCAAACCAGCGAACAACTCTTGGTTCCTTCATCACGATAATGCACCATGTCATACTGCATTGGTTCTTCGCGACTTTTTTGCCAAAAATTCGACTCATATCGTTCCGCAACCAACGTATTCACCTGTTTGGCCCCGTCCGATTTCTAGCTATTCAGCAAACTCTAAAGACCAATGCTGGAACGTCGTTTTGACACAATTGAGAAGATAAAAACCGAATCGAAAAAGGTCCTGAAGGCTATACCGGAAAAAGACTTTTCCGACTGTTTCGAGGACTGGAAAAAGTGCTTTGAAGGGGATGAAATTGATTTGGAAGAATAAATAAAGAATTTACAGTTTATAAACAATTTCACCTTACTTTTTGATCACTGTCACCGATTTTTGTTGGTAATTTTTAACTTGATAAGTTTGTATCAATGTTTTTGTCGTTTGAACCTTGTACATTTTACCTGTTTGATTAATTAAGATTTTCTTACGTCACCGGTTTGCATTGTTAGAGTAGAGGGTGGATAAAAATCAAATCAACCCCATGAGGAAATTACCTTCAAGACACCACCAAAGAGATACCAGTAGTTTGTGGAAGGCAAAAAACGCGCGCACTGCCTCTACTATACTACTATACTGAAGAACAACAGCCCTTCAGATAAAAAAGATTCTGTACATACATAAGGCAAATACAGAAAAAATTAATATTCATTGATCTACAGAATGCATTCGACCGAATACGTCGAAAGAAGAAGATGAATGTTCCTAAAGTTGATTTAAGTTTTTTTTTATAACGATAACGATCGCAAAAATATTTTTGGAAGTTGGTATAGTAACGGTTTAGACATTTGATTCGATGAAGAAACGAAATGTTTTGGCAATTCTTGTTTATACGATTTTGTGGAAGTAGCCGGAAAATATGCAAAACTATTTCCTGAAAACACAGCAAAGTAATAAATTTTAATAAGCAATCTGTCAATTTCGTTCTCTTCTTTCAATTTGTTGATGTTCTTTACTATATAAGAAATAATAAATAAAGAAAACCTTAACTTTTTATTGCGTTAACTATTGCGTAAGTTTACAGAACACATTTTATCAATTTTTTACTTCGACAAATTTGTATAATGTATCAAAATAAATCACCTTTTGAACATGATTTAGAAAATACAAAAACATTTTGAAAATAGAATTCCAGTTATTGAACCTCATCACAAAGAGTCACATCTATCAACACACACGTATTCTGTAGATATATCCATAGTTATTGATAAACTAAAGGATGTTTAATTCGAAAGCTGTCTTTTTCGAATAGTATTGTACTGAAATATTGTGCAGAAAGATATTTGACTATTTTCAAGAACAAAAGCAAGATTAGATATAGTTCGTGGTTTTCAAAGAAATAAATGTTTGTTAATATTATTAAGATTCCATGTTAAGCAGGATTAAAACCTGCATTTAACTTTTTTTTTTCTTTAAAAAATGTCCCGACCTAATTAAAGAAAACACATACAATAGGTGTTACTAAATTTAAACAGTATGTGCAATATACTTGTTTGATAAAATGTAATTATGTGCTATTCTGCAAATGGTTGAAAATGTTTACCAAATCAAATTTTATATTTTTCTTGATTTCCATTAAAGAATTTTATCTGGAATTTAAAATTATCTTGTGTGACTACCAATAAAAAATTTTTTATAGGACGATTTGATGACATTAGGAGAAGCATATAACAGGTGTTACCAAATTTGCACTAACAAAGTACATGCATAATTTTACAGCAAAATTGGTTGTGCGATGCAAAAATGGATAATAAATACCCATATTTTGGAGATATAGCCCAATCAATGTACACTCATGAAATTTAAAACTTGGACACCACAATTTCTGTAAACAAAGTTTGCACATTGGAAATAAGGAAATTATAAACGATTTTTTAAAAAACACCTCTTGATCAAAGTAAATTCAGTTTTTTGGTAACTTTTCGGATAACTTCAAAATATATTGAAAACAAAATTGCACATTTTCGGTTTTTTCTGAATATCTCTAGAAGTAAGCCGAACTCAGCAAGTTTCTCAACAGCAAAATGTTGACCCCTCAAATGGACAACTTTTTCCAAATTTAACCGACTCTGTATCTCTCACGGTTTTCGAGTTCTCTATGGTGTTCATCCTTATTTTGGACACACTGTATAAAATTAATAGAAATAGGGAGGTATTTTGGAATTTATTTCTGAACTAAGTGTATATAATTTAAGTCTGCTTTTAATTTAATCAATAATATTTCGAAAAAATAAAATCCAAAAATTCTTTTTCGAACTGGTTTTCTGGTTTTTCCGTTAATTTCGTTGGAATTAAAATTGAAATGGAAATGCAGATTTTTTTAAAATTTTTTATTAGTGAGCATTTTGTTTAAATATTTAATTATTGGTTGTTAATATTTTTGACTTACAAAAGTTGTTTGCGACTAAATTTGAACTGTATTTAAGTTGAACAAATTTTTATTATCTACATAATTCCAATTATTAAATTTCAATTATACTATATATAATTTTTTCTATTTTGAGTCGCTTACAGAGCTATAAAAGCCCCCAAATGAGTTCTTTTTATAGAAATAGGACAATTTTTATTCAGAACGGTGGTAACACTGATTTGATATTAAACGTCAAAGCGGTCGTTACGTTCGGAGTGCGTTAATATAAATCATAATTAATGTTCAGTAGATTTATTTATCTACTTATTTTTATTTCTACCAATTTTTTTAAATTAGACGTATAAATGTTCTAGCATTTAATTTAAAATTTAATGATAATATTGCCACCCTAGCAATTATACTTAAAAATTCCCTAAATTAGAAAAATTGCTAAATTTTATCTTAAAATCAATCTGAAAAACCCAAAATAGAAAAGATAGTATAAAGAATTCGTTTCATAAGACATTTTAGCGACTCGTACTTTCGAAAACTCCCCGCATCGCGGCTCGTTTTCAAACCTGTACTCGTCTTATAAAATGCGTCTTCTGAAACTAGTTCTTTAATATACTATTAATGCATAAAAATTTTTATTTTTACATAATTCTAATTATTAATTATAAATAAGTTACATTTCCATTATGTTCATAAATTTAATTCTTAACATAAAAATGAGGTCATTAAATTTATCACTAGAATCTAGGGAGTTTACGTTTTAAGTGCATATGACGATGAACTATAACAACTTAGTGTGTAGAAAACTAAAACTCCCTAGAATCTAGTAATAAATTTAATTTGAATTTTTAGTTAAGATTTAAAATTATGTGCATAATGGAAATTCAATCCATTCTAATTTAAAACTAAAGATTATGTACATAATTAAAATAAAAAAATAGTAATTTGTACAAAAATAAAAGATTCTAGAGTTAACATTTAACTTTTAAGGGAAAAGTGGAACTGTCCATATTAGAGTTAAAATGAAATTAAACATTTACTAATAGTCATATTTTCTTTTTCCTATTTCTGTTTTGTTTCCTAAATGTGATAATATTAAAAAACTTTTAAAATTAAATTAATTTTAAATAAGATTATAAAATTCTATGAACATTTAAAGAACTTAAATAACATTATGTATAACGATATTAATTTTTTAATCAATAATATTTGTGCATTTAAAATTCGCAACTATTTAATTGCACCGTATTATAATGTTTCGCCAAGTTACTTCGCTAAGTATGTATAATTATTGCTCTATAAGAATTTGACATGCTAAGTAAAAAAATACAATGTTGGTTAACAATTCAATTGTAATATATTTAAAAATTGATCTTAGTGAATAACTATATTTCTCGATTTATTCATTTTTTGCTAGGCTCATATTAATATTTTCAAGTAATAAAAACAGAAATTTGTTATTTTGAATTATATTACGATTACAATCAAATGTAAAATTGAGATGGATTTCATAAATGTAAACGAGTGTTGGCTGGTAGGTTACAGTTATTAAATTTTTCCTCTTTAAAAAATTTACATGACTTCGTGTGAGCGGGTATTAGTTGGTAGGTTACAGTTATTACAATCTCCTCATTAAAAAATTACATGTTTTTATATGATCGGAGGTAAACGGTGTTGGTTGGTAGGTTACAGTTATTAAGTTATTCTTCTTTAAAAAAATACATGTTTTCATGTGAGTGGGGTTAAACAGTGTTGGTTGGTAGGTTGAAAAATTACATGATTTTATGTGATCTGTGGTAAACGATGTTGGTTGGTAGGTTATACTCGCCATAGAAGGTACAATAGTAATACGTTCGGTTAGGTTAGGTTAGGATAACAGTAGCTACAGGAAAACCGGGCTTAGTTTTTTCAAACAGTAAGGGTTTGGTATGCTTTGAAATCATCTTTAATTTTTGTATACATAGCCTCCATTGTTCTTACCGAGCAAACTTGTTCTTTGCAATTTGTCTGTATTATACATTGACATATTTGGTAAGCGCTCAATTTACCTATCTAGCAAAAAGTGTTTAGCATTTTGATATTATAATACATTACTTTTCTTAAATATATACTTCTAAAAACTACTTAGCAAATAATTACTCTACTCCAACTTGAATTATTTAGTTTACAAAACAGTAAAAAATACATAGCAAATAATTACGACCCATAAACCCTTTAAAATTTTAGTGTTCATAATATAAAAAAATTTATTTGTGACATTAAATACTACCATAATGCGTTTTATCAAAAAAAAAATGATAAAAAAAAATTCGCATTAACAATTTGTATAACAAATCACCCTCGCCTTTAATAAAAACATGTTCAGATTTTAGTGGTTTTCCACAATTACGCACGATTTTGTCACCACACTATACAGGTTTATACTGATCTTCTGGAGCACCATACATAACACTTACATCACAATACAATATTTAAAATAAATCATACGAATAAATAAATAAATAGGAAAAATATGTATATTTATTTATTACAATGGAAAAACTTCTAACGTTTGTGACTATTTTTGTTAGGTGGCCAAAAAATTTAAGAAATTATGTTGGTGCACTTAACCTCAAATTCAAATATCACATCGAATGTCAAAATTAACCAAATTACTATTGAACCTGTCATATTTTAACCTAAAAAGTGAATTGTTATTTGCGGGAATAATTTTAGTTATGGAAGCTCCATTGAACACTATATTTTTAGACAATCATTTTAATTTAAAAAGCAACACAGTAAAATATGTTTTAACAAAAATAACGTAATATTTTGAATTTGGCGGTTCAAGTATTTACGAGACTTTCCAAAAACATGCGACCATTTCTCTATGTAATTAATTAAGTCAAAATTAATAATTCGTCAATTGTTTATAATTAAAAAAACCATAAATTTAGGAATTAAACGTATGCTGAATTTACCAAATGTCACCGTGACTACTAACCTTATTTTGTTTTGAAAATCTTTTTTCTTTTAAGTTAGGAGTAGCAAGAAATTAAAAAAAGTTAACTTATTTACAATAAGAAGTTTAGAGAGTAATTTTTCCTTTTCTCAAAACTTCTGCACTAATAAACAAATTAGAAATAGTTTTTATTTTAAAATAGCTAGTGTACTAATATAAACTACAATTTTTGACTCACTTTTATGACAAGACACATGCGATGTAAAAGATAAAGCTTCACCTGTAAAGAGAAAAACATTTTAGTTCATATAAATATATAATACAGCAGAATATAGAAAATATTTAATTAATTAAAACAAAGCAAATGCAATAAATAAAAATCGAAAGAAGAAATCAGGAATATTAATTTGCAGTTGGCTTCATGAATTTTTAAGTTTAGTTTTAATATATGAAATTTTCAAAAAAAAATTGTATTTGCTTCAAAATTTAACACAATTCTAATATACATTGCGTTTCTGAAAATAGGGCCTACTTTTACAATTTTCAAAAACAGATGTCGTTGTTCGGTAAGAATTTACTGAATTTCTTGCACAATGTGGCAACATTTAATGAATCTTTATGAAACGTCAAAAATTTGACTGTCACGTCATAAACAACATTTTTCAAAATGAATTTAAATTTAGAGCAGAGAATCAACATTGTGAAATGGTTTTACTTGTAAAAACTCAGCAACTCAGATAGATTTGCAGCAGTGCGAGTTCACAATAAGTGGCAGCAGACATACGACAGGAAGGAAAAATGTTATGCAAGTCATCAAAAAGTTTAATGTGTATGGAGAAGTTACAGATCAGCACAAGAAAAGCGGACGGCAAGCTACAGTTGTAACGGTAGAGAATTGCACTGATGTTCATGATTTTTTGTTAAATTAGTCATCCACGTCACAGAGACAACTTGCAGCCGAGTTTCAAATCTCAGCAGCATCTACTAATAGGAATATTAAAAAATTGGCTTCAAATGTTACGTGTCTCGGTTAAAACATCCACTGAGCAAAGATGATCCTTTATTTATTTAATCGTTTGGTACATTTTAAATATTGTATTGTGATGTAAGTGTTATGTATGGTGCCCCAGAAGATCAGTATAAAAAATCAGTATAGATGATCCTGACAGGCATTTACAATTTTGTGAACAATTTGAGAATATGCTAAATGATGAGGAAAACCCAAATAACTTATTAGATAGAATTTTGTGGTCAGATGAATCCAAATTTCGCTTAAATGGACTGGTGAATCGCCATAATTGTCTATATTATGCGGACGAAAATCCACATGTCACCCTCGAGAAAGACTACCATTCATCATCGGTCATCGGTCCATTTATTATAAAGGAAATTTTTGCGGTAACAGATTATGCCAGAAATTTTAGAACGATGTCCTCTGGAAATAATATCGTCGTCTTGGAGGAGGAGAGAGCTAACTCACACAATTACTATTTAGAGAAAAACGACATTTAGGTTTCTGCTCTGCACTTAAAAACAGAAGTTAATTCACATCTTCATTGTTTATTTATTGAATGTAATGAAATTTGACCGAGATGTTCACAGACACTTTACGTTGACAGTCAATTGAGAAAAAAATCAACAAACATTGTATTATTATTGATAATTGGGTAATTAATACTTAGATCTATTCACCATCATAATAATTACAACCATAAGTCAATTGTAATATGCAAAGGTGAAGAGAGCTAAGTGCGTGAGAATAAAAAACGCATCTTCAAAATCGTATTTATTGTATTATATTTATCACTGAATCTAATCAGCAGAATTATTAGCATTGGTACTTTGAACGCTATTTAGGCTTTGGTAAAATTGATGATAATTAAGCGGGATTTTATTTGATTTACATAAATATAGCAAATCTTTCAATTTCTTTACGTCAATTGGGAGACGCGATTGATACAGTTGTTCAACATCATGTACAGTATGTTCTTACGGGTACACTCATGAAATCTAAAACTTGGACACCACAATTTCTGTAAACAAAAGTTTGCACATTGTGAAGCGGGCTTAAGGGTATCATTTACAATTCTAACAGCAGGTAGTCTCAGCAGGGGTTATCTTATAGAAGGACTGTAGAATGAATCATTACACTAAGCACGTTTTAGAAAATAGGTAATTTACGTTGCTTACTTAATTTTTTTTTAAAGAATATATTTGAAGGTATCGCTAATTAAACACCATAGCTCGATTAATTATAGAATCAAAATTTTGATTTAGAAATTAAATAAAAAACTAAACATGGTTATTTGGGTTGACTGATTATTACTTATTTTTTAAATAAATCTAACCTACTAATTATTGTAAGTTATTAAAAAAAATCATTAAACTCTATTCATAATATTTAGTCCTTACAAAATGTATATTTTATGACGTTTCATTTTTTTCTGTAGTTAATATAAAAGTGAAAATAAAAACTAAGGCAATTCTTATTGTCAACGTATATATTTAGTTTTTGACAAGAATTTATTACATAATTATAATTAAGATACCAAGTTATAGTTTAAAATTAAATGAAAACTTTTTTTTTAAATAAAGGTATTACTATATAAATAAATATAAGAAATCAATAATGGGTGTGACCTCCATTATTATTGATACATTCTTGGAGGCGTCTGCTCATTGACGCTATCAAGGTATCAATATAATTAATATTAATCGTTTCCCATGCGGTATCAATGGCTGCAATTAGTGCATTACGGTTTACTGGTATAAAATTTGGCCCTTGTTGTCTTCGGATAACAGCAAGTATTCGAGCCCAAACATTTTCGATAATGTTAAAATCTGGGCTTTTGCTGGCCAGGGTAACAGCTCCAAGTTATTTTCTCGTATCCAATTGCGCACAACCCGCGAAGTATGAATAGGGGCGTTGTCCTTTAACAACAAAAATACATTATGAAAATGTTAATTCAACAGATCCCGAACTATTTTTTGGAGAAAGTATAGTGAAATAAGAATACTTACTTGTTGGAAAATATAATCTTCGTCTGGATAAAACACTTCGACTGAAGGTTTCATAATAGTTTCCAAAATATCTAAATACGCAGCAGAATCAAGACGTCCATCGATAGCCCAACAAACTCCTGGACCCCGCGCGCTAACCCAACCCCACACATTCACAGAAAAATAACCACTTCGTTTTTTAGGACATATGTGATTATTTTCGTAACGAGTTCCTTCCATTCTAAAAACTTTTAGTGGTCCATCGT
Organism: Abscondita cerata; assembly: GCA_030710515.1. Taxonomy (NCBI): domain Eukaryota; kingdom Metazoa; phylum Arthropoda; class Insecta; order Coleoptera; family Lampyridae; genus Abscondita; species Abscondita cerata. Next base: position 264,518 of record JALBCR010004309.1, on the reverse strand, counting down.
TGCGGCTATTGAACGTTTTTTTCGTCGCTAAAATCACTCGATTCCAAAATTCCAAAGGTTCGTTCACATATCGCCTTGCAAATTCCAGACGACGTCTCATATTTTCGTCACTGAGAACTTCTTTCGCAGCAGCATTATACTTCTTTATTCCCATCTCTTTAATCTTTTTTGTGCAGTTATACGGCATCCGGGAAAATGTGTATCTGCTATAGCCCTGAGTATGTAGCAAATGGTTGTTCTGTTACGTAATGAAACAACTCGAGATCTTGAGCACGTGTAGATACTTTAGGTCTACCACTTCCGATGGCTCTTTCCAAAGTGTGTTCAAGATTCCATTTTACTCGGTAATGCCCTACGGTGCTTTTTGGTATATCTAACATACGTGAAATTTCACGCACGCTACGGCCCGCCGCTAATTCCGAAACAATCCGCGCTTTCAAATCAGCACCGAGATGAGGTGGCATTTTCACAACACTTGAAATTTTAAACTAAAATGGAATTTACATTTCTTACTTTATTTATTGGTTCACACTACCCCTTCTCAAACAGTAGGTAATTGTTTATTTATTACATACTTCTAATGATCAATGTAACAACCCTTAGAGCAATATGACTCAAAGGAAGTAAATTAAACAAGCAAGGATATTCTATTGTTATTGAAACTTATTCATAAAGTAAAAGCCATTTCCTTATAATGCTAATGGACAGGATTTTCTTTTAAGCATTAAGATAGAGGACTAATAATTTCTTGGTTTTAAGTTGTCATAAATTTGATATGATATAAATTTGTGTTTCTAATATTACATCACAAACTAATCTTTATTCGCCAAAAAATTGTTGCTTAAGTTGTAAAGCTTCGTACACACCTGAACAACAAACCGTGCAACAAACATAACAACGAACCGAAAGTCAAACAGAACGACAAACGATCTTTTATGATTTCCACAATCCGAACAACAAACGGAACGTTGTGTGCTGTTCCATAATTATTTTCAGTAGTTTTCAGTTCATATATATTTATTATTGAGAAGAGAAAAATTGCGGAAAACAAGAAGATAGTGCCAACCAAATTTTTACGCACAAAGAAGAGTAAAAATTATAATTTACTTCGCTTTTTTTTTTTTGGAAATTTCCGCCCAAATGATGCTAATAGGGACATCATTTTTTCTTGCATTCTTAAACACTGATTAATTTAAAACATTTTTCTTCTGTCAACTCCATAATATTACCTAAAACACAACAAACCCACAAAAGGGAGGACAAAAAATAAATAATTTAATTCTCCCGCATAAGTTTGTTCGCCGTTTTGTTTAGATTCGTCCAAACCTGCAAACGCATTCGCGCGCATTTTCTTTGATGTCGGAGAAAAAACCGACAAGTTGCGGGAACGCCGCAAACCGTTCGTGGAACAATCAGGACTTGCGAATCTGTTCTAAAATTCGTACGTAGCACCGTCCAAATTAATGTTCCGATTGCCGTTCGGTTCGTTGTTCTGTTTGTTCCTCGGTTTGTTGTTCAGGTGTGTACGAAGCTTTACAATAAGCATATTAATATGAACTATATCTTATGAAAGGAGAGTTATGTAACTATAATTAACGACTTAACGTTACGTTAGTAGATTCCATTTACTATTTACACATATTTTCTTGGAACATTCGATAATTAACTATCGGGATATGATGACCCTATACTTCGCAGGTTGTGCGCAACTGGATACAAGCAAATAACTTGGAGCTGTTACCCTGGCCAGCAAAAGCCCAGATTTTAACATTATCGAAAATGTTTGGGCTCGAATACTTGCTGTTATCCGAAGACAACAAGGGCCAAATTTTATACCAGTAAACCGTAATGCACTAATTGCAGCCATTGATACCGCATGGGAAACGATTAATATTAATTATATTGATACCTTGATAGCGTCAATGAGCAGACGCCTCCAAGAATGTATCAATAATAATGGAGGTCACACCCATTATTGATTTCTTATATTTATTTATATAGTAATACCTTTATTTAAAAAAAGTTTTCATTTAATTTTAAACTATAACTTGGTATCTTAATTATAATTATGTAATAAATTCTTGTCAAAAACTAAATATATACGTTGACAATAAGAATTGCCTTAGTTTTTATTTTCACTTTTTATATTAACTACAGAAAAAAATGAAACGTCATAAAATATACATTTTGTAAGGACTAAATATTATGAATAGAGAGTTTAATGATTTTTTTAATAACTTACAATAATTAGTAGGTTAGATTTATTTAAAAATAAGTAATAATCAGTCAACCCAAATAACCATGTTTAGTTTTTTGATTTAATTTAAAAGTTATTGCTTGTAGACGTTTTTAAATCAAAATTATTTCTAATTTTATTTTGTAAACATTTCCTAAACAAAATTTTGATTCGATAATTAATCGAGCTATGGTGTTTAATTAGCGATACCTTCAAATATATTCTTTAAAGAAAAAATTAAGTAAGCAACGTAAATTACCTATTTTCTAAAACGTGCTTAGTGTAATGATTCATTCTACAGTCCTTCTATAAGATAACCCCTGCTGAGACTACCTGCTGTTGGAATTGTAAATGATACTCTTAAGCCCGCTTCACAATGTGCAAACTTTTGTTTACAGAAATTGTGGTGTCCAAGTTTTAAATTTCATGAGTGTACATCTTCTAATGACCAATTGTTTAAATTCATTATCGCTTAACTGGTGTTTATAATAAATCAACAATGGTGAATCTTTTCGATACTGCAACCATTTAACATTTAACCATTGCATAGCATTTCCATCTATATTTATGTTTTTATTATTTATCAACTTTTGGCTGTACGCTTTGAAATACGCTGTCACATTCCATTTCGAAATGCCCAGACTCCATGAATTTTTGATTGATGACTTTTAAGTTATCCAATACAGACAAAGCTCTCAAAAACATAGCAGCTAAAATAGTATTTCGTTTTTGACCAGAGGCAGTGTCTGAATAGAATGTAATTTCAGAAATTTCTAGAAATAAATTAAAAAGTAACTCCCACAAACATGTTGCCATTTTCTATGAACCCTTAGTTCTATCAGTTTCATGTCACATATAATTTATGACACTTCTATCAGCAAGATTATGTACAGTGAAATTATAGGTTTTGAATTTCTTCTTGTAATACAACTGACCAATTCATAGTTAGGGGGTCAGCAAGATTTTTTCCAAATCCATGGTGTATGACCTAAAACTTGACTCGTTCTTTGTCTTGGTTTTTGTGTTTTCAAGCTTCTGAATTTCTTAGAAGGTGTAAATCATATTCATCTTGACACTTTCATTTTTCTTCTTCTGATTTCTTCTTAAACTCAGCACAATTATCGCATTGGTCTGTGGAAACCATAATTGCATTCATTAGTAAGGATATGCTTGTAAATTGAAGAAGTGACAGGGACCACCTGGTGTTTTTTGCAATATTTTAAGTAATCTTAATAGAAGATTTTCGGATAAGCCTGTTAGGAGGTACGACCTCTTTGAAGAAGTCCTACAATAATGGGATTTAATAACAAAAATTGAATTTATATAGTTTTCAACAATATCCTTATACTCTTCTAAGATTTTATTGGGAGCCGGATTGGAACCCCTTCTATCGCCTTCTACTATTTCACTATCTAAAGTTTTCTTCATGGCAGTGTCGAATTTTTTTCTAGAAATATCTAAAGTACCAAAAAAAAAGTTTTTGCAAATTTGTTCCTTTCTATCACCAGATGTCAAGGAGTAAATTATTGAAAATTGTATTCTTGAAGCAGTGTTTCCTTGATCAACCATTGCATATCTTCTTTTTGGTACTATCTTGGTTACACATTTGCTAACGAAGCTCCATATAGATCTCTCATCTTTGAGAGATAAATAATCCTAAAATATTTGCTTCCTTTCTTGCGAGCTGAATTTCTGATTGCAGTTATAGTGACATTTACAAAACACAGTCTTCACGGCTTTCGCTCTCACAGTATTTTCTTTTTGAGATAAATGTTCTTTGCTTGCAAGTCTGAGCTGTTTTTGCTTATTTCTTTTCCAAGTGTCTGGCAAATGTTTTCGTTTTCTTGTTACCTGTTTCTGCGGATGACATGCAATTTCTTCACCATTGTCTATCGTTCAATCTACAATTTCTTGTTCAGTGATTTCTGTTATGCTTTTTTTTTCGTCTCTGAGATTCTGATTGTTCGCTTTTAGAAGAATCCGACAGAAAATCTTTATCTAAATAATTGGGATCTATATCTGAGTTTGATTCAGCAAACTGATTATCTTCACTTGAATCTAGAAATTAACACTATTGTGGAACTATTTTCGTATGTAATCACTGTATTTCAGTAATAATTGTGCTCATTTTTCGAGACTTAATGAGAATGCAAACATGCAGAAGAACAATAATTCTCACAAAGATCTATAAAATCATAATTATGTCCACATAACCTAATTTTATACTATGAGACATTCTCATTCTATATGGTCTCTCGTCAAAGTTTACAAGAGATACATAATATCATTAATTTTACCTTAAGCATTTTCTTCATTAACACCACTCTTCAAACACAGTTCAACAAACAACTTCCCGCGAGAATTATGTGCCATTGTTTAACAAACATTAAGTTCACCACAGAATCTGGGAGAAGTGACACAGCACAGAAGCAGAACTGATTCTAAATTGACGTACAGACCGTTGGCCCTAACTCGAACTGTTACTGGGATTAATCACTATAATATTATGGATGAAAATATTATTGAAATAATCTATGCCGCTAAAGCATATTTCACGATTACAAAAGCATACGTGTTTTCATTTAGTTCCTTTTACAATTTAGTCACTTCACCAGTGCATTCTTTACAGTTTTCCAAGTAGTATGATGCATTTAACTCATTTGACCTGAAAATGTGGCTTACCTCTGGTTCACCACCAAGACGACGATATATGAACATGATGGGGCCCCGCTTCATTTTGAATGAAGGGCTATGCTCTCCTGGCTCTTGGATAGGAAGCAGAGTAGCGTTAGAGTGGCCTCCCAGGTCATGTGATTTAACTCCTCCAGATTTTTCTCTTTGGGGCAATGTCATGCATTGTGTTTATTTAGATGGGGCAAAACCGGACATTAGAACACTAAAAGTCCTTATAACAGAAGCTTTTTAGAACATTATTTCCACCCGCAACTTGCACCCATGACAAGTACATAGAAGAGTTCAATTGTGCATTGCACATGAAGGAGAGACAATTTGAGTATTTTATGTAATAAATAATAGTTTAATTTGTTTCTACTTTATTTTAATGATAATTTGAATTAATATCGGCACTATGCTGATTTATAAGGTGATTATAGTAGATAACTAGGGCTTAGTTTAAAGTTTAAACAAACTCATTAGATGTAAAAAAAATCGCTCAAAAGAGAGCTGACATGTAGTATCAAGGTATCTATTTGAGTAGTAATTGAAAAACAGGTCCTTATGGAAGCAGCTAAGCAACTTCATTTACATTTTAGATACAAGAAATGGCAGCGTTGCCACATGCAAAATCCCTAATCTGCGGCACCTGTGACGCCATCTATTGAGTCTAATAGAAAAAGTGGCCCCCATTTTCAAAAGCGCACTGTAGGTCTTACTAAAAACTTGTAAAGAATTATCAGAGTTTTTTTTTAATTTTAATCCAGTTTATCTGGGAGTAACTTTAGATACGTTTTTAATTAGAAAGATAATTTAGAAAAGAATGAAACAAGAAATAATGCGATTCAAAAATTAGCGGGGAACAAAGTTACTTCGTATAGCTGCATTGGCATTAGTTTATTTGACAGTAGAAGATTGTGCTCTTGTCTGGTTGAATAGTTAATATATAAAAAATAAATGCACAATTGATTTGCACCATGCGAATAATTAGTAGAACGATTGGTTTTCTGTTCTTTGTAATATTACAAATATTAACAAAAATTTGATCGTATTGATGATCCAACAATAGAAAACTCGGACTTTGATTAACACAGAAAAATTTTATCAAAAGTAAATCGCTTAAAAACAAGCCATTGGCAACTCTATGTTGTTTAAATGGCGTGCGATTTCTAACTTAAATTGTAACTCTGGAAACAAACCAGAGACCGTAGCACTTAATGTGGAGAATTGTAAATTACCAAAATTTAGAGGAGGACTTGTAAGCATTCATAATTTAACGAATGAACTCTAATTCTCAGTGAGAAGAATTTTTTTGTTCGTTCTTCTAGTCTTTGAGCTCTTCTTTTGTTGTATTTTTTGTAATCTTGTAACTTGTAACTATGGTGTTCAACTTTAAAACACTACAAACGTGTTCGCTTGAACACAGCGGAAATTCTTACAAATAATGATTTTTTTTACATAACAGACATACGGTACCAAAAAATTCATTTTTTTGTAACCAGTGTTAGTGTAATTTTTGTGTCACCGGTTTTTTTATTTATCTTTGTTTGTACGATGAGCATATATTAAATAAGTGTTTATCTAAGATATAGTATTTGTTGCTCCACTCATGTTCTATTACTCAGTAGTTTGAGCAGCTAAGGGACTTTATGATGTCTGCTATTTTGGTCCATCTTACATCTCCGTCCAGTTACAGTATAACTGTAGGTGAACGTAGATTGTGAGAAAAGGTTGCATACCATCTCTAACGTGTGATCTGTTGATAACTGCATATAATTGCTGGGTGATTCCGTTGTAACTGTCATTAGTTTCAGAAAAATTTTCATTTATAAATATGTTCAAAAAACTACAAAAAAAATTTTATGCACAACCATGAAATGATTCTACTACAACTTTTACCAAACTTGAATTATACGATGTCCAGTCAAGGTCGCTGCAGTGAGTACCACTTCAATACTATTGTTGCGAAAATAATTCTTCACGACATATTTCTCACAATATCTATAATTTCCAACTCGTAATTATTAAAATAGGCCATTAAAAACGAACATTTTCAAACAAAAAACAAATCTCATAACACGGGGGAAGAATGTCTCTCCATAGTCAACCCCATTGGTGTCTGTAACCATTTTTTATCAGTTATTAATGAATAATTTACAAATCTGTTTATAATACCGTAAACTCCTCTCAACCCCTGATTTTCGGATAGTTTTGAAACGCATTTTTCAGGAATAACTTGTTTTATTATTTGGTATTTCGTGTTTTCCTTTATAACCTGATTTTCTTTGCAAGTCATAGCCAATATTTTTTTATTCTTCTTCTCTCCTTTTCAGGTTTTCTCCGATCGATCATCAAAACGTACTTGGCCTATAGAGAAATGACTGCAGATTTCACCAGGGCAACAGTCAGAGCAGCTCAAGAAATTGAACTTGACGTTCGATAAATTCTTTCTTGACCAAGTATACTGGTGAACTTTCATTGTGTCAACAAACGTTTTACATTGATCCGGCAAAACAGCATCAAAATTTTCTATTTCCTGATTTGTTACAACGTCGAGATGTATTTTTTTCACACGATTTTCGAGACTTGAAACAAGAGTTCCGAAATCTGAAATATCTTGATTTGATTATCTGCCATTCTTTTCAAGCTTTCTCCAATGCCATCAGCAGCGCCTTTTCCATGTCCTGCCTCACTAAAATTGTAAGTCAAACTGTTGTAAAATGTATAGCGTTGAGGCAGATATTTGATGATGAGATAAAACATTTTGCGATTTCGATACTGAGTTTGTCGCTCATGAAAATATATTGTTTTCACTTTGAGAAATCGATGCAAATAATAATCCAAAATTTTCGTGACATGGGCCAAAACAGCTGCCGGATCGTGTCTGAATGATTGAGATACAGCTGCAAATCTTTGTGAATAATCTGAAGTATAAAACATCCTTGTGTGAAGAGTGCACTGAGTTATGCTAGCTCCAAAATGAACTGACTGAACTTCTGTACCATATTTACAAGAATAATTTTCGCTGAAGTCAATGAGAAGAGCAATCTCATAATCCGATCAATTGTCTGTTAAATTTCGAAAGAATGTTGTTTGATGCGCGATCCTGAACTCATGAGTCATGAGATTCTCAAAACTTGTGGTGAAAGATTTGGTCGCTTCTTTTACGGTACATGGAATTTTTTCCTTTTTTGTTATCGATACAATGATTGGTTTTTTTGTTTTTTCATTCGCCCGATGTTTTTGACATGTTTTCCATTTCATGTAAAACATTTCTTTCTGAGGTCCATTTATGTCAAAGTGGAAAGAAACTGATTTATTTTTACACTTTTCTCAATTTTTGGAGAGGCATTTCTCGGTTCTATGTTCATATACGACCTTACGTATCACTCTTTCGACGGTGTTTTCTTTAATTACTTTCATTTTGTAAAGGGCATCAATCAGCAAGAAAAAATTTTCGTGAGTGAAGCAAGCGCAAGTGTCTCTGTCTGTTACTTTTGGTGCGACTCAGTTCGATGGACAAAACTTTGCAAACGTTGAATGAGACACAGTAAAAGAATTTTTGGCACAAAACTTGACTGTTTGTACCTCGAAGTTGGCAGGCCAGAACTTCACCTGACACTAACTTTTCTTTGATATCTTTTGGTATTTTTCTTCCCTTAGTGATATTTTTTACTGCTAATTCAGGAGAAGAAAGGCATTTTTTCTGGTTTTTTTGGCGTTCCAATCTTTTCCGTAACTTATCGACATTTATCGAGATTTCTTCCGTAAGTTTTATCACGGTCCTATAACATTTTCTACGGTTTTTTGCTGTTCTTTTCTTTCCTACTTTTGCTTGTTTCGAAAATACGTTCTAAATTTTCTGATTTATGTTGTGTATGCAACACCTTAAGAGGTTGTTGCCATATAGGCATTAACCACACATGAACTGTGCCCCGGTTTCTAGGAAACGTGGTTGTTAATATGTGTCAAGCCTGACATGAGTTTTTGTTATCGTGAATTTTCAAATAAATATTTAATTAAAAAGTAGTGTTTTTCAATTCATTACGAAAATGCATTATTGGCGACGAGGATGTGTGGATTAACCGGGTCGATTGAGTTTTTTAATCCCAAAACTCATAACTTTGAAAGTTATGAGAAGATTGGAACACCTGATTATTTGCAATGAAATCCCAGAGAACAGGAAACTAAGTTATTTTATTGCGCTGATAGGACCTGTGGCGTATCAGACGTTAGAGGATTTGCTGTCTCTAAAGGAACCAAATGATTTTTCGTATATAAAAATTGTTGGAAAAATTGTACTTTAGGTAGTGCTCGGATTTTTTTGAAATTTTTACCAAAAGTAGCCTACATGTCACTGATCATAAATATGCAATAAAATTTTGTTGCTCTCAAAAACTGAATTTTTTAAAAATAATTTTCGAAAAAAATTAGAAAATTTTTGGGTCGGTTTTTTGCATTTTTTGCACGTTTCAGACAATTCTAAGACTTTTATTTTTCAGTGAAAAAAAACTTTTCAAAAACTTTTGGGCCACCTAACAACTCTAACCCAACCAAATCCGTCAGAGGTGTGACACAAGAAGGAGCGCGGAAGTTGAAGTAGAGTAAAAAGAGAAAGTAAGAGCAGGTGGGTTTGTTGTGTTTCTTGTGAAATGGATCACATTCGACAAGTTCTTTTTAAGAAGAAAATTGTAATAACTGTAACCTACCAACCAACACCGTTCACGCCCGATCGCACCTCCCAACCAACACCGTTTACCTCAAACCACATGCAAACATGTAATTTTTTTAAGAAGAAAATTGTAATAACTGTAACCTACCAACCAACACCGTTCACCCCCGACACCCAAAAAGAAAAGTGTGAAATGTCGACGGAGCTTGGGTGTTTGAGGGAATTGAAAAGGGGTTAGGCAGGGTGTTCATGGAAGTCGTGAACGACCGTACTGCGGACACCCTGTTGGCATGTATTGAAAATACATAGAACCGGGAACCACCATTTATTCCGATTGCTGGAAAGGGTATTCCGGGCTCACCGACCACCCTAACTACACCAACCTGCAGGTGAACCACTCCCTCCATTTCAAGGATCCCGATACCGGAGTTATGGAAATAACTAATTATGGAAAATTTCTGCCTATGATATCTTCTATTTTACAACCCATGTTTGAATTAGAAAAAAAAATATGTTGTTGGTATGGAGTGCAGAGTGTCAGCAAGCATTCGAAGAAAGTAAACGTTTTTTGGCTAACAGTGAAGTTCTTGTACATTATAACCCTACATTACCATTGGTAGTCACTACTGATGCATCTCCTTACGGAATAGGGGGTGTTTTGAGTCATATTATTGATGGAGTCGAAAGACCTATACAGTTTGTATCATCTACATTATCAAGTGCAGAACAAAATTATAGTCAGTTAGATAAGGAAGCGTTAGCTATAATTTTCACGATTGAAAAATTTCATAAATTTATATTTAGGCGTAAGTTCACTCTTCACGCAGACCATCAGCCACTAAAGAGCATTTTCGGTTCAATGACTGGAATTCCTACCCTAGCAGCTTCGCGTTTACAACGTTGAGCGTTAATTCTTGCTTCTTATGATTATTAGATCTTGTATAAAAAACCATGTGAGGTGGCTCCGGCTGACGCATTATTTTGTTTACCCTTAAATGAGGAAGAATTTTCACTCGAGATTTTAATCGGTTACCATTGTTAGCCCTGGATGTGCAACAATGCACTACATTGGATAAGGTTTTGTCTAAAGTCATATATTTAACAAAACGGTAAAGTGTCTGATCCGGGATTAAACCCGTTTTTCAAACGTAAGTGCGAACTATCAATCAAAAACAATTGTTTAATGTAGGGAGATCGTGTTGTTATTCCTTTTCAACTCGGTTCTGAAGTTACTCCATAAAAAACATGTGAAAATGTTGGCTAGAGGTGAGGCCTGGAATTGACGAGGGTATTGAGAATTTTGTACGACATTGTCCGTAATCCTTAAGTCTAGTTTCCAATCGTGGCCAAAAACTTGTATAGAAACTTTCAGAGAGTTCATATTGATTTTTTGTACAGATTTGGAAAATATTTTCTCCTAATTGTCGATAGTTATTCTAAGTGGCTTGATATACATATCATGCCATCACTAAATTGTGAAGAGACACTTGAAAAATTACGTTGTTCTTTTGCTAAATTTGGAATACCAGAAGAGTTGGTTTCGGATAATGGTCCGCCGTTTAATGGGGAGGGATATAAAGTGTTTTGTTTAAATAATGGTATTAAGTGTACTCTGTCTCCTCCATATGATCCTCAATCAAATGGTTTTGCTGAGAAACTAGTTTTTACTATCAAACAGTGTTTATCGAAACAGTTACTAGATAATGAAAAAGAGGGAATCAGTCAATCTCTTCAACACCAAATTTAAAATTTCCTTTTATCCTTTCGAAATACACCTCATTCTGTAACTGGCTTAAAACCTTCAGAGCTAGTATTTAAGCAAAATCCACGAGCTAAGTTATCATTACTTCGACCAGAGTTCTTAAAGAAGGAAAGGGACAAGAAGTTTTAGCATTAATCTATAGTAATAACGTTCACAAATAGGTTTTAGAAAAAGTTCAAAAGGTGGTAAGCTATTGTACTTATTTAGTTAATGTTAATAACAATATCAGATTTATGCATTGTGATCAGTTGAAACCGTTTCTGTCTTCAAATAAAGAGATACATAGCGAAGTATCAGTCGATGCCTCACCTATTACAGAAAAGTGGTCTAATGAGCAACCTTCAGCCTCTCTTGACCTATGGAATAACGATTCTATGAATAACCACTCCGAGATATGTCAAAATAATGTAAATGTGAGGAAATCATTTGGTAATTCTCCTGCTTCATTAATACCAACACGGGAAACAGATAATACCTTGATGGAAACAAATACATCTACCACAAAGATCACGTCTGTATTTTCTCTTATACGACACCATCTCAGCTCTGGTAGGGTAATTAAGGCTCCTGTTAGGCTAAATTTATAATACGATCAAATATTGTGAAGAACGTTGTTTTTTAGTTTAGTTTAATTTTAGTTTCTAAAAACATGTAATATTTCCTTCTTTGTTTGGGAGGAGTGGTATGTATGCAACACCTTAAGAGGTCGTTGACTATAGGCATAAACCACACATGAACTGTGCCCCGGTTTCTAGGAAACGTGGTTGTTAATGTGTGTCAAGCCTGACATGAGTTTTTGTTATCGAAATCCTCAAATAAATATTTAATTAAAAAGTAGTGTTTTTCAATTCATTACGAAAATACATTAATTTACAGATGACGTTCCCTTCTTCTGATCTTCTTTTCGTCTAGAATTTTTTTCCACTTATTTTGTTTTTTTCTACGGGCTTTTATCCGTCATTTGATAAAGTTTTATGTATTTTTCCTTTTTTTTTTCATTTCTCTTCCTCTTTTTTTCACAGTAAAATTCGTGCAGATGTGTATTTTCTCGAATTTTCTGTCTTCTTTTCCGATCTGGTTCTCTTCTTCTTCGCAAGACGCTTTTTAACATTGTAAAGCAAATTTCCCTTGTTGTTTTTCGAAACATTTTTATTGAGTCTGCTCCTGTTTTTCTCTAGCTGCGTCGAGATTTCTGATGTCACACCTGTAGATATTCGCCCCATTCCTGGATATATAATAACGTTGTAATAATCAATCGTTAGACTACTTAAAAATGCTCTTTTGCTTTCACGAAAAAAGGACACGGTACTGACATTTTGCTCAAAATTCGTTTGATTGTAAATTCTACATACTTTTAACGCAACCCAAATAAAGTCTACGGTTAAGTTATGGAAAGGAAGAAAAACATATCAAATTTTACCAAAAAAAATGATATTTTTGAAAAAACAAAGGGCCATGGTACTGACATAAAAATTTGTGACATACCTTTTCAATAGTTTTCTCTTATAAAATTTGTAAAATGACTATGAATTGCCAAATTTTCAGGAAAACTTGTGACATTGATGTCGATTGCACGTGTGTTTTGTTTATTCAAAAACAACATTCCAATCATTATTTACAAATTATTTAGTGAAAAAAGAAAGAGGTCTCAAAAAACACTCGACAAAGTTTGAACAGCGTTTGTAATGAGAAAAAAGGAAATATATAAGACAATTTCTTGTGAAACTGTACCTTCTAATATAACTTTTACTTATATGAACCGTGCAATACAAAAAATTCTTGTATTCAAATAAAGTGTATATTTATCTGAAAATTATGCTCCTAGACAGGCCACGGTACTGACATTACCAACACAAATGTGCCCTTATTTCAGCCTTTTTAATAATACAAAATCAATTTTTTGCCTGTAGTATTCTGGAACAACAGAAATTTGTAGCTTTTACAGTTATAACAGGAATGAACTAAAATATTCTCTTTGGAAATACAATGACAGTTACAACTGAAAAAGTATGCTACAGATTCTGTTCTCATCTCTACTGCTCTTGAACTTGTCCACTTCGTGAAGTTTCTTGTTCTCACCACTAAACTTTTTCAAATTACTTTTGGCATGTTATCTTTTCTCTGAACATCAATTTTCTTATCTAGAAGATCAATCCCCACGTCCAAGTCAACCTTGTTTTAATTCACGAGCTGCAGCCATCTGGAATTACTAACTCAGTATATTCTTTATCTCACCGTTTTTGAAATTATTTTCCTAACTTTTCTAATTCATCCATCATTTAATAATTTTGCTTTTTTTAATTAAAGATTTTAAGGAATAATAAACAATTTTAATGAAACCGAACTCTAGTATCTATTTTTCAAGTTTGATCAACTCCATAATGTAAGATTACTGTTTTTGTTTTATTCAACTTAGTCGTGCAGTCAACACTATGTAAATTAATAAAATTTAAAAATGAGTAGTGATGAGTGAACCAACAAGAACTACAAAATTGCTCAGTTGTTATAAAATGGGTTAACAGTAGTTTCTACGAAAATATAAAGCTTTTAATTTAGATGCTTAAACAAAAACATAAAACTTAAAATAAATAAATAATACATAAAGAGTAGTTTAATAGATGTTTATATAGTTTGTTATTAGTTCAATTAAAAATTCTTCAAATTGAATTGTATCATTAAAACCAAAGCAACGGTTTTTAAAAACCTTTTCCTCTGAAATTAATTTTTCATAATGAAATGCTAACAACGCCACTTCAAAACGCAAATAAATTATTTACAAACACTCAATAAAGTTGATTGCAGCTCGTACTCATAAAAACTTTAAGAGCAAAAATGTTCACTTTAACTACCACCTATAGTTGTTAATTTTCAAACAAGTTACCTGCAAGCCCATGTTAATAATGCAATTTTAAATTGCAATAAACTTTAGAAGTTGCGCCTGGTTAGTGCCCAATAAAATTTCGTAAAATGCCACTCTAGGGATAAAAAAGCTCGAGGATTTTTTCTAACTAAAATTGTTTGGTGCACGCTCGTAAATGACCGAAATTTAAAAATTCGCTCCATTTTATTAGTAGCTTTAAATTTAATTATGCGAGAGTTTGGAAACCTTTAAGTGTAATTCGAGCCTTAATATCTGAACATCGCAATTTATTTCAAAAGGTTTTGTGCAGCTTCGCAGCGTTTGTGTGACTGATTAAAAAACTTTTAAACAAGCGTAATAAAAACTTTGGTTTATGTGTATTGACTTGTGATGTAAATTTCAATAGTGTTTTTTTGTTCTGTCTTTATAATTGGCGATCTCGTCGCTTTTTCAAAATAATTTTACGTCACGAAAACAATTACGACGTTTTCGTGTCGAAAACGAACGGAAATAATTAAGAATTCGTGACAGCATCTCTAAATTACTTGTTAATGGTTGTCGTTTCCATCATTAAATGTGAATATCGAAATTTCAATTAAGAGCTGAACGAGTTAATATGATTGTTAAGGTCAGTTTACTTTTTTTTATTCGCTATCTAAAACTTTCGCTCCATTTCAGCTACTTTGGTGTAAAAATCGATTAAAAGCAAACGGGTAAACAATTTTTTATAATTAATTTTAAAAAATCGAACTTTTTTTCTTTACTCTCTAATTATCTGTAATTACACGTAATTACAGAAATTAACTAAAAACTGTGTGTGTCAATACCTGTGCATTCATATGTAAAAGGCTACGCAATTAATTTGAGTTCAGTTAACGAAGTTTGTGTAAATAGCTTCCAGTATTTAATTTCGAGATGCTTTTGCATGTAATGGATTAATTATTAAGCGTCCGTTTAGAGCAATCTTTCAGATCAGGCGGTTTCCATTTCTAAGCGCATTGGACGAACGTCGAAATTATTCCGACACAGCTTTGCACTTAAATAATGGTTTAAAAGGTTTCCTGCTTCTAAAACCAACTCAATAGAAAAGAAGATTTTCTCTAAAATTTTGGAGGAAAAAAACTGCCCATCATGATTGAAATTTTGTAGAAAGTGAATAACTGAAACGATATGAAATTTGGCATTAAAATTATTATCAAAACAAAAACTCTACCGATTTAATAATCCAAAATTGTTCAACTAAGCAATAAAGGTGGTTCCAAAAAGTGCAATATTTAAATATGTACAAAAATAAATTCAAAACACGCATGTAAAACAGATTTATTTGTACAAAAGTTGTAATTTAAAATTATATGTCGATCAAATTTATTCATATTTCAGGACTGATTGAATTGAGTGTTAGTAATCTCTCACAAAGAAGAGATTTTTTATTGGAGGGGTTAAACCGGGAGAAATCCCTTATGTTGTGTAAACAGAACCTGAACATAAATAATAATGCTTGATTAAAAATCACTTCAACTTATCAACATTTTTAAAATCGACGCCGAAATGGCAAAGCCTAAACCATTCCCATTAAGAACCAGCGTACGGCAAAAATTAAATTGAACAACTCCATTAGTTATGAAAAAAGTAGGCCCAGAATGCGAACTGGGAAAAGAAGTAGAGGACAAACTGGTAAAGTGGATACTGGAGATAGCTTATTGTGATTTTCCAGCTAATAAGGACGGGTTACTCTGCCCCGTGAAAAAACTATCGAACAGGCTGACATAGGAGATGGATTTCTTAATGGTGTTCCTAGAAAAATGGTTTTACTTATCTAAGTAATTAAGTAAGTAAGTAAGTATGTTTATTGTCAGTACGGCTCCACATGAAGACAGATTGGTACACAATAATTGTTAAGGTTACATATACAGGGTGTCCAGAAAGGCTCCTGACAAACGAAAACCGGAGATTCCTCAGATACTTTTAAGACAATTTAACCCAATTCACCTAGTCCGAAAATTCTTCCTAAGGGAGCTACAGGTCTTTGAAGATGGCGCCTGGTAAAGTAAAAAATTAAAAGATAAACTTCGCGAACTGTCAACAATTTGACAATGAAAAACGTAGGTTTTATTTTTGTTGGCAATTCAGAGCCAACTTGTGCAAAAAATTTAAATTTAACTTTAATGAAAAAAAAAACAAAAAATTTTCAAATCAATTTTTCTAGAAAACGGTGTATCCTAATGACTTAAAGTAAGAGTACCTTTTAGTACTATAATACCTGAAAATTTAATAATCTAGTGTCACAAATGCTTAACAGTTAAAGACAAAAAAGTTAAGCGTTAAAATAATCTTTGACCTATCCAAAACGGACGCCTATGACCGGTACTAGAAATTCGCAATTGATGGAATCGATTCATCTCTGAAGGCTAAACAAGCATACCAGTTTTTGCTTTTCTAAGTAGAAGCGTTCTGGAGGTACTTAAAAAAAACTATTTACAAGGCGCCATATTCAAAAGCTCTAGCTTCCTTAGGAAGCATTTTCGGACTACGTGAATTGGGTTAAATGGTCTTAAAATTATTTAAGGAATCTCCGGTCTTCGTTTGTCAGGAGAGTTTCTGGACACCCTGTATATTACTAATAAAACGACATTGTAGTATACCATGGAGATACAAAACATTCCTATTCTAAGTAGTTGCATTGAAAATATTCTTTTAAGCTATAAAAAAGGGTTGCCAAGTAAGAAAGTTTTAAGTGTCAGCCTAAACTGCTTATATGTGCTTATTTGTTTTATATTGATAGGCAGATTATTAAAAATTTTGCAACAGTTGTATTGTAGGTTATTCTGAAATAATGATGTTCTATGATGACCCAGGTTTAAAAGGTGTTTATGGCGCGTATTATGACTGTGTTCGCCGTTTGAGAAGCGTATACGGAACTTGTAACCATAGCAGCTTATTTCTAAAATATACGTACTCGTTACTGTGAGAATCTTTAAATTTTTAAAGAAAGACCTACCATGACGTTCTTAAATGCAAGTTGCAGATAAGCCGTATTGCTCGTTTTTGCATTATTAATATACGCTCTGTATTAGTACTGCCACCCCAGTTGGCTATGTTATATGAGATATATGAATGGAAATTTGCATGATAAAATATTAATAATGTATGTTTATTACATACATTTTTAAGTGAGAAGTGCATAGCAAGACCTTTGGAGCTTTTTACATATTGTATATATGTGTAATGACCAGGAGAGGTCATATCTAACCGTTAGTCCAAGTATTCTTGCCGACTCGGAGCATGTGATACCGGCTACATCCTTTATAGTTGAAGTTTTTGTAGACTGCCAAAAAGTACTACAGACGTTTTGTCTTCGTTTACAATTAACCCATTGCTATCGCTCCACCTTCGCAGTTTATTTAAGATAAGGTCAGTTTTAACGCAAAGGTCCGTTATGTTACCTGATTTAATTAAAATATTCGTATCATCAGCATAGGATGTTACAAAAATACTACTTTGAGAATCATTATCTATGAAATGTGATATAAGGTCATTAGAGTAGAGCAGAAAAAGTGTAGGGCCAAGTATGGACCCCTGGGGGACTCCAGATGTTATTGGGCATGTAAGACTACGCCCCCCTTGCGGCAATTCTACTATCTATATCCTATTAGATAAATATGATTTAAAAAGACCTAGCGTAGTGCCCCGTACCCCATATTGAGACATTTTCTTGAGAAGCTTATTGTGGTCAACGAGAAATCGACAAATAAGCCAGCGGTTAAAAATCTCTTATCAACAGAAGTCACAGTTTCAGAAAGAAAATCGCACAATGCAGTATTAGTTGATTTATTTTTAATGAAGCCGTGCTGAAACCTGTTTGTAATATTAAATTTCGATAAGTAACTAATAAGTTGTATGTTTATCGCGGGTTTCCCTTTTTGTAAAGGGGCTTGACTATTGCTTGTTTTAGACTGTTTGGAAAAATACCGTTTTGTATAGTTAAGTTAATTATGTATGTTAGTGGTTTCGCAACAGAATGTTTCACAGATTTTAACAGATTATTACTAATCTCATCGTGTCCATAGGACGAAGATGGTTTTAAACAGCTAATAATAGACACCACATCGTTCACAATCAGGGGGACAAAAAACATTGAATGACACAACGCTGGAATTGATGTATTACAATCAAGGGGGTTATTTGTTCTATAAAATCTAGAAAAGTGTGCACAAAACATTTCAGCTGCTTCCGTGTTAGACACTACAGTCCCTTCTTTAATAATTGCTATATTTTCCTTTTTCTTCTTTCCATTTACTAGATTAATGATTTCCCAGGTCGTTTTAATCTTATTACATGAGTTCAATAATTTATTATTATAGTATTGTTTTTTGGCAGAGAGTAGCTGATTTTGGTTCAAGGCTGACTTTTAAACTTTTTGCAAAATTCGGGGTAACACTTGCCCATAGTGGTCAGAAACACCAAGATTTATATTTCTTATTTGAGATGAGATTGTATCGGAGAGTAGCACATTATCTAAACAGGTACTTGAAGTAGCCGTGATCTTATATTAATATGTTATGTCGTTAGTGTGAACGCACACCTACTCTCGATTCATTTTCAAATCTATACGAAAATCAACCTTCGTCTCACATTAGAACGGCTTAAGATATTTTCGTTTCGAAAAAGTTTCGAGTTTACGAAAGATGTGTCTTTATTTTTCGATTTAGATTTTTTTGTACGAGGGCATCTTCGAGGTTTAAAAAATGTTAAAAATAGTCAAAAAATTTCAAACAAATTGAGCCGTAAGTTGACCACAACTCGCTTATTTACGGACCGATTTTCAAAATTCAAAAAGCATCATACGCGGATAAAGAAATACAATTTTTTGGCCGTTTCAGTTTTGTTAGACTTTGCTTGTTTTCAAAAGTTATAAGCGAAAAACGTTTCCGACAAAATTTCATTCTAAAACTAATTTCTAAATTATAACAGATAAAAAAAATTATTTAAAAAAAACGTTCCTTTTATGACCCTATCACATAATGTTTAAAAAATTTATCATTTTAAAAATTTTTTTTAAGGAATTTTACATTGTTATACGAATACTGTAATTTTTATAACTCCGGAACCATATTACGTAAAAACACGAATAAAAATCAAAATATTCGTAATTTTGCAAATTTTCGAATGGTTTAACTGTAGAGGATTCAATTTCACTCAAAAAATCTTCGTATGCACGAGCTTGATGACTCACACACGCGTAACTGCGAGCGTTATGCGAACCAAACAGTCAATTTCACCTAAATAAACTTTGTTGTATTACGTTAAAGCGGTCAAGCCAATAAATCCGCTTCTAAATATTTTTTTAATAAATAATTTCTATTCGGACTACATCCATATCTTCTATATTAATATGTTATGTCGTTTGTGCGTCCTCACCTACTCTCGATTCGTTGCGAGTGCACACCCGAATACTCTCGACTCATTTGTACGAATTCACATGGAGTACATACTCTGCATTCATATTGATTACTCAACTGATGAATGTTAATGTAAGTGCTAATTATTGTTCATGACTGTCTGCTCTTTAGAAACTAATTTATTTTTGTGATTTAACGCATGCGTAGCATGCTGGCTTTGTCTAGTCCTAGTATATTCACTGAGTAATACTTTCATTCTAAATGATGAAACGAGATCAATCAAGGCAATTCTGTTAACATTCGTACTGTCCAGGAAGTTTATGTTAAAGTCGCCACATAGTATGACCTTTTTTGAACTCGAAAAGGCTTCCTCTAATAGGTTCTCAAGCAGACTAAGAAAAATTGCGGAATCACCACTTGGTGGTCTATATAGTCATTACAATAACATTGTCTTTAATTTATTTTATTCCACAGAATTCATAATGACCTTTCCTAGGAAGTATTCTTGATGTCCACATAACATTATCAAACCTGACATCATCTCTTTTATAAACGGCCACTTCTCCATGCTGCGCAGAGGTGCGACAGAAATACGAGGTTAATGTATAATTATTGAGAGTTAATGAAATTATTTTATCGCGGGGCTGCCAATGCTCCGTAAACAACAAGAAGTCGAATAAGTATTTTTCGGATATTAGTTTTAAATCGAGAACTTTATTTTGTACGCATAGTGATTGTAAGAGTCATTGTCAGTACAGTATGGCACATTTATAAGAATACAATTTGTGTGTTTAAATGACTTTAAAAAATTAATAATACTAGACTTATTAATTTGTGTATGTTTAGCAGCGTTGATTGGTCCAGCACACACAATGACATAATCTTTTTTGGTGTAATCCGCATACAATCCACTAGTGCTCAAAACTATATCTTCAAAACGAGCGTTAGGTTTGAATATACAAAAAAACAGAGAACCTATGACTCAAAAGGTCGCTAAATTTGTGAGACATATTTCTACCTTGGTTGTCTGCTAAAATCAAAACTTTTGGTTTCCGGAAGAAACAGTAAAATTTCCTTGGCAAGGACATAGAGTATGATATATAAACAAAACTGCTATGTTTGTATGTCCGTCACCATGTTAACCCAGCGACAGTGTGGTGGGGTATCACATACCCCAGACAATTTTAAATGCCCGCCACTCAGACTAAGTTGCGTGTATGCCGCTAGGGGGCTCAGTACCTTCTGTTCAATGCATGCTGCAACGGCAGTAGTGGTTATTTGTTTGCGATAATCACCACCTGTTGATTTATTCTGCATCAAAGTGCTTTGGGGTGTCACATACCCCACCACACAGATAAGTGTATATTTTAATGTATTCAAATTATTCTCTTTTCCCACGGTTTTCTGTGATGATTGTTCTGAGTATGTTATATTTTCTGAAATTCAATCAATATATTCGATCAATAATGTGTCTAGGACTATTGGAACAAATAGGTATTGAATATTTACATTTTTTGCTATCACAGAAAGAAATGATCAAGAAACGTTCACGCCTCTTATTATAATGTTTACCTATAGCAGTGTTTGTAATTTACAGTTATGTCTGGGTCGTATGAACGTGAGTAAGCCAGTTTGTTGGTTTTATGGAAAGAATGTGAGGCCGAAGAAGTTCCTATTGGCTTAGAAAGCGAAGGGGAACCTGATATTGAAAATTGTAGTAATCACAATTCTGAAAGCGAGGAAGATGCAGAAGTGTTGCAGCAGCAGGTGCAAGAATTGGCTGAAAGTGATATTCCTAATGTGAGAGAAGAACAGTCCAAAAATTATGTAGGCAAAGATGGTACAAGATGGGCTTCAATGCATTTTCCAAGAAACACACGCACACGATCAGAAAATATTATCACGCATTTGCCAGGTGTAAAGAGAGTTGCTAAAGAAGCCAAATCTCCAATCAAATGTTTCAATTTGTTTATTACCCCTGACATGATAAATGATATTGTTAGGTGGACCAATATAAAGATACGCATGACATCTATGACTCACGATGATGATCATCGGTATGTTGTTCGTGACACGAATGTCCTAAAAATAAAAGCCTTGTTTGGACTCTTCTATTTAGCAGGAGTTTTCAAAAGTGCTCGGCTCAACCTTGAAGAACTCTGGTCAACTGATGGGACAGTGGTTAGTTTATTCAGAGAAACTATGTCATTACAGAGATTCATTTTCTGGCAGTCCTGTTTGCGTTTCGATAATTTAGAAAAGTCGACAAAATGGCGGCAATTAGAGCAATATTTGAAAATTTGTCGAGGACAGCCAAAGTTTGTACACTCCCAGTGAATACTTGACTATCGATGAAAAGTTCTAAATCTAGAATTCTATGTTGGAGTGCAGCCTGATGGGCCATTTCAATTGAGCAATAAACCAAACGATGTCGTTCTCAGACTTATTGTTCCCATTTCTGGTACAAAACGTAATGTTACTTTTGACAACTGGTTTACCAGCTTTGAGTTAATTCTCAAACTCCTCAAGGAACATCAAATCACTGCTATTGAAACGGTGAGGAAAAACAAGAAGCAAATACCAGAGAGTTTCCTCGTGTCAAAAAACAGACCAGAATATTTCTCTAAATTTGGTTTCCAAGCAGATGTCACTTTGGTGTCCTGTATACCAAGGAAAGATAAACTAGTTCTTCTTATGTCTATAGTCTCCACCACACTCCCGATATTGATGAAGCTACCAACGAAAAATCCAAGCCAGAGATCATTACGTTCTATAATGCCACGAAGAGTGGAGTGGACGTTGTTGACAAATTATTCGCATCTTATGATGTATCCCGCAATAGTAAAAGATGGATACTTACAGTATTTTATGCTCTCCTCAATTGTGCTGTATAAAGCAAGAGTGATTTTCCAGCCAAATAATAACAATTTCCAGATGAAAAGAAGGCAGTTCTTGAAGATGCTGACAATCCAATTATTGACTGAACACAAAGAGATAAGGGCCACAAATAAAAGAATTCCGAGAGAATATAGTTCTAAATTTTGTTATCTAGCAATGAAGAAAACAATTTTTTTCTCCCTATAAAAATACATATTTTTGCATTGTCGCTTCTCAATAAACAAATGTAAGTAGTTGTAAGTGTATACTTTCTTGTAAACATACCCTATTGAATGTAAAACAAATCCATATTCTTTGAAAATTGAAGAAAAAATAGAATTGTGTAAATATTTATATGGGGTATGTGATACCCCACCACACAGGTTCTATATACTACACTGGCGCCGGGTTAATTACCACAAATGCCATAGGTGAATTAGCTCCTCCCCTTACTATATTTAAGTATCGACCTAATTGTTTTTTGAAAATTTTTAATAAAGTTTAAAATTTAGTGTTAAGCTTTTACAATTTTTTCTTGAAAGTGGATATAAGTGGGGTGTTAAAATGACTAAAACTAGAAAATTAGTGGCAAAAACTGGCAAATTTGGTTCTGGAACAAAAAGTTTTTTTTTTGGAATCGTCACTAATGTACAAAAAAGGCGGCAGTAAAGTAAATAAAATCGGCACTAAAGTAATTTATTATACCACGATTTTTAAGTTCACATTTTGCCGGTAGAGATATGTTTGAAATCGCGCATGCGCGGTGGAAATATTTGACGTAAAAACAGCTGATCACATTTGCTACTTAAAGAACGTTATAAAATTGTCAGATTCTGTCAAAATTTTCACGACTAAAAGGAGGGAAATGGAAGTGGGCAGAGGAAAAGATAGAGATGGTAGACAAGTATAAAAACAACTAGGGTATATGGTGAAGTACGACAACAAGAACGAAGATCAAATTAAGGAACTAGAGAAAAAAGAAAATAAAATAATAAGGGAGGTATGGGGTATAGGAGAAAGAATATTTGCGAAACACTTAGAAAAACATGGATATTTGAGAGAATAGTAAAAGGTGTGTTGATGTATGGAGCAGAGGTGTGGGGATGAAGAGAATGAGAGAAACTGGAGAAGATACAAAAAGGTATTGGAAGTGGACACTAGGTTTGGAGAAGGAAACACCAGGTTATATAGTCGAAGAAGAATGTTGACTAGCAATTTTACTCGCGCGAGAGAGGTCTAACAATGGCGACCGAGTAGAAGAAGCACGCTGGGTTAAGTATGTTTTACGTTTTTATCTGTTTCGTTTTGAGTAAAACAAAGTTTGAATAAATAGATTAGCTTTATAACGAATCTATCTACGTTTTTGGTGTTGTGTACGTTCCATTAAAGTAAAGTTTGATTCAGAAGAATAAACGTGCATTCCGAAATTAAAGAATATTCGTTACCATTTTGTACGTTTGGTTTCTACGTTTCTATTGATGAAAAATCGACTATTTACTTCGTTATTAATTTATGGGAGCAAGAAAATTCGTTTCATGGAAAATTCCGTATGCATTACGTCATTGTGAGTGCAGTTTCATTCACAAGGCCAGCCCAATTACCTGTTCGAGCTTCGACAAAATTCAACGTCCCTTAACTTAACACAAGGAACTCGCAAGTAAGTGCTTAAAATAATATTAACAATTCTTCGAACTTTCCGTGCTTTGAAGTTAATTTTTTTGACAAACTAAAGTCGGCTTAAACTGTTAGCAATGAAAACGCAGTCGTGGTCATCTTTGTCTTATGCATTAGTCTGTACGCAATAATTAGCATTCGTTGTCGTACCTTAAATGCAGTAGTTGTACCTTACGTTATGCAGTAGTTGTTTGTTTTGCGACTACACTTGATATTTATCTTTTTGAATTAAGCTGCGAGTTTTACAGTTCAATATCTGTAATAAGTTATTTTAGTTAGATAACGTTTTGAACGCGTATAAAGGATCCTAGCGTTATTACGTTTATAGTTTTAAGTTCATTGAAAGGAATTTAATCTTTCATTTGATACCGTAGTTTATAAGTCAATTCATTACTCGAGTGGACTAATGTCAATGTGTTTTGTTTATTATTTAATGCTGAATTTTATTTTATTATTAGATTTATATTTTTGGTTAAAATTAATTTTATTCCCTTAAGGTTTTGCTTGTTTCCCTTAATAAATAACCATTTATTCGTTATTATTTACGTTTTTAGTTGAAAAGCATCTCTATAAAGGTAAGCAACAAGGCATAAACCAAAAAGCAAACATTCCTATGACCTCTTAGAGTCTCTGTAGCATTTATCTGAACGTTAGTCGGTGCAATTTAAATGTGTTCTTAGAATAAAGAGTTTTTGGCCATTACAATGTAAACTGGAAAAAATAAGAATACAGACAGGAAAAAGAGCAATACGGTATGAAAAAAAGAAGGAAAGCAAAAAAGAAAATAAGATATTATATGAATGTTGGAAGGAAGTAGAGGAGCAAAAGATAAAATATGGTGAAGATGTTATAAGAAGATATTATGAAAGAGGAGGATACGCAAGGGAAGAAATAAAAAAGATAAGAGATGGTGGAAGAAGTATGGAAGAAGAAATAGTACAGAGAGATAGAGACACACAGGCACAAGAAAGAAGAGCAAGAATTACAGAAGGAAAATACAACAAAAACAATGAATAACTAATAACAGATGGAAAACTGAATTACATAACCGGAAGAATGGCATTAGAAGATAAAAGACTAATTGCATGATTTAGAGTAGGAAACGAAAAGAATGAAAATAAGTACTAGTGGAAGGACGAAGATAGAAAGTGTAGAATGTGTAGAGAGGGGTGGGAAAATGTAGATCATTTGAAACTAGAGTGTAGTAAAGTAAGAGCGGACGAAAGAGTGAGAAAAGTGTTGTTGGGAGAAAGAGGTGAAGGAATTGTATGGATGAGAAAGATGGTGGAAAAAAGAAAGTGGATGGAAGAAAGGAAAAGAGAAGTAATAAGGATAGAAGGAAGAGAAGCGCCAAAGAAAAAAAATTTGTTTTGTTGTTGTTGCTTTTATTGTTATGTTAAGAAAAAACCGATTCTTTTGTTAATGTAAATAGAATTGAATTGAATTGGCGATTTTACCCCACCACATTTGTTTTTACAGAGACTTTTTATCGCTACTTGTTCAATTAAGTTCAGTTGTCGCGTTGACTACGTCCAATTGAGGCAAAATGTATTAAAGTTTGAACAACTGAACGATAATATCCTAACAATTCAAAACTTTGCAACTTCAGTTTCTCTCAAAATAAATAGTAAACTGTGGTTTCTAAGGGTCCACCATTTCTATTCCTAGTCAATCGATACTTCAAATTTTGAATTCTTAGCCCAACAAAAACTGAGTTTAAACTAAACTTCAACTCGATTGAACCGTGAAACTTTCCCGAAACCTCCGGCCAAACAAGTAAAATCGTTAACTTGTACGTAAGTTATTTTGCATAAGTTGGAAAGAGCAGAAAACTTTTCTTAAGCGAATTGCGCAAACAAACATAAAGAAATCGTAAACTTTAACTAGGAGGTTAACTTTATATTTCATAAAGTTACCGCACGCATACTCATTTTAATCCGTAAATTCCTAAAACGTAATTTAATCCGTTAAATTGAGAGCGTGTTCTCTATAGCGTAGTTCAAAGGGTGTAATTCGACCGAGAATTGTAATTTTCTCGCTTTCATTTGGTTGAAAATTTGATTAAAACCAAGTGTTCCTGGATTATTTTTCTAGCAACGAAGAACTTAGAATGTCAAGTCACACAGAAATTAACAAAACACAAATCGGTCAATAGGACGCGCGACAATTGGACGTATGCTCCTTGGAATCAGTGTGTTGAATAATTTTTATATCTGTAATGTATAGAGCTTTTCTTAAACGTTTTTCAACCATTTCAAATTGTCGTTATGAAGTAATGTAATTTGATGTAATAGTAACAGAAAGAATGATGAATCGTTTTTGCAACAAGTATGATTTTATTCACAATCAATTTAAACTACGTCTAACGTGACTTTCATTAGACTAAAAGGATTTTTGAGTAAAAACATATATATTTATGTCCATTAAATGGAAGTTCCATGTTTGAGCATCGTTTAGAAATTAACAAAACGTAAACATAAATTATAAAAAGCATTTGCGTGTTGATATTAAAAATTGCATAAGAAACGCGTACACGTGAGTCGGGCATAAAATGAGATTAAACGATTAGCTCAAAGAAAATCGTCTTAGGTTTCCACGTTGTGGATGTGGTTCCCCGAATCGATTATTCTAAAATTGCGCAATTAACAATTTTCGATTAATAATTGTCGAGCTGTCGATTTGTCTTCGCATGAAAGGAAATCGAGTTGCGACAGTTGTTGAAATTTAAATGAAAATTCCGATTTTCCCATATTTCATTATGACGTGTAGGTTATCAGATAAATTTATTCTCGTGTGCACGCTTTTGCAGATTAATGTTGAGCCACGCAATTGCAAACTTTGCTGATTCGAGCAAGATACATTTTGTTAACGTTTATTTATTGCCAATTTCTGCTTTTATAAACAACCGTGATGTTATTCCTAGTAGTTTTTTTTTTTGGTTGGCGTTTTTTTACAGACTATTAAAAATGTGTGAATAAACGCCGACTAGAGATTGGAGGGCAGCTTTCATTAATGGTTGTTAGTGACGTCATCAGAATACAAAAAAAATAATGACAATTTTGATGAACAAGTTAAACACAAGCTTGTCAATTCAACTCACGACCTTTTCATAATTTATAATACATGTATGAAAATAAATTAGGTGAAAATTACAAAGTGAATTAATGAAAACCTGTTAGAACGTATTTCATTTCATTTCTAAAATGATTTGATAATAATCAAACAAGCTGACAAATTGAAATAAATTGGCGGTTACAACAAACTAATACAACAATAACAATAACAAATACTGAAATTTCTGATTTCTGATTTTTTATGAATTTTTATTGAAAGTCTATCAATTTCATTAATTAAAATAATAATAATAATAATAATAATAATAATAATAATAATAATAATAATAATAATAATAATAATAATAATAATAATAATAATAATAATAATAATAATAATAATAATAATAATAATAATAATAATAATAATAATAATAATAATAATAATAATAATAATAATAATAATAATAATAATAATAATAATAATAATAATAATAATAATAATAATAATAATAAGGCAGAGGGTGCTAGCTAAGACTTGCTGGCACTTTGGGTATGACGACCCCACCTACCTCAGTTAGGGTGCCTCAACCTAAACGAGGTGGTAGTCCCTGCCTTAAAGGGGCCGCGGAGTTTCCACCGGCCGGATCAATTGAGTGGGGCGTATGAGAGATCTGCGGAGGCGGCGTCTGCCTCTAGAAGAGCGGCCGCCCGACAGCGTCTGACTCCAGAGGAGCGGCTGAAAATTTCGGGGTCCCCGGCCTGCGCAGTAGGTTAAAACTGTATACCATTAAACCATGATGAGTAGTAGAATATTACGGAATAGATTAAAGTCGCTGCCTGGGGATCGCCAGGGCACGTCTGGAGCCGGCGCTGGACGTTACAGTGAGGGGGACGTCGGTGGTAGGAGGTTGACGAGGCGGACACCTGTCGCACAACAAACTACAGCCCAATCGAACCAACGGGACGTGGAAACAATAAATGGGGTTGAAGAACAAAACACCGCTCTGCCCGCCAGTTCGCCCCCAACAAGGAGGGCTGCTCGTAGGAGAGGCTGCACTGGACGAATAAGATGGACACGAGAAATGAATATAGCTGTTGTTCGCGTCAACAAGTGTAGCGATAATCCACTCCCTGGATGGAGACACGCCCTTCATACCGAGTTTACAAGGGCTCATCCGGATCTTAACCTATCAGAACAGAACCTAGTGGATAGGAAGAGTGTCATCATAAGGAAAAAGTACTTAACGGAAACTGAAATTGATCAAATTAAACGGGAAGTTGACTACGAGATTCAACAACAAGATATGTTTGATCAAATAAAACCAAATGGAATAGAAATTCACCCGACCCCACAACAACATATCGGTGATCAAACAGAACCGACTGGTGCGGAAGTTTGTGTAAGCAATGTACCCATTGAAACTGAACAGGCAGAGAAGAATAATGCCGCGTTGGATAAATTTCTTAGTTTGTTGGTTTTCTATGAAGGTACAGATCCACTCAAAAGACCAGAGATACCAATTTTGCATAATGCCCACCGTGCACAATCAATTCTTACAAACGTTAATAAGGCTCTTGAGAAATATCTTAATATAAACAGAAGTATTGACGAAATTCATTTGGCTTTGTACTGTGCTGCTGTTACTGCCATTGAGCTAAATGGACAAAAAACCTACACCATAGAATCAAAAGACCAGAACAAGAATAAAAGAAAACCAGCTTGGAAAATACGCCTCGAGCAGGGCGTAGATAGACTGAGGGCAGATATGGATATTATATCTGAATTCTTGAAAAACAACAAGTCTAAGAAGGTGTTAAGGAAAACAAGAAAAATCGCCAGAAGAGCTAAAATCCCTGAAAAGGATCCAGAATATAATAATAAGCTTATTGACCTCCAAGATCGATTTAGGCAAAAAGCTAAAGCCAAAGGCTCAAGATTAAGACGATATAACGAACTATCGCAAAGAAAAGAACAAAATAGAGAGTATCATACTAATCAGAAGAAGTTTTTCAGAAAACTAGAGCAAGGCGACGATGACACTGGTATCAAAATAGGACATAATGAACTCAGTCAGTTTAAAAATTTCTGGAAATCTATATGGGGAAGAGCAGACCCGTACAATCAGGAAGCTGAATGGATTGGAAGTATAGAGAGAGCTAACGCACAAATACCGCGTATGAATCTCCTAGAATTCACCAAGGAAGACATAGTAAAGGCAGTAAAAGATCACAAAACTGGAAAGCGCCAGGACCAGATAGACTTCAAAATTTCTGGATCAAGTACTTTAGCGCCACGCACGAGAGACTCGCTTATTGCTTTACGCAGGCGCTTCACGACCCAAATCAAATACCTACCTTCTTATGCCAGGGCAATACTTTCTTACTATATAAAAAGGGCGATACCGCACAACCTCAAAATTATAGACCAATAACATGCTTATCAGTAGTATACAAATTATTTACTTCGGTAATTAATGAAAAATATACCAGCATTGCAGTGTTAACCAAATTTTTCTCGGAGGAACAGAAAGGATGCATAAAAGGGACGCTGGGCTGTAAGGATCAGCTAACCATAGATTCAGTAATCTTAAAACAAGTCCAGAAAATGAAACGAAATTTAAATATATGTTACATCGATTACAGAAAAGCATATGATTCTGTTCCCCACGACTGGTTTAATATAAGTCCTCGAAATATATCAAATATGCCCACGCATAATAGCTGTCATGAAACACCTAATGACGTCATGGAAATCAACTATGTGGGTTTCAAGGAAAACATAGGAACTGTGGACATAAATAGGGGAATATTTCAGGGAGACTCTCTTTCCCCTATATGGTTCTGCTTAGCTTTGAACCCAATGTCTTCCTTATTAAATAACACAGATGCTGGATATAGGTTGAATCTCAGAAGCAAATGTCGAATATCTCATCTACTGTACATGGACGACCTAAAGATATACAGCGAGTCACGGGAGAAAATGCAGTCACTGATCAAAACTGTAAAAACCTTTAGTGACGATATCCGAATGTCATTTGGGCTTGATAAATGCGCCGTTATAAACATCAAAAAAGGAATATTGAGAACAATCCACAGAGCATGGGTGATATTGATCAACTACCTCTTCATGAAACCTACCGTTACCTTGGTACCCCTCAAAACCAACGACTTGACCATGCCGAGCTTAAAAGAGAGCTCACTGAGAGGTATAAGAAAAGATTAACTAAGCTACTTAACACTAACCTTTCAGGCGGTAATTTGTGTTCGGCAATAAATACCTGGGCGGTCCCGATATTGACGTATTCATTTGGAATTGTGAAGTGGCCCGACACTGATCTTGATGAACTAGATAGAACAACAAGGCGATTACTAACAAAATTTAGGAGCCTGCACCCAAACTCCTCAGTGAGAAGGTTGTACTTGCCGAGAAGTGAAGGTGGAAGAGGATTGCTTAATATTAAGTATCTGTGCTTAAATCAAGAAAATAACATGAGACTTTACTTCCATTCAACTAACAGCGATTTGATGCAGTTAGTGGTTCAATCAGATAAGGGTTTTACTCCACTGAATCTTGCACAGCGTATGCGGCAAGATGAACTACCAACAAGAACTGAAAATATTAACGCTTGGCAAGAACAATCGATGCATGGTAGATACCCCAAACTGATAAAATGGATAACGTAGATAAATTATCATCGCTTAGGTGGCTTCGTGATCCACAGTTATACCCGGAGACTGAAGGCTTCCTTATTGCAATACAGGACCGGGTAATTCGAACACGTAATTACGAAAAACATTGTTTAAAGCTAAATATAGAAGATAAATGTAGAAAATGTGGAGCTGTCGGAGAAACCATCGAACATATCACAGCAGGGTGTCCAGCTCTAACTGATAAGGCATACATTGGCCGGCACAACCAACTAGCCAAAATAATCCACCAACAACTTGCACTTAAACATGGACTTCTAGAAACTACACTCCCTCCTTACTATAAATATGAGCCGATGCCAATTCTTGAAACACCGGACCCCTTATTATATTGGGACAGAGTCATAACAACTGATAGAACAGTTGACTATAACAGACCGGATATTGTGTTTATTGATAAGAAAGAAGCAACAGGCACCATTATTGACATCGCGGTACCTTCTTTACACAATATTATGAAGACTGAACAAGAGAAAGTCACAAAATATGAAAATTTGGCGTATGACCTAAAAGGCAATGGAAACTGAGAAATGTGACAATTCTTCCTTTTGTGATCTCGGTTGAGGGTATCCTAAGCAAAAGTTTCCTGAATAACTTAAATAACATCGGACTACCCAATAAAATCGTTAATGTGGGGCAGCGTGCCATAATACTGCAAACTTGCCACATAGTCCGAAAATTTTTAGGCTAGCAAGAGGAGTTGAATTACTTTCTTACTAGTAATAAAACCGTAACCAACATTAAAAGTTGAGAATAAGGGAATAATAATAATAATAATAATAATAATAATAATAATAATAATAATAATAATAATAATAATAATAATAATAATAATAATAATAGACATTTATTTCAAACGAGTTGTACCCAAACTAGAAAAAATAAATACAATAATATACACATATTAATAGAGAACATAAGACAAAGTTGTAATAAAATTATGAATTCTCACAATGGTTTTTTACAGTAACTAAAATTAATGGTAAGTTATCTGTCGTAATGTCACAATTGGCACATAGCACGTTAAAATTACTACATATGATGTTAATAGGGCTGCTCATTAAAACGTTTGTTGAAGGGGTTGTATAAAAGAAGAAAGCGGTACGTTAATGTTTATTTTTTTTATTTAAAGAAGTCATGTTGAAATTAGAGAGAGCCGCAGAGTATTGAAAATCGTGCTTTGGATATGATCCTGAAGAAATATAAACAAGATAGTTTAGGAATCTTTTTGTAATGATTCTAGGCTATTGATATGAGTTTTATAAATAGGATACCAAATTAGTGAACCGCTATCAACAAAACAAACTCATAAAACAACACTTTCACACAGTGGATGTTTGTAAACTTTTTGCAATTTCTGTGCAAAAGTTCTGTTAGCTTTTAACAAGATATGGTTTACGTGATCTATAAATATACTAAGTGACATAGAAAGAAGAACACCCAGTAATAATGAATTTATTTGAACAATTTTTGGTATACAGTGTATACGAATTAGATTAGTAAACGATCACAATTTGATAAAAAATAAACAGTTAACTTCTTCAAAAAACTTAATAATGTGTTGCTCCACCACGATGTCTTGTGCACTCATTAACACGTCTAGGCATACTTCTAATGAGGTGATCGATTTCTTCTCATCCCATGCTATCTGTAACTGATGCTGCAAAGCCGCTACAGTTTGTGCTGGGTGAGGTAAATTGAGTAATCTTTTCCCCATAATATCCCAGACGTGCTCGATGGGCGAAAGATCGGGAGATCTTGGTGGCCAAGGCAACAAAGCAATTTGATTGGCCTCAGAATGAGCCAACGAAACCCTAGCAACATGAGGTTGTGCGTTGTCTTGTTGGAATGTGCTGTTGGGGATGGTCTGAACATAAGGTCTACGACCTCCTGGATGTAGCGCGCAGTGGCCATGTTACCTCTAATGAAGACCAAAGGTGACCTACTTCCAATAGCAATAGCTCCCCATACCATAACTCCAACTGTGTGGTGCACATGCCTATTCACAGAAAATTGGGGATCTTCTCTTTCACTCTTGCACGACCGTCATGCATACGCAAACATAATCTGAATTCATCACTAAAGACAATTGAATTCCATTCTTGGTCCCAATGTACCCATTCTCTACACCACGCTAGACGATAACGTCGATGCTCTGGAGTCAGTGGTAGCACAAAAAAGGGACGGTATGAAAAGAGCCCAAAGCTTCTTATCCGTCTATAAACGGTTCGCATCCCAATCGGTCTTCCATGTTCTTCAAACCACTGGTCCGCAATCGCTCGTGTAGAAGAGAAGCGGTCCCGTAAAGTAATAGTCTAAGACGGCGATCTTCGCGTTCTGTGGTTCTTCGACGACGTCCTGTACCTTTCACTCTTCGTGTACGGCCCTCTTGGTTCCACACCCGAACACAGACTGCCACAGTGTTTAAACTCCGTTGCGTTCTAGCGGCTATATCTCTCATAGACAAAACCAGCCTCACGCAATCCCACAATTCTACCCCTATCAAACTCGCTTAATTGCCGAAAATTACGGCGTCTTCGCACTGGAGGCATTGTGATTGAATTAAAGAAGCTCTTTGAAATGCAATTTAAATCACTTAAATGACCACTGTACTTACAAATGCTTAATTCATTGTTTTAGGGCTACTTAATCGTAAGTGTTTTTGAATGAGGTTAACAAAACAACCGCTAGGGCAATATGGCTAAAAAACTGATCGTTTTTTATCTTAATATAAACAAATATATTCCCAAAAAAAATTTACAAAATATTCATTATTACTGTGTGTTCTTCTTTCTATGTCACTTAGTATAGTAATTTGCTGTCAAAATTAATCCCAAGGTCTTTAATACTGCACACACGTTTTGAAGTCAGATAATCTATAGAATAGTTGTAAAGCCGCGGATTATGTGTTCTTGTGTAGGTTAGAACGGAACATTTACTTACATTCAGATGTAACTTATTATTAATACACCAAGTACTTATTACATCTAAATTACGTTGCAGTTGCAAGCAGTCATTAATGTCATTTATCTGGCTAAAAATCTTTAAATCGTCAGCAAACAATAATTTGTGACATTTTAAGGCTATTGGAAGATTATTAATGAAGATTTAAAAAAGTAGAGGTCCAAAGTTTGATCCCTGTGGAACTCCTGAAGTAGAAATAAATGAAGTTGATACAGCACCTTTATGCTCAACATTGTGTAGATAGGATGTGAATAACCGAAGATTCAGAAAATTCAATACTTTCTAGTTTATCTAACAATAAATGAAAATCAATCTGGTCAAACGCTTTAGATATATCTGTGTAAATTACATCAACTTGCCCTTTCTTATCTAAAGTTTCAGAAATATACTGTGTTGTACAGGTTAAGTTAGTTGTTGTTGATCTTTGTGATACAAAACCATGCTGATAGTCAGATATCACTGGGAGAATACTGGAGTAAATTTTTTTGTATATGATCATTTCGAATACCTTACTAAAATTGTACAGTATAGATATTAGCCGATAATTGTTGATAAATGTCGGGTCTCCGTTCTTAAGTAAAGGAGAAATACGTGCACGTTTCCAGATAGTAGGGAATTTACTAGTTTTTTAGTATTAAGTTAAACAAGAAATGTAATGGTTTTATAAAGAAAGGTAAACAGTCTTGAATTAAAAAGTGGGAATTAGGTCGACTCCAGCAGTACTTTTGTTTTTTTTAATTTTTTAATAACAGCCGTAATGTCACTATCAGTGATTGTGTTACAATTTATAATTGGTAAGTCGTTGAATGAGAAGGTCTAACCAAATCAGTTGGTAGATAAACAGTCGTAAAATAATCCCAAATGCATGTACTATGCTATCGGCATTAAAAAGTTGCTTATTATCCGATGTATACATAGAACAAGGAATCCTAGATTGTCGTTTTCTAGTATTAATAAATGACCAACAATTCTTAGGGTTGGATGATATACTGACTTCCAAAAAAATTGCAACACCTAGAAGTTGTTAAACGATTTTAATGAAATTTTCAGGAAACGTCTATTTTAATTAAACAAAGTGATGATTAAAATTTAATAACAAAAGAACAAAAGCTTAAAAAGTTTTTTTCAATAATGAGTTGCTCCGCTACTATTTGTAATGCACTCATCTAGACGGCTTGACATGCTATCAATCAAGTGATCTATAGCTGCTTGTGGTATATCATCCCAAGCTTCTTTAATCCGTTGCTGAAGATCGTGTAAATTATCTGGAGAGTGCGGTGAATTAACCAGTCGCCTACCAATCATATCCCATACATGTTCAATTGGCGACAAATCAGGCGACCGAGCAGGCCATGGAAGGACGTCAATGTTAGGTTCTTCCAAAAACCGTGTTGTAGCCCTTGCCGTAAGAGAGCGCGCATTATCCTGCTGGAAAATGGGATTTTGCAGTCCCTGAAGATATGGTAGGCCAACTGGTTGTAGCACATTAGCAATGTAACCAGCTGCGTTAAGGTTGCCGTCAATAAAGATCAAGGGTAATCTGCTACCATAACATATTGCACCCCATATCATAACTCCTTGAGTGAGGGCTGTGTTGCGTTTCACAAAAAATGTTGGTTTTTTATGTTCTCCACACATCCGTCTGACCCTCCTACGACCATCGTGGGCCCACAAGCAAAATCGGGACTCGTCACTAAACACAATTTGATGCCATTCTTGCGCCCAATTAACCCTTCCGTTGCTCCACTCTGGTCTGCGTAGACGGTGCAGTGGTGTAAGAGGAAAATGGACCATATGAATGCAACCCATAAGATCTTATCCGGCGATAAACAGATGACATTGACATTCTAAGTCCTGTACCTCTCATCCAATCATTTGCAATTGATCGGGTTGTTGAAAATCTATCTCTTGTGGTCAAAACTCTTAAGCGACGTTCTTCGCGATCTGTAGTCCTTCCAGGACGTCCAGATCCACGGCGACAATGTTGAAACCCTTCCTCGGACCATTTGAACCAACATCTCAATACCGATGAAACATTTCGGTTTACACGACGAGCAATTTCTCTTAGCGAAAGTCCGGCCTCTCTCTTATACCAATAATACGGCCACATTCAAAATTACTTAGTTGGACAAAATGTTGATGTTGACGTACTCTCGGCATTGTTTTCAAGTTCAGAATGAAATTGTGAAGAAACAACAACAATTTGCAAACTTGACAGTTACTAATTGGTTTGATACTTCGAATTTATTGTTACTATGTGCTATGAAAACAACAGGCAAAAAAACAAAAACTACTGGCTAGATTTTATTCAAATTTTAATCATCACTTTCTTTAATGAAAATAGAAGTTTCCTGAAAATTTCATTAAAATCGTTCGACAGTTTCTAGGTGTTGCAATTTTTCTGGAAGTCAGTATATATCATTTTCAATTTTGGTAATATATACTTGAAAAGCGGTTGATATTTTTGTGCTTAATAACAGCTCGTAGTTCTTTAAATTGTGTATAGTAAAAGTCGGAGTCACATTTTTTGTATTTGGCATGAATATTGTTTTTTTTTATTTATTAATTGAATTGTGTGTTTAGTATACCATGGAGGAAAGTGCTGTCTACGTTTGTTTGAACGTAATAGTGGAAATGTGTGCATCAAGTACTTCGTAGAATTTTAGATAAAATTGTGAACAAACATAATCCACGTGTAAATAATTCTCTATAAAAGACCAATCAATGCGGCATATAGAATAGTATAATCGGTTCTTTTAAAATCATACGTTTTTTTGTTCTCAGTGCAAGTAAATTTTGAGGGAGTTTGTGGTATATCAACAGTGATACAAAGTGCTGGATGATATTTATCCTCAGTAATCATTGCAAGAGAGTCTCTAGCAACTTGACAATGAACATTAGAAAAAACTGAGTGTAAAGTTCTATTCATCGTATTGACTTCATTATTACATTGATTAAGATCTAAAAGAGTACAATAGTTTTTAAAGACCGTAGATGAATTATCTGAAAATTGAATGCTAAATAGAGGTATGTTAAAATCACCTAAAATAATAATTTTGTTGTCAATAACAAAATCACATTTAATCCTATAACATTCTGATAGTATATTTCCATAGATTTGTATTGATAAGATAGCAGATTATTACTAATTGACGAAGAATTAAAAACTAAATTCGTATTGTTTATAGTACGACAAGATAACTGTGGATGTTATAAAGAAAGACATAAAGAGCAGTAGCGGCTTGTCCATAGGGTTATTTGGTCAATGACCTCCCAAAAATTTTGACAATATATAAAAAATATTAATGATTACGTGTTTTATTAAAATACGTAATTTACTCGCAAAAGTCGCAAGTCGCAAATATAATTAACTTAAAATCTATCGGCCGTCGTTCGTAATTCATCCTCCTCAACCTTGGGCTGGCGGTGCAAATTGTCCTCATTGAATTAGATCTACCCGGAAAAACTCGAAAAACGTGCAGCGCTCGAATAAACGCGAACGTCAGAAGCAATAATCAACTTTGGGTCATAAGCCTGGTTCGACAGTTTACGTTGGCTTAGAATAGGGTGTACATTCATGAAATTTAAAACTTGGACACCACAATTTTTGTAAACAAAAGTTTGCACATTGTGAAGCGGGCTTAAGGGTATCATTTACAATTCTAACAGCAGGTAGTCTCAGCAGGGGTTATCTTATAGAAGGACTGTAGAATGAATCATTACACTAAGCACGTTTTAGAAAATAGGTAATTTACGTTGCTTACTTAATTTTTTCTTTAAAGAATATATTTGAAGGTATCGCTAATTAAACACCATAGCTCGATTAATTATCGAATCAAAATTTTGTTTAGGAAATGTTTACAAAATAAAATTAGAAATAATTTTGATTTAAAAAACGTCTACAAGCAATAACTTTTAAATTAAATCAAAAACTAAACATGGTTATTTGGGTTGACTGATTATTACTTATTTTTAAATAAATCTAACCTACTAATTATTGTAAAAAAAAAAATTATTAAACTCTCTATTCATAATATTTAGTCCTTACAAAATGTATATTTTATGACGTTTCATTTTTTTCTGTAGTTAATATAAAAAGTGAAAATAAAAACTAAGGCAATTCTTATTGTCAACGTATATATTTAGTTTTTGACAAGAATTTATTACATAATTATAATTAAGATACCAAGTTATAGTTTAAAATTAAATGAAAACTTTTTTTAAAATAAAGGTATTACTATATAAATAAATATAAGAAATCAATAATGGGTGTGACCTCCATTATTATTGATACATTCTTGGAGGCGTCTGCTCATTGACGCTATCAAGGTATCAATATAATTAATATTAATCGTTTCCCATGCGGTATCAATGGCTGCAATTAGTGCATTACGGTTTACTGGTATAAAATTTGGCCCTTGTTGTCTTCGGATAACAGCAAGTATTCGAGCCCAAACATTTTCGATAATGTTAAAATCTGGGCTTTTGCTGGCCAGGGTAACAGCTCCAAGTTATTTTCTCGTATCCAATTGCGCACAACCCGCGAAGTATGAATAGGGTGTTGTCCTTTAACAACAAAAATACATTATGAAAATGTTAATTCAACAGATCCCGAACTATTTTTTGGAAAAATATTTCCAAAATATCTAAATACGCAGCAGAATCAAGACGTCCATCGATAGCCCAACAAACTCCTGGACCCCGCGCGCTAACCCAACCCCACACATTCACAGAAAAATAACCACTTCGTTTTTAGGACATATGTGATTATTTTCGTAACCAGTTCCTTCCATTCTAAAAACTTTTAGTGGTCCATCGTTGCGGCTATTCACATATCGCCTTGCAAATTCCAGACGACGTCTCATATTTTCGTCACTGAGAACTTCTTTCGCAGCAGCATTATACTTCTTTATTCCCATCTCCTTTAATCTTTTTTGTGCAGTTATACGGCGTCCGGGAAAATGTGTATCTGCTATAGCCCTGGAGTATGTAGCAAATGGTTGTTCTGTTACGTAATGAAACAACTCAGAGATCTTGAGCACGTGTAGATACTTTAGGTCTACCACTTCCGATGGCTCTTTCCAAAGTGTGTTCAAAATTCCATTTTACTCGCTACGGCCCGCCGCTAATTCCGAAACAATCCGCGCTTTCAAATCAGCACCGAGATAAGGTGGCATTTTCACAACACTTGAAATTTTAAACTAAAATGGAATTTACATTTCTTACTTTATTTATTGGTTCACACTACCCCTTCTCAAACAGTAGGTAATTGTTTATTTATTACATACTTCTA
Source organism: Abscondita cerata (assembly GCA_030710515.1). Classification (NCBI taxonomy): domain Eukaryota; kingdom Metazoa; phylum Arthropoda; class Insecta; order Coleoptera; family Lampyridae; genus Abscondita; species Abscondita cerata. The sequence continues at coordinate 225,344 of JALBCR010004309.1, read as the reverse complement.
ATACCCATATGTAACAACCCTTAGAGCAATATGACTCAAAGGAAGTAAATTAATCAATCAAGGATATTCTATTGTTATTGAAACTTATTCATAAAGTAAAAGCCATTTCCTTATAATCTTTATTCGCCAAAAAATTGTTGTTTAAGTTGTAAAGCTTCGTACACACCTGAACAACAAACCGAGCAACAAATATAACTACGAACCAAAAGTCAAACGGAACGACAAACGATCTTTTATGATTTCCACAATCCGAACAACAAACGGAACGTTTGTGCTGTTCCCATAATTATTTTCAGTAGTTTTCAGTTTATATATATTTATTATTGAGAAAAGAAAATTGTGGAAAACAAGAAGATAGTGCCAACCAAATTTTTACGCACAAAGAAGAGTAAAAAATTATAATTTACTTCGCTTTTTTTTTATTTTGGAAATTTCCCGCCCAAATGATGCTAATAGGGACATCATTTTTTTCTTGCATTCTTAAACACTGATTAATTTAAAATATTTTTCTTCTGTCAACTCCATAATATTACCTAAAACACAACAAACCCACAAAAGGGAGGACAAAATAATAAATAATTTAATTCTCCAGCATAAGTTTGTTCGCCGTTTTGTTTAGATTCGTCCAAACCTGCAAACGCATTCGCGCGCATTTTCTTTGATGTCGGAGAAAAACCGACAAGTTGCGGGAACGCCGCAAACCGTTCGTGGAACAATCAGGACTTGCGAATCTGTTCTAAAATTCGTACGTAGCACCGTCCAAATTAATGTTCCGATTGCCGTTCGGTTCGTTGTTCTGTTTGTTCCTCGGTTTGTTGTTCAGGTGTGTACGAAGCTTTACAACCTAGATTCCCAAAGTGGTCCAGGTGGACCCCCAGGGGTCCACGTTAGCCCGATAGGGGTCTACGCTTGCGTGGAAAAAAATGGGGTCCACAACTCGTTAACGGGGGTCTATAAAAATGTATTAGGTGACCCGACTTGACTTCTCCTATGAATAAGGGAGACAATAATATATATAGGCAGACAATATTATAAGAAGCTCAGCAATTGTTTTTGTAAGAACTTGCATATTCCATATTCAGAAAGAGCGTGTCAAGACTCGCCGATGCCGCGCCGCCCGCCCGCCTAGTTAAAGTCGTGTCTGAACTTGCATGAACTTGTTGGATTTTTCTTTAATATAAATACGAATGCGAATGATAAACATTACTCAGTTGTTTCCGGAATTTCAAAAAAGAAAGTGTACCTATATAAGTGTTCACCAGTGACGGAAGTAGTTTTCAGACTTTTGAAAATTAAAGTGAATTAATATTATTGTTTGCCAGTGTTGGAAAAGTAAGTACCTACCTATCTATTTGTTAGCAACTTGTATCTTAAAAGCCACTTCTATTATGTTTGTTAAATCATTTTAAGATTACTTAACAAACATTTTTTCATATTTACAGGTAAGTAATTGATACGAAACATGGCTGAATCTAAGAAGAAGTGTCGACAGTACAGTGTTGAATATTTGAAATTTGGTTTTCTTCCATCAAATACAGACAAGCGATTGCCCATGTGTCTTTTATGCAACAAAGTCTTGAGCAATGACTCTATGAAACCATCGAAGCTGGAAGATCATCTAAGAAGGTGTCATCCTGACAAAATAGGTAAGGATTTGAAATATTTCCAAACATTGAAGGAAAAGTATGAAAAGAGACCCACCGTGCATAGTATGTTCGCTTCAACGTCTGAAAGCAACGACGATGGCTTGCGGGCATCTTACAATATCTCATTACTTATAGCAAAATCTGGGAAACCGCATACCATTGGAGAGGAGTTAATTTTGCCTGCTGTTGAAGAGGTCTTAAAAACTGTCCTGCACAAATCTTCATTTGACATACTTAAAAGAATTCCTTTGAGTAACAACACTACAAAGACGTATTGATGAAATGAGCTCTGATGTTGAAACTTTCTTGTGTAATTATCTGCAAACAACTCATTTTCTATTCAACTGGACGAGTCAACTTTACCTGGCAATGAAGCATTATTATTGGCATATGTTCGATTTATCAAAGGCGAACAAATGTTTGAAGAGTTACTATTCGCGAAAACTTTGAAGACTGACACTAAAGGTGAATCAATTTTTAATGTTCTGAATGATTTTTTACGGAAAAATCAATTACATTCACAAACATTATTTCGGTGGCAACAGATGGAGCTCCTGCCATGGTCGGGCGATATCGTGGGTTTATAAGTCATCTTAAAAGGATTATACCAGAGGTAATTGCAATTCACTGTGTCATCCACCGACAACATCTAGTAGCGAAAAATTGAGTGATAGATTGCACCAAGCGCTTCAATTTGTGATTAATGCAGTTAACAAAATAAGAAGCAATGCATTAAATACGCGCTTATTTGCACAGTTGTGCGAAGAAAATGATGAGGACTTCCAACGATTGCTGCTACATACCGAAGTACGCTGGTTGTCGAAAGGTGCATGTCTATCAAGATTCTATTTGCTTTTCGACTCTGTTTTAGAGTTTCTGAACACTAAAGATCCTGTTTTAAAAGAAAACCTTATGAATTTCAAAGCAGACATTGAGTATTTGACAGATTTGTTCAAAAAATTCAATGACCTCAACCTACAGTTACAAGGGGACAGCCTCAATTTGATAAAAACAAAGAGTGAAATTTCTGCTTTTCTTGGTAAACTGAAACTTATGAAGCAAAATATTGGTCGACGTGAATTTTCCCAGTTTCCAAATTTATCGCAGGTAGAATGCCTCGACGAAGATATTCAGACGTATGTTCAACATTTGATTGCCCTGTATGATGATTTTAAAATCAGATTTGAAGACATTCTGTCGATGGATATACCACCATGGATAATAAATCCAAACGATGAAACTGAAGTGGAAAATGTGGTACTGCAAGAAGAGCTACTCGAGCTTAGCACTAATGAGGAGCTCAAAGTAGCATTCAAAAGAGGGTATCAATCATTTTGGCTGCAGGCACAAATACCTGAAAAATATCCAGGACTGTGGGGAATTGTGCAAAAATTTCTCATAGCGTTTCCTTCGTCATATCTTGTCGAACGCAGTTTTAGTGCCGTAACAAACTTGTTGACAAAAAACGGAGCAGATTAAATATTACAGAGCGAGGAGATTTACGGTTATACTTAACTAAACTCAAGCCAAATATTGATAATTTGCTGTCAATTCACCAAGTACATCCCTCCCATTAAAATTATAACTTTTATCTCAGATTACAATGGTAATCTGAGATAAAAGTTAACATCAAACTAATAATGATTATTAGTTTTGATGTTAAATTTTGATTCTACTAAGACTGTTATAACAACATAATTAAAAGTGTAGTAATTTTTGTGTTTGAATAAATAGCTACAAAACAAGAAAATATTTATTTTTACTTTTACCACTCCGAAGTGGGAGATTATTGGTTTCTTGTACTGTGAGTCAATCTTAGAATACAAAAAGTAAAGTAGGAATCCAACTGTTGGATGAAGACGCTTTTAGACTGGCTTTGAAACTTAGCTTGAATGACAATACTCACAGCATAATCAAAGCAATATAAATTCTCACCTTTTTTTGGAAAACTTTCAACTCATAGTTGTTTGAAAGATAGCCACAACAAAGATTTACATAGACATATACTTTTTTCGGGTTTTGGAAGTAAGTTAGTAAATGTAATAGCTGCAGGGGGGTCCACCAGATCCAGCAAAATGTTTAAAGTGGTCTATGAGAAAAAAAGTATGGGAACCACTACTTTACAATAAGCATATTAATATGAACTATATCTTATGAAAGGAGAGTTATGTAACTATAATTAACGACTTAACGTTACGTTAGTAGATTCCATTTACTATTTACACATATTTTCTTGGAACATTCGATAGTTAACTATCGGGATATGATGACCCTATACTTCGCAGGTTGTGCGCAACTGGATACAAGCAAATAACTTGGAGCTGTTACCCTGGCCAGCAAAAGCCCAGATTTTAACATTATCGAAAATGTTTGGGCTCGAATACTTGCTGTTATCCGAAGACAACAAGGGCCAAATTTTATACCAGTAAACCGTAATGCACTAATTGCAGCCATTGATACCGCATGGGAAACGATTAATATTAATTATATTGATACCTTGATAGCGTCAATGAGCAGACGCCTCCAAGAATGTATCAATAATAATGGAGGTCACACCCATTATTGATTTCTTATATTTATTTATATAGTAATACCTTTATTTAAAAAAAAGTTTTCATTTAATTTTAAACTATAACTTGGTATCTTAATTATAATTATGTAATAAATTCTTGTCAAAAAACTAAATATATACGTTGACAATAAGAATTGCCTTAGTTTTTATTTTCACTTTTTATATTAACTACAGAAAAAAATGAAACGTCATAAAATATACATTTTGTAAGGACTAAATATTATGAATAGAGAGTTTAATGATTTTTTTTAATAACTTACAATAATTAGTAGGTTAGATTTATTTAAAAATAAGTAATAATCAGTCAACCCAAATAACCATGTTTAGTTTTTGATTTAATTTAAAAGTTATTGCTTGTAGACGTTTTTAAATCAAAATTATTTCTAATTTTATTTTGTAAACATTTCCTAAACAAAATTTTGATTCGATAATTAATCGAGCTATGGTGTTTAATTAGCGATACCTTCAAATATATTCTTTAAAGAAAAAATTAAGTAAGCAACGTAAATTACCTATTTTCTAAAACGTGCTTAGTGTAATGATTCATTCTACAGTCCTTCTATAAGATAACCCCTGCTGAGACTACCTGCTGTTAGAATTGTAAATGATACCCTTAAGCCCGCTTCACAATGTGCCAACTTTTGTTTACAGAAATTGTGGTGTCCAAGTTTTAAATTACATGAGTGTATATCTATGCTCGATATTTTTTACTGTTGTCGTGCTGTTTTGTAAAAATACTATTTTTGGTTCGCGTGTGCATGCGCTATAATAGAAAATGTCGGTAGTGCAGAAAATTAAACAACTAAAAAGTGCTAACGAACTTAATTTTACAAAATTAGTTGAGTTCAAGGCAAATGGTCATCCTTTGTCTTGTTTCCGTCCTTCCTAAGTTTACGACAAACTAGCAAAGACAAAAATAAAGATGTTTATCGAAACTTTCGCAAAGTAATATACTATTTAACTGACTGAATATGTGGTTGTGAAGTATCAAATGTATTTTACTGTTTTGTTTGTTTATTATTTTCTAAAGACTCGTCAGACTCGCTATGGTGCAAATCCGATGTAAGCGATTTAAAACATTTAAAAGAGAAAATAAAAAAATATGCTTCGTCTGTAGAACACATGAAATGCTCGGTAAATTTTGCAACCGTAAGAAATGTTGATATTCGTACACAGCTAGATAATGCTTATAGAAAATCCCTTAGAAATTTTAATGAAAATGTTTCGAAAAATCGCTATATTTTGAACAAAATTGTAGATTGTATAAAATTTTGCGGTGCATTTGAGTTGGCACTACGTGGCCATGATGAAACGGCTTTATCTGATAATCCAGGAGTTTTTAGAGGACTTGATTTTGTAGTCGAGTTGGATCCAATTTTTAAGGAGCATATGGAGAAGGCAACCGTTTTTAAAGGAACATCCAAATCGATTCAGAACGATCTACTTGACTCGATGCTGGCTGTAGTTCAGGAACAAATAAAGCAAGAAATTAAATTAGCTAAGTATGTTGCTGTGCAAGTGGACGAAACTACCGACAGTTTTACTAAAACCCAAGTGGTTTTTATAATTCGTTATATTTTGTCTGGCGTTGTACACGAACGGTTTGTAAAATTTGTAAATCCTTTAGGAACCACAGCTTCACACCTTACAGATGTAATTCTTCATGAATTAGAAAATCTTGACATTCATGAATTTCCAGAAAAATTAATTGAGCAAACTTACGATGGGGCGTCGACAATGAGCGGAAAATTAGAAGGCGAAAAAAAAATTAAAGAACATTACCCTGCCTCGAATTTTATACATTGTTATGCCCATCAATTCAACTTAATTTTACAAAAAGCAGCAAGTAAAGATAAAAGTTTTCTTTGCAAATTTATATGGTTTCTCAACATTCTTGAATCGATCCCCAAAACGCACAGCGGTTCTGGATGAGTTTGTAAAAGCTCGCTTACCTAGAGCAGCTCCCACGAGGTGGTATTTTAAAGTACGTTGTGTGAAACTGTGTTTGTTTATAGTGCAGACATTCTGTTGTGTTTAGAAAAAATAATCAAAATAGAAGAAGATTCAAAGACGATTAATCAAGCGATTGGTTTTTTACAAAATGAAGATTTTATATTTTGGTTGAACTGCTTCCATCTTGTAATGCCCCATTGTGACATACTTTTAATGAACTTCAAAAACGTAGTTTAGACATTTTATCTGTAAAAAATTATATCGACTCCTTTAAAAGTTCAATCCAAGCAGTTTGCGATAAAATTTTAAGTAACCTATCCTCGGAGATGCCTACAATTTTGTCAAATACTACTAAGCGATCACGTAAAAATAAAGATTCTACGCGTCGAGTGGCTTTGAAAGTTTGCGACATAATCATTTCTGAAATGCACCATCGGTTTAGTTTCAGTGATTATTTAGTGATCAGCCAACTGTTTTATAGTGATCAGTTTGAAAATTACAAAAACAATTTTCCAGATAATATTTTAAATTCTTCATAGATTTAACATTCTTGATTGCAAATATCAGATGCCACCGGATCAATCTTCTTAAGGACATCTTGTTTAGTAGCAAATAGGTTTTGAGTTTGATTTTTTGGTTGAACAGTAACATTTAATTTGGTACAAAAAGCAGTTGTTTCCGTGTAAGTAGGAACGTGTGATAGCGGATAAAGGGGTGCAAGGTTCGTTATATTATCAACAACTTTTTTAGTAATACTCTCAATAACATTGTTTTTAAGCTCCTCGATTCTGTTACTAATTTCAATTGTTAGATCAGACATTTTTTTGTTTAGTAACTCCATTAGGTAAGAATGGAGAGATGTAATGGTAGTAGATATATTACTGCATTCTTTACATTTCCATGCCAAACCGCTACTTGATTTCAGCAGAGGTGAAAAATCAATTGGTAATTTCACACATAAGAAGTGATAAGAGTTTTTACAGAAGCCACTGAATGACAAGCCTGGTGACTTAGATGAAAAATGTTCATTACAAACAACGCAAGACGGTGGCATGGTAGATTATGTTTTGCTTCTAAGATAAAGCAACAATAACATAAAGGCTATCAAAAATAACTGACTTTCAAAACATGCATATCGGCAAATGTTCAACAAACTCACAATAGCGATTGGTTTTGCAATACACTATAATTGTAAATAATTTAGAATTCACTTAATAAACTTGCACTATTATGATATTATAATGTTAAGTCATTCAAAACCTTTAATTAATTAACGCAAGTCACTTTGATGCTATCTGGCATCTTCAAGATTTTGGACAAATAATGTATTGAAATGAATGACTTAATTTAGAATATCGTGTAGGACCTCTTATGGTGCAGGTGGTAAACAAAAACAACTCATCATTTTTGGAGAAAACCTCACCTTTAACCCCTGTTCTCTTGATTGATTCCACCGCATTCCAATAGATGTTTTCAATCTGTATTAAGCAAGTTCTGGGTTGTTTTTCTTTTTCATTATTTCAATACTCTTCTTTTTATTCTAAGATCTAATATTATTCTCTGTGTGTTGTCTATTTTGAATTTAGTAATAAATTTTCAAATTTCTTGTTTTGCGTTTATTTGTTTCATTTCTTCTTCGTTTGAGGTTTCTTTTTCATACCTTTGCTCCATAATTATATAAAATTTCTCAATCTTTTACTTATTTCTTAAAATTTGTGATTTCCTTTTCAATCCTGTTATTACTGCTCTTTCCTTCTTTTAGCAGTTTCCATTCTACCACTCAAACTACATTGTACCTTTCCTTGCATTATACTTCTTGCAACTATTTATTAACCCTCAGCATTGTTTTTACTATCAAAGTGGTTTGTGTTTAATGCTTCTCTATTTGCATAATTAAAATGAAAATACAATCATATTCAAAATGAACTTTAAACAAAATTGGAAAACACCAAAAAACTGCACATGCACTGCAAGCGATGATGATAGCTTAGCTATTGAAACACGTGTCCGAGTATAGTTTTTTGTGCAGTTTTTTGATGTTTAGAGTTCCATTCTTTTGAGCAAAACTGGAATCAAAATAAATATAAAATTCAATCTTTGCTAATAAAACATATTCATTGTATTTTTTCTTTTCTGATTTGTTTCCTAAATGTCACATAAGTAATTGAAACTATATTAAATTGATATAAACTTACTAAATTCTTAAAAAACCTCAACAACATTGTTCTTTAATCGATAATATTTAAGCATTTAAAATTTTGTTGTTTTAACAAATAGAAAAACACTAAAAAACTTTACTCGGACACGCGTTTTAATAGCTAAGCTATCATCATCAGCGAACCGATACTGAAATTGAAAACAATAGGAAGCTTATATATACTATCTGCGTGTCACGCATCGTTACACTTAATTGATTCTTATAAAAGCTTAAATAATTCCGAAAATCCTAATGGACCGGTATCATCATAATTCATAAGCAAATTTCTGTTTTTAAAAATTTCCAAACTTTTACAAAAATCAAGTTCGTTTTTATTATCTACCCTCTGAATTAATTCAATGTCGCCTACTCTATGACCATTTTCAAGCATATGCATGGCAACACTTGACCTATTTGTGCGATGATATTTGACATGAGCTTAGTGCTCTTTAAAACGAGTTTTAATAGGTCTCTTTGTTTGCCCTATATATACTTCGTTACAGTCTTTACAATTTATTTTATATATTCCTGATTTATCACACATTTCTATTGGATCTTTCGGATTGCCTAAAAGATTTTGCATTACTGTTTTATAATCAAATTTTGAAAATATTTTTTGCAGACCTTTTGAAGACCAGTTCAAGTGATACTTAATGGAGGCCCCTATTCATTAATATCTAAAAATCCTCTTCCCAAAATTATTACTGATACCCGTAGAGTCTTATTAGAATGTGAACATATTATACCAAAACAACTTAGGTTTAGACTAACGGTATCTAACCCGGTTCTTCCTAGAATGTATTGTTTACCTAAGATACATAAACACGGAAAAGCAATGCGTTCCATTGTTTCAGGTATTAATGCTCCTACTTATCTCATATCTAAATAATTGTCAAATAAATTCAATAGTTTTGAATATCAACAATCACATTTCAGTGTTCAAAATTCATACAATTTTATTGAAAAAATTTAAAATATTGAGCTAACTGAGAACGAAATTTTAGTTTTATTCGATGTCTGTTCATTGTTTCCAAGCGTTCCGATAGATTTCACTTTAGATTGTTTGAAAGATATGTTACACCAAAACCATTTAGACAATTCAGAAGTAGATAATTTTATTAAATTCGCAAGATTATGTATGAGTCAAACCTACTTTCAAATTAACAATCATATTTATCAACAAAATCATGATACAACAATGGGTAACAGCTTATCTCCGTTTATGGCTAACCTGTTAATAGGTAAATTTGAAACTGATTTAAAATATAATTTAGAATACTTTCCTAGAATTTGGTTTAGATATGTAGATGATGTTTTTGCAGTCATCGACACTAAAGTTTAGAGCCCTCAGCAATTTATACAAATTTTTAATTCAAAATTTGAGACGATCAAGTTTACCTATGAAACAGAAACAAACCTTAAGTTACCTTTCTTAGACACTTTAGTGACAAGAAATGGCAACAAACTAGATATAGATATTTATCTTAAAGACACTAACACTATGAGGTTTATAACAAATGATTCCAACCATAGTATGCAACATAAACTTGCAACTTTCAACTTTTTGATTCACAGATTATTACATTTGCCATTGTCAAAACAAAACTTTGATAAAGAACTGCGAAATATTAAGCAGATTGCATCATACAATGGTTTTCAAGAATCAATTGTCACAAACATAATTAGAAAACATAAACATAAGTTAAACATTAGAAACATTACAACGTTAGGAACTAGTAATAGCAAAATAGATAAGAAATATGTCAAATTACCAAATTATCCCACATATATAAAAGGTCTTCAAAAAATATTTTCAAAATTTGATTATAAAGCAGTAATCTCTAGTAGTATCAACTTGCAAAATCTTTTAGGCAATCCGAAAGACCCAATGGAAATGTGTGATAAATCAGGAATATATAAAATAAATTGTAAAGACTGTAACCAAGTATATATAGGGCAAACCAAGAGACCTATTAAAACTAGTTTTAAAGAGCACTTAGCTCATGTCAAATATCATCGCACAGACAGATCCAGTGTTGCCATGCATATGTTTGAAAATGGCCATAGAGTAGGCGACATTAAATTAATTAAGAGGGTAGAGAATAAAAACGAACTTGATTCTTGAGAATCAATTAAGTGTAACGATACGTAACACGCAGATAGTATATATATAAGCTTCCTATTGTTTTTAATTTTAGTATCGGTTCGCTGATGATGATAGCTTAGCTATTGAAACACGTGTCCGAGTAGAGTTTTTTGGTGTTTTTCTGTTTTTTGATTTGATATAATTATTTTTTATATGCAATTTCATCCAGAAACTGAAAGTCCACTTTCATCATTTTTACTTTAAATTTGTAATTTTAATCGTTTTTTAAAGTAAATATGTACATCTTGATTCCAAATTATGTTTCTCAATGTTACATGAACAGCTCTAAAGTAAAAGTATAGTGCAGCTTCGTAAGTTATTACGAAAAGATTATTACTGTGACAGTGACATGGTATAGTTATGTAAATATGATGAACAACTCTTTCAAAAATGAGCTAAGAACACAAAGATTAACCTTCGGGATGTTTTCTTCTAAAAAACGAAGCTATTGTCTACATCCATGCCTATTTTGGTCTTTTTTTAAACCATTTAACTATTGTCGATAGTGATCAAAACAATCCCTTTTTGTCTGTATCATTATCTACAATTCCACATGGTTTCCTTTAAACTATTACTTTTTTTTTATTTAAAAACGAAGTGTCTTAAATATTCATTAGTAAAACTTTACTTAGCAAATTCTTTCACAAAAATTTGTAGGTGTTTTAATCTGTAGAATCTATACATTAAAAGTGAACACCAAAACTTTTGTATTGTCCGAATATCTATAACTCTGTCTGAAAGTATGGGTACTGAACAGCAATCAGTGTGTTTTTCATCAAATATTTAATCACTTTTTTCTCAAAGATTCAGTAACTTTCTCGCAAAATACCTCTCACATAGCATTTATCATCATGAACTTTGTAAATTAAATGGCACACATTGGCTAATGATTTGATAAGACAAGTGGTAAACAAATATTTTAGTCAGATGTATCAACTTTAAAATTTTGATTTTATTCTTGAAATCTGTCATCGTTGATTTCATTAAATGTTTCTTTAGACAAGTCACACTTTCCATTTATAACAAAAGGATTCTTTTATTTTTTATTGAATTTTGCTCTCTGCAGTTTTTTCATAAAATGATTTTTTCGATAAAAAACTGATACTTTCAGTAGTGAATAACTCCAAAATAATTTAAAAAAAAATGTATAGAGATGGAAATGGCGACCAGCCCCAGGATGAAAGTACCCGTCGCGTCGGTATAACATTTTATTTTACTTTTTTCTTATTTTCCGCTTTTTGTTCTTGCATTTAGAATTAGCTACATTACTTAATTAATAGATTTTTCTATATTTTTTCCGTATTGTAAAGTTTTTTGTGTCTTCTATGAATCTTTATTTATCTTTCTTTTTTCTTGCTTTGTTTCCCATAAAATATTACATTTCCAGCACTTCTTTATTTCTTTAATTTGCCTTTATAAATCATATCTATTACTTTTTACTTCTCGTCATCATCGTCTTTTCGCTCTCGGTTACCTTTTCTTTCCTTTTTCCCAGTTTTTCTATTCCAACGAATCCTCCACTAATCGCACTTTATATTATTTTTAATCCTCAACTTACTTAAAACAAAAATAAGATTTAATTCTCAGTCACATTTTCTCAATTTTTTGATTACTTCATTCACTTCTAAATCAATTTTGTATTTGCTCCATTTTCTTTCCTTGTCCTTACTTCCTTTATTTCTTTATTTGATTCTTTGCCCTTCCTCTTACATAGCTCCTTTATTTCATTTAACTCTATTCTATTATTTACTTTCCTACTCGATTTATTTTCTTCTTTATTTTTTTTTTCGGACAATTATTAATTATTTATTATACTTTTCTTACATTGTCTTACATATTCAATATTTCTTTTCAAATGTTTACTTTTTTTTCTATATTTTTGTTTTTGTTAGTGTTATTATGATTCCACTGTTTTAGTATTACTATGATATTTATTTGCTTTTGTAGATAATAGTACACTTTTGTTTCCTTTTTTATCTTCATAATTGTCCTTAATTTTTTTTCTATCATTTGTGCCGTTTAGATAGGTTTAGACTAAACTTTCTAATTATCTATTTTCTTTTTGCAATTCTTTTTTATAAACTGCTCTTATATTTTGTACTTACCTTATCAAAATTACCACGCATTAGTGGAAATAAATTAAAATAGTATATTATACACTAAGGTAAAGAAGTATACCATCTAAGTAACATTAAATGTAATAACGATTTAATCTCTCTTCACCTAAAATTCAAAATCTTCAAGCTATTTTAGTATGAAGTCATGTTACTAAGCAACAAGTTCATTTTTTCCTTTAATGTTTCATTGGTTACAGCTGTTTTTATTATTTACTAGTAGTTAATAATAAATAATTTTTGACCGCTAGCAACTTCACAACTTGAGAATGAGTCAATAACAATAAGGTTCTAGGCTAGTAGTGAAAAAAGTGCTTCTTTCTACTTAGACACATGAAAGTAGGCTTTTTTTAGCAGTTGTCATAGTGTAAAAGTTGCATTTTTATTTCTAGTGGTGAAAGTAACTTTGGAAATCTATATTGCTGACGTAATATTGACACTTTGAATAATAGTAACCTCAAACAGTGAAATATCCCAACGAATTTGAAACCTACAGTTTGTTTTTTAAATCATTTTATTATTTTATTCTTATTTCGTATAAAAATAGTATTTACTATTCGAGAAAAACAGAACTTTCATCTCTTATAGTAAAATATCTTAGGTGATTTTAACATTCCTAATATAATTAATAAAAGTATTACTTTATTGTTATATTATGCTGATGTACTAAATCTGCGCCAGCTGAACTTCAATTATAATATCAACAATCGACTTCTTAATCTTGTATTAGCAAGTTTTAATTGTGAAATAAATCGAGATCTTAAACCACTAATTGATGAAGATATTTTCCACCCTGCATTGGAAATATTATTTAATTTGCAAATTGATGTTTCTACTAATTTTCCCGTGCGGGGTTGCTGATCCCCATCGGGCGCCTCCCAGGTGGTGGATAGGGGAACGCCTCCCAGATATGGGTGGTACCGAGGAAATTAAATACTCAGGGCGAACCAAAATCAGCATTACAGCGACTGTCTCAGATTGGGCGGCTGTAAATCGGGCACTCTTTTGTCCCAGGGTCTAAAACAGGCCCCAAAAGCGGAAGAATCACAATTGTGGTCAACGGTGTAAGAATTCCAGAAGGCAAGAGGAAACCACTGAATTAAAGATCCCTTGTGGATATCCTTAGTGATAATCATCACACCATTACATTACAATGGCTTTGTTCAATTCGAAATGTTCCGGAGTTATAACTCCTCAATCGGATCTCCGGGGAGAGCGTTGAATAAAGTTGAGTACAGAACTGTGACACATAGAAACGATAGAATTGCTACATGGAACGTTAGAAGTCTTTGTGCACCTGGAAAAGTGGATAACGTCTTTTTAGAAATGACGAGACTCAATATCAACATACTTGGCTTGAGGCGATATTCAGTGGAACGGGTCAGGGAAGCATTTCACCAAGAATGGCATAATGTACTATTCGGGGAATGATGATGCCTGTCATCGATATGGAGTAGGAATAATTGTCTACAAGAGAGTGCAACATACGGTGTCCAGTTTCGTCCCATTCTCAGACCGCATAGTTCTACTGAAACTGACCTCAAATAAGGTTCCAGTAAATGTTATCCAAGTGTATGCACCTACAGCAGATAAGGACGAGGATGAAATAGAGTCGTTTTACCAAGATCTAGCTAAAGTGATCAAACCTATCAAGAAACACGAAGTCCTCATTATAATGGGATCTAAATGCGAAGGTTGGCCAAGGTGAAGTGACTAATGTTACCGGCAAGCTCGGACTAGGTCTTCGCAATGAGCGAGGATACAGATTGATCGAGTTCTGTCAAAGGGAGGATATGATAATAACCAATACCCTCTATCAGCTTCCTCCACGTCGGCTTTATACTTGGAAAGCACCATCAGACGGAAAATCAGGTATAATTAGAAACCAGATCGACTACATTATGATCCGTAGAAGATTCAGAAATACTATCAAGTCAGTAAAAACATATCCAGAAGCTGACATAACATCCGATCATAATCCGGTGGTAGCTGTAATTCATGTAAGACTGAAAAAACTCGTTCGGAAAACAACTAAGGAACGTATAGACCCTAGAAGACTGAAGGACAACGTAGTGTACAAAAGGTTGAGAAGAACATAAACGAAAAATTAAACGAACTAAGACACAACGATGACAATAATATCACCATAGACCAGCAATGGCAAAACATAAAAAGTACTGAAGGATGCAGGAAATATACAGATTTGAAATCCATAAAGGGAAAGAACAAAGAATGGATGACACAGGAGATACTGGACCAGATGGTGATACGAGGCCAATATAAGGGCAAGGATGTGCAAATCTATAAGACCATAAACAATGAGATCAGAAGTAAAATAAGACAGGCCAAGGAAAATGGCTACTTGATGAATGTCGAAAGGTTGAAGCCTATCAAGACAGATACGATTTTTTTCAATATGCACAAGAAGGTAAAGGAAATGACTGGGAGAATAAAGAGACGACAACCAGATGTGTTGGTAAACAAGAACGGCGACTTGATTGTAGAACCGATAAACAAACTGGCAAGGTGGAGCGAATATATACAAGAACTTTTTAACGATAATCGGATAGAACTGGAAAACCCAGACGTGGAGTATACTGGTCCAGAAATATTAAGAGAGGAACTCAAACAAGCAATTAAAAACTGTAAAGCAGCAGGACCTGACGAAGTGCCTGCTGAACTACTAAAACTCATAGGGAAGGACTCCATAGATATTCTACTGAAACTATTTAACCACATTTATGAGACGGGCAGAATTCCTAGCGATTGGCTAACCTCAACATTCGTAACACTGCCAAAGAAAAATAAAGCCAGAGAATGTTCGGATCACAGAATCATCGCCCTAATGAGCCACACATCGAAAATATTTTTAAAGATCATACATAACCGAATTCATAAGGATTTAAAACAAGACATTAGTGACACTCAAATGGGTTTTAGGAAGGGCGTAGGAACAAGAGAAGCGCTCTTCGGACTAAACGTACTTAGACAAAGATGCCTAGATATGAATCATGATATGTACATCTGCTTTATCGACTTTCAAAAGCATTTGATAGAGTCCAGCACACAAAACTCCTAGAGATACTAAAAAGAAAAAACATCGATAGTAAGAACATAAGAATAATATCCAATCTCTACTCAAAGTCGGAAAAGATATGAGTTAGACAGGGTTGTGTATTGTCGCCTCTTAACAACTTACGATACGCAGATGATACCGTTATATTCGCCGACAGTCTGGAAGACCTACAACATCTGGTTGAGGTAACAAACATTGCCTGCAAGAGATATGGCCTGGATATGAACCTAAAAAGACCAAAGTCATGACAACTTCAAAAACCTAGCACAAATCACAATAGACCGTCTATAAATATTAATAACAACAAACTGGAATGGGTATCCTCCTACAAATATCTTGGCACATGGGTAACTGAAACAACAGAACATACAAAAGAAATCAAGTGTCGAATTGAAGTAGCTCGCAGTGCTTTCATAAAAATGAATAAAATACTTTGCAGCCGAGATATAACATTAGAACTGAGAACCAGAATACTAAAATGTTATATATTCTCCATTCTATTGTATGGAATGGAGGCTTGGACACTCAAGTCAGAAAACAACAAGAACATAGAGGCATTTGAGATGTGGTGCTATAGGAGGATGCTGAGAATACCGTGGGTTGACAAGGTTTCAAATGAGGAAGTACTACGACGAATGAATAAAGCCAAAGAAATCAGTAACACCATAAAAGGGAGAAAATTAGAATATCTAGGACATGTTTTGAGAGGAGATAGATATAACATCCTTAAGCTAATTATTCAAGGCAAAATAAAAGGCAAGAGAACGATTGGCAGAAGAAGAATCTCTTGGCTACGCAACTTGAGGGAGTGGTTTGGTTGCACGTCCGCAGAACTCTTTAGACGCGCGATTGATAAGGTTCGAGTAGTGGTGATGATTTCCAATCTCCGATAGGAGCGGAATTTCAAGAAGAAGAAGACTAATTTTCCAGTCTTTGCGGGTAACAAACGATACAACTTTAAAAAGCCAATTTCGTGTTACTATATAATGCGCTAAATCTAATCGATTGGTCAGTATTGAACAGTTGTAACAATGTTAACGTTGCGTGTGATGTATTTTATAACATGTTATACAATGTGTTTGATAAATTTGTACCTTGCTTTAAAAGAAAAGTAATAGGCAAACATATCCAAAATGATTCACAAAGGAAATTATCATATATTATACAACTAGACAAGTGAAAATTCTCGATTATACGAGACTATTGTCTGAAACACCACGAGACCGAAGGTCGAGTGGTGTTTTTTGTGACAATACGTCGAGTTTCGAGAATTTTCACTTGTCTAGTTGTATAATATATGATAATTTCCTTTGTGAATCATTTTGGATATGTTTGCCTATTACTTTCCTTTTCAAAATAGTCGCACATATTCAACAAAATTTTGCGTTTAGCTTCAGTAGCTTCCATTGCGCACGGGTTCCATTCGAAAATAAGCTGGCGCAGTGATTATATAGCAATATATATTTGGAAAAACTTTCCTTTCATTATTCCACTAATTGGATTTTAATGGATTTCCTAAATTCTTCGTAGCCTATTAACATCCTTTACAGAATTCCTTCATTATTTGTGAGCAATAATTAATTATATATGTTCCTAATTACATATTAAAAGTATGCTTTGAAATTTTATTGTGTATTTTTTGTATTATCCTTTACTTACGGTAAAATTTATCTATTTATTGATGCATGCATTATGACTTTTAATAAATCAAATTTTGTTTGTAACAAAACAAATACTAAAAAATATTGAGAACCACTGACCTTAGGTATTATTGTTCTATTGTTGTCAAATTTCCATAAGGTTTGTTTTATCCAACTTTCGCGCGTATAGAACTGGTTTTTACTTTGCATTTCAGGTGCATACTAAATACAACTATCGGTTGCCTTCTAAGTGGATTTTATTTTACGACTTAATCTCTTATGTTACATTTTTCAGCAAATAAACTATATTTACAATTGCATGGCGCAAGCGATATTCTACTATTATTTTTGTCAAAAATTTACTAATTATTGGCCCTATTGACTGGGGTATTATAGAAAAGTCAAATATTTAAAACTATTCAATTTTGGAGACTTTTCCTCCCTGATGATAGTACTCAAAACGTTAGTTGAAATTCAAGTATTATTCAAACCCAGCAAACGTTTCTTATGACTTTTAGCACGGAAATCATTTACCTACTATACAGCGGTTTATTAAAGTAATAGTCAATTTTGTTGACATTGAGAAACAGTTTCTTAAACCATAACACACTAAAACTATTTATGTGGGTACTAATTTTTTGTAGATTTATGTACGAGAAGTAAGCAAACATTTTTAAAAAATTGCTATTCCTCCGCTGGTATTTAACAAAACATCACATATTTTACTGACTAATAATTTGATGCTTATAATTTTCGTAATTAAACTGAAGTAAGAAATCCAAACTCCGGTCAAAAAGTTTTATCAAAACGTGAGCTCAAATGGTTAAAAGCATTTTTGTTTCTTTTGCGAAAAAATTTTTATTTTAAAGGCGCAATTAATTTGCTACTAGAATTTCGATAGGCCTAACTTGCAAAAAAAAAATTCGTTAAAAACTTTAAAACATGACGTTTCAAAGAGTCTACTTACACAACTTATTTTTGATCCTGCCTCACTTAGAAATTCTAACGCGTTATTTCAGTTATAAATAAATAAATTTATTTCCGTTTATCCTTTCTTTCAGAAAAACAAATTAAGTTATCGTCGTTTTTGTTAAAATACTTTCTTAATGGTAACGACAGCTTTTTCTTTTCAATTCGTTGAAAACACATTTTCGTGCGCCAAATTTTAATTATATTTCTTGAAAGGAAAGTTTGAAGTTTTATAAAATCGAGCTAACAAGAGAAAATTTTTGTATAAATTTAACGTTGACTTTTAAATTTTGAGTTTTTGGGAAAAAAAAACTTTCACAAGTAATTTCAATAATTCCCCATTTCAGAAGTTGATTGAATATGATTGTGCCAAATTACTTATACGTCCCAGGCGACATGAAGTTGTTCGGGTTGATGTTGTCGCAAATTTGTTTTCGAACGCTTAAAGCTTAACTGTAAAAGTTTATTATCTTCAAGTTCCATCTGCTCCAAATTTAATTAAATAAACAAGACACTCGGGGATTTAGTGTTCCAACTAGTGAACAAAAACAATAATCTGGACATGAAAAAATTTGTGCTTATCCCATTAATTAATAACAATAATTTAAAAGTGTAATAAAGTTAATTACGAATTTTTAAAAATGTATTGCTATGATCGCTAATAAATAAATAAATAATAAAAAATTAATTTATGTAAATCTGAGTACAGTATAATTTGGTTAAAGTTATGCCACAATAGCGATAACAAAGTAATAGTCCTCCTGGACATTTCAAAACGTAAATAGACGTTTACTAAATAAATTGATAGAACTCCTTAAATACATATAGCATTGTTGGCGCTCAACGTGGGGCAGATTTGAATTTTAACCGATAAATGTTGATTAATTTGATGTTGAAATTTATATAAGAACCTCCGATTAGTACTTGTTTTGGGATTTAGTTAATTGATTTGATTTATTTGCGTGTATTTGGGTGTCAAATTGACAACGATTTTGCAAGCAATTGAGTTATTTAAAAAAAAGAAATCTAATATGGCTGAAGAAAAAGTGCGTGATAATTTAGATAAACAATCTGAACAAATGGAAAAAAAATGGATAGAAATGATTGAACAAATGGAAGAAAGAGCTAACAAGTAGGAAAAAATGGATAAACATTTAGATGAGAAGTTTGAACAAATAAACATCCAATTTTCAAAGTTAAAGATAGATTTCAACCAGCAATTGAAATGTTTTAACGAGAAAATTTTAAAAAATTTTAAACCTTGAAAAAGAAGGATAGATTGCAAGAAATACGAGAAGAAGTTTAAGAGGAGAATAAGAAAAGAATTGAGAGTACAAGTTGCAGAATAAATGATTATGTAGAAAAAACCACAACCAGAATAAATGAACAAATAACTGATGCACCAGAAAGTAATACGAGAAACAGAGGAAAAACACTCGGTTTTTTCATCGAACGAGGACATCAACTGTAACAACATAAATTTTAAACCAGAATTGTTACTTTTAAACTGCAGATCTTTTAATCATAATAAATACAACTACATTAGCACGGAGTATTTGCAAAATAAATCATACAAAGACTTAAATTTTATACTTCTGACGGAAACGTGGTTGCATCTTTCTCAGTGTGACATGAACTTGAACCGTATACAAAATTTTATATTATCCAGCCAATACTCGAGATCTACATGCAAAGGCGGTGGCGTGGGAATATGGAAAAAGACGGCTTAAATGTGAAACAAATAAATCTCAATCAGTTTTGTATTGACAAGCATGCTGAAATATGTGGTGTATATTGGTATCAGACAGCAAAAATGTGTATTAATTCTTTGTTGTTACAGATCTCCGTTGGGTGACCTTGAAAAATTTCTAAATGTTCTTAACAAAATACTAGTATCATTGTATAAACCTCAACTTAATATTATTGTTGGAGGTGACTTCAATGTTGATCCAGTAAAAATGTTCAAGAGTACGCAGAACTAGGTAACTTATTGCTTACGTTTAATTTAAAAACATTGTTGAAAAACCTACTAGATTGGATAGCGTACTTGACCATATTTATGTTTCAGAACCGAAATTGTGTCAGTATATTGTTATTGACAATTGCGTTTCAGATCATAGATTTATCTTCTTACAAAATAATTTAAATGAATCTGGTTCCAATAAAGTTTCGATGCTTAAAAGAACTTTTCAATCAGATGCCATAAGTAAGTTCCGAATAAGTTTGAGAGACACAAACTGGGACATGATATATAAGAACAATGACTTAGATATGGCGTTCAACGAATTTTATAACAAGTTTCTTAGTCTATTTGACCAGTATTTTCCATTAAAAGTAGTAAAGTTTAAAAAACAGCCCAAAAAATGGGTTAACAGCAACATAATTCATTCTAGTAACCATTTGAAAGATTTGTTTGTACTAAAAAATAAATTTCCTGAATTATCTAACTCATATAATATTTCAAAAAATAACCATTTAAATTTATTAAAAAATACTAAGCACCAATATTATCAAAGGCTGATTATTAATTCGGATAACTTATCAAAATCTATGTGGAAAACGGTTAATTCTATTACTAACAAAAAGCGCACAAATAAAGAGAACATAACTCTTAGCATTGAAGGAAAAATATATAACAATCCTAATGAGATTGCTGAATGTTTTAATAATTATTTCTGCGGAATTGCATCTTTAATTTTAAAAGATAATGCAACGCAAAGTAAAAATAGTTTAACTAATAATTTTACAAAAAATATAATTAATCAGTCTATCGCTTTATTCCCAATAGATAAAAATGAAATCTTAAATATAATGAAAAACAAGATCAAAAATAAATACTCGTCTGGTCCTGATGATGTGCCGGCATTTCTAATAAGAAAAATTCATGATGTCATAGTTGATCCTTTATTATACTTAATAAATCTTTCATTCCAAGTAGGCATATTCCCAAATGCGTTAACAATAAGCAACATAGTGCCTTTACACAAAAATAGCGATCCACAAGATATATCTAACTACCGACCGATTACCATGACCTCAGTATTTGCAAAAATTTTTGAATATTGTTTTTAAGTAGACTGCAGTCATTCATAAAAAATACAATATTTTGTCAACAAATCAATTTGGTTTTCAACCTAAAAATCAACAATTGATGCTTTGTACTGCTTTTATGATAAGTTAATGCAATTTTAGAACTTGGAGAGTGCCCGGTAGGAGTTTTTTGTGACCTGAGCAAAGCATTTGACTGTGTAGAGCATGACAATCTATTATGTAAACTTGAATATCATGGCATCAGAGGAGTTGCTTTAAACTGGGTTGAAACTTACTTAAAAATCGATACCAATTTGTTACGGTGAGTCACCATTCACATGAAAAATACTACTTTGGCAAATCTCAAATGATAAAAGTTAAAAGCGGAGTTCCTCAGGGATCTGTGTTAGGGCCTGTTCTGTTTCTTTTCTATATAAACGAAATTAACAATGCAGTATCTCAAAATGTATTATGTACTCTTTACGCAGATGACACTTCTCTATTAATCTCACATAGAGACAACAACACGTTAAAAAATCTCTGTAATAACAACCTAGAATCAATATCGTCATGGTTTAATAACAATTCTCTTTCTTTGAATACCAAGAAAACAGGCTACATAAGATTTCATACTTCTCAAAACAAAAGAAATATGGATCTAAGTTTAAAATTAGCAACAACAACGTCCTAAGGCAAAATTACATGAATTTTTTAGGTCTTAAAATTGATGAAAATGTCAATTGGAAAGTACATTGTTCAGAGTTAATAAAAAATTAAATTCAATGACGTATCTTTTTAGAAACTTAAAAACTGTTTTAACGTTTGAACAACTTATGGCATCATACCAGCCTTTAGTGGTACCACACATTAGATATGCTATTGGATTCTGGGGTTTATCAACAATGGCTGATAAAGTTTTTAAATGCCAAAAAAATTAGTGCGGATAATTAGGAGCTTACCTTACAAGTACTCTTGTAGAGAGTTTTTAAGCAACAAAACATTTTAACACTTGCAAGCCTACTAATTTTGAGTTGTGTAAATACATTTATCTTAATTCTACAACATACATAAAAAATAATGAAATTCACAAACATAATTTAAGAAATAATAATCTTTTAGATTACCCTCTTGCAAGTTAGAAGCAACAAAAGGTCACCCAAAGTTATAGGGAGAAAAATATTTAATAAATTACCTGATCACATTAAGAAGTCTGATACCTATGTAATATTTAAAAGTAAACTTTCTACTTTTCTGGTTAATGGCTGTTTTATAATGTTAACGAGTTCTGGTCAATAGATTTGTAGTACTTATTTGTAATTTTAATATTTAATTTATTTATGACGTGTCCTATACAAATATGTTTTTGTCTGTGGAAATAAACGATTATTTAGTAACATACATAAAATGAACGACAACGTCAAAGGGTTAACTCAAGTTACCAGAGAAATAAAAAAGGAAAACCGACGTAAAGGTGGGGATACGCAATTAATCATCCAGCTTGAGGAAGTGTTAAGGATAGGGGTAACAGAAAGACCGAAATTTTATGGTCTAGAAAAGTTGGAAGATGTATTTAAGCATGAAATGACAAAATATTACAAAGATAATTATAATAACCAAAAACGAAGTGCCAATGGTAGTAATAATTACTAGAGTCAAAAAAATGGAAAGAATCATAGGAAACGAAATATAACGAAAGACCTAGAGTAACGTTTAATAGAAGTAGTTTTCAGAAGAAGGGAGCGAAGAGAAGATAATGGTGCAGGAAGAACTAATTGGCAGGAAGATAACGATAGAGAAGGTAGACTTAGATCCTCTACGGAACAAAATAGTAGGTTTAGGACGAATTTTTCGTACAGGAGAGGCGTAACTGGACAACCGGAAATTCAAAGAAATAGACAAGTAAATAATGTGCAAACAAGGGTGATAGAAAGTAGATCCCCGGTACAAGAGACTTGCAGCCAGGAAGAAGAAGAAGAAGTAGAAATGCTGCAACAACGGCACAATTTTTAAATAATTGAATTCGGATGAATGCGGATACAGGCATCCCCGTGAATTCATCAACATTACGAATGATGCTACGATGGAAAATGAGAAAATTAATTTGCCATATAGTATAAATTTAAATGATAATAATTCAAGACAAGAATTTAACAGATAATAGAATTTATTGATGGGCTTTCATTTTGCTATTAAATACATACATGGAAGAGAGAATGTTGTAGCGGATGTACTATCAAGAAATAAGAAAGAAGGAGATAAAAGAGGAAATAAAATTATATGTGCAAACCAGCAAGTACAGGGAAACATTAACAGATTTAAAGAGCCTTGGAGAAGAAAAGAAGAATTACAGCAGTCAAATGCAATAAGGACAATTAAAGAAAATATTATTGGAAACGCGGGCCAAGATGAAGGTTATGCAATAGAGAACGGTTTGCTTATGAGAAGAAGAAAAGGAAGAAATTTATATGTGTTGGATAAGAAAAACGTAGAAGAGATAAAAAGGCACATACACTAAACTTATGGACATCTAAGTATTGCTAAAACAGCAAGAACTTTTAATGAACGCTGGTTTATTGTGAAAAGTATGAAATTAATCAAGGAACACATAAATAATTGTCAGATGTGTATTATGGGGAAAGATAAAAATTTTACAAATCAAGCAGAAATAAAAAGTATTATACCCGAGAGACCATTGCAAATTTTAGCTATAGATTATTTAAGCAATCTTGTCGCCGGACGACATGGTTATAAACACATTTTAATAATAGTAGATGTATTTTCAAAGCTAGTAAAGTTATTTCTGACAAGAAAATGTAACACAAATCATGTGATAAAATGCATCGATAAATTTATAGATGAGGTAGGCAAACCGGAAATAATCCTGGCAGATAATGCTACGTATTTTAAAAATGATCGTTACAAAGAAAACCTCACAAGAAAAGGTATAAAACCATATATCTGCTCGATACGACATCCTAATGCTAATCCCCAGCAGAACGAGTAATAAAAGAAGTGGTAAAAATAATGAGGATTGCAACGCATAAAAAACACAATGCTTGGGTAAGCCATCTAACTAATATTGAAAGATGGAAGAAATACCGAATACAGTTAGCAAAGGTGTATTGCCTGAAAGAGCCTGGGAAACACAATGACAACTTGAAGATCTACAACGAATTAGAGAACGTGTAAGAAAAAGAATCAACAAGAAAGCAAACGAATATGAAAGGAAGGTGAATGTCAAGATTAAGAAAAAAATAGAATTTAACATAGGAGCCTTAGTTAATTCAGTGGCGGTTCGTGGTCAATCATACTGGGAGGTCAAAAATTAATTTAAAAAATAGACATACTTAAAAAAATATAAATAACTCAAATGCACCGCAAAATTTTATACAATCTACAATTCTGTTCAAAATATAGCGATTTTTCGAAACATTCTCATTAAAATCTCTAAGGGATTTTCTGTAAGCATTGTCTAGCTGTGTACGAATATCAACATTTCCTACGGTTGCAAAATTTACCGAGCATTTCATGTGTTCTGCAGACGAAGCATGTTTTTTTTATTTCTTCTTTTAAATGTTTTAAATCTCTTACACCGGATTTGCACTATAGCGAGTCTGACGAGTCTTTAGAAAATAATAAACAAACAAAACAGTAAAATACATTTGATACTTCACAACCACATATCCAGTTAGCTAAATCGTACATTACCTTGCGAAAGTTTCGATGAACATCTTTATTTTTGTCTTTGCTAGTTTGTCGTAAACTTAGTTCTGGCAAAGGACGACCATTTGCCTTGAACTCAACTAATTTTGTAAAATTAAGTTTGTTAGCACTTTTAGTTGTTTAATTTTCTGCACTACCGACATTTTCTATTATAGCGCATGCACACGCGAATCAAAAATAGTATTTTTACAAAACAACACAACAACAGTAAAACATATCAATATAAATTCTTAAATTGATTTAAAACACGCAAAAATCGAATCAAAAATCGAGCGTAGTTGTACACCCTATACGAAGTCAACGTAAACTGCGGGACTCGGCTCATGACCCAAAGTTGATTATTGTTTCGGACGTTCGCGTTTATTCGAGCGCTGCACGTTTTTCGAGTTTTTCCGGGTAGATCTAATTCAATGAGGACAACTCGCACCGCCAGCCCAAGGTTGAAGACGATGAATTACGAACGACGGCCGATAAATTTTAAGTTATTGTACTTGCGACTTAATTACCTATTTTAATAAAACACGTAATAATGAATATTTTTTTATATATTGTCAAAATTTTTGGGAGGTCATTGACCAAATGACCATATGGACAAGCCGCCACTGTAGTTATTATAAGAAAACTGAGAGTGGCTGATGCACAAAGAGGTATAGCTGCGAAGTTGTTGCTACCGTTCGAAGGAACTTACAGAATTAATGAGAAGTTTGGGAAAACTAATTATGAACTCGAAGAAATAAGGAATAAAAGAAGTAGAGGAAGATTTCATATCTCAATGTTATACAAATATAAAATATATATATGGTAAGGCATGAAAGAAATTGAATGAATGTGTTAAATAAAACACAAAACAATCACATAGCTATTAGAGGTGGTTTATAACTTAATTTAAAAGAATAATTATTGTATATAAGTTAGTTATAATTATAGTATAGTTAACAAAACATTTGAGTTATTATTAAAGCCATAAATGTTGGTAATTAAAAAATAATTTTTTTTAATAGGGGAATAATGCTGTGATCGCTAGTTCCTAAGTATCTAATAAATAAATAGATAATAAAAAATTAGTTTATGTGAATCTGAGTAGAGTATAATTTGGTTAACGTTGTGCGTCGGTAGCGATAACAAAGTAATGGTCCTCCTGAACATTTTCCTACGTCCAGGAAAAGTCAGTTGGTGTGTGTGTGTGTCCGTAAGAAAACGAAAGAATATTTCAAAACGTAAATAGACGTTTATTAAATAAATTGACAGAACACCTTGAAATACACACAGGATCTACCACGGAACCCGTTCATTAGAAGTTTACAGGGTTTCTTACCATTTATGAATTTGAAACTTTCAGGTTGAGAATAACCCATAGCCGTCTTTTGTTCTAAAATTTTTCCGATGTTGTGCAACTTGTGGAATACCGGAAAGTGCCATCAACTTTTTTAAGTTAAATTAAACACCTTGTATATATTGCATTTTTGGATTCTACGATACACTGTATTAGGTTATCCTATACCTATCGTCAACTGTTTTCGAGTTATTGTGATTTTTTAAAAAAATTTTTGTTTTGGGGAGGGGTGTTTATTAGCCTATCTATTGCTCTTCTTCAAACAGAAAACCTCCATATTTTACAAATAACAAGTAAAACCATAAGACTTCACTAAATAGATTTCCAGCTTATTACCGGTTATACAGGACGTCCAAAATTTAGTGGCAAAACCGAAAAACTTCAAACTCAAGAAAGTCATTTTGTTTCAAATCGAACACTCTGTATATTTTTATATATTTAAATAACGATCTAATTTACGCATCAATATGCTATAGATGTCGTATACTTGTCTTTAGCGGTTTTGTCGTTATTAACGTTTATTGTCAAATACTGCAATTAAAAACTAAGCATAGTTTTGAAAGTATGAGAACGGAGAAAACAGTTACTTTTACAAAACGAATTAAATGACATTAACACAATAAAAAATGACTTTAGTAAGAGAGAAAAAAAACACAAATAATAGATAAACTAACTGAAGAATACTTTAAATGTTCAATATGACCCCCATTCTGTTCAAGACCCTTTATAATTCTTAGTTCAGTTTCCCTTATAGTTGCTCTGCCTATTTCGTTTTGGTCTAATCGCTGAAAGGCTATTCTCACACAATTTAGTAGCCTGTTATCACTAGGTGTACTATAAACTTCACATTTTATGTGCCCCCAAAGATAAAAATCTAGTGGCGTCAATTTTGGGGATCGAGGAGGCCAACTCCAAGGTCCATTTGAATCAAACTATCGGTCTTCAAACATTTCTGTCAATGCATCTGATGTTTTAGAATGCGATGAATCGACATTGGAGAGATACCCAATTCATCAGAAGCTGCAACTATCAAACTCCGAGAATGAGCATAAAAATAAGCCAGCACATTTACTTCATTGTCTTCTGCTTTAACGATAGGTTTTGTGTAGTTTTTTTTACTGTAAAACTTCCTGTATTTAAAAAAAATGACTCCATTCTTCTAAATTTACCTTTGGTAATTGACGATAGATCAGGATATCGTTCATTAAATATTCTACAAGTTCTGCTAAGTATTTTCCACATTCGCCCTGGATATAGAATAAATTTAAAATATCAGTATTGGAATATTTAACTGATTCCATTTTATAAAATTGAGTTTTTTGTTTCAATGAGAATGACAACCAGAGAAACATTCGTTTGTTTAATTATACTCACAACCTACTTTCAAATGAGCTTAGTTTTTAAGTGCAGTTTTAATTAATATTTGAAGCGTTGAAATAAAAGGGTCTAAGTGCCATTTTAGCAAAATTGAGCTTGTTTCATAGAAAGGTGCCAAATGCCATCGGAAACAATGTATGAAAGGAGCTAAGTGCCACAAACTACGTTGTGGTTTGTATACGGACTTATAGGTGAGACATGTGCAAGTGCCATATTTGTTTCATGGGTGCTAAGTGCCAATAGTACAAAAAATTCATTGTTTACATGTATAGAATAAACTTCTGTGAGTGTAGCTAGCTGTGTCCTTCGTTGTAAATGTAATAATTATTTACAAACATAGATAAAGAAAGGCGAAAAAGTGGTTCTGGGTCAGTAGCTGAGGCTCAGAAAAAATTAAAAGTGGCTGGCAAGGCATATCTAACTCGCAAAAACAAAGAAGTTGCTGCCAAAGAAAAACCTAACCTAAATGTAACTAGAATATTGTGTAATAACATCATGATTCTATTATTGTGTTACTTATTTTAGGTAATATGTAAATGCAGATTTGCATGCAAAAGTCTATCATATGAGACAAGGCTCAAATTATTCAACAGTTTTTATTCCTCTGGCTCATCTATTCAAGGAACATATCTCATGGGACTTGTTCACATAGGAAGAATGAGAAGACGTAGACATGGAAAATATAATAATCCTGGTGAAAGTCATAGGCAGTGTTCTATGCATTACACGGTTCCTAATGGGTCTGGTGATGTTATTGAAGTTTGTAAAAATACGTTCATGAATACTTTTGGCCTAAGTAGGAAAAAACTATATACCATTGTAAACAAAAAAAAACTAGGTGAAACCACATATACTGACAAAAGAAGACGCTCTTGTTCATCTAAATTTACACATAATGACAGATTAAGATTTTGCGAGCATATACAGTCTATTCCCAAGGATGTGTCGCACTACACAACAGCCAAATCTAATAAGGAATACTTAAGTCCAGACTTAAACGTCAACAGACTTTATAAAGCTTTCATGGAATTGCATCCAGATAGTTTAGTAACTTATCGGTTTTATAGCAGCGTGTTCTTAAAAGATTTTCCGCATCATTCCTTTAAACGGCCACGCACTGACACCTGAAAAACTTGCGATCGCTTACACTGTGAAGTCCAGGCTAAGAATGAAAGAAGTACCATTGCTAAACAAGAACTTGAGCTGCATCACAGAAAAACTGAGGTGGCTACAGGATCAATGAAACAAGATATTTTACTGTCCCAAGAGCCAGGTAGCAATATAAGTGTGGTGTCCATGGATTTAGGCCAAGTATTATTTGTTCCTACCTTAACTCATTCGGAAATGTTTTATCTAAGTCAGTTGTCATGCTACAATTTGTGCATAAACTTAGCAGACAATAAGCAGTCCTACATGTGTGTCTGGCACGAAGGTGTGTCAGGAAGGGGTGGCAAAAAGTTTCTTCATGTTTGCTGCGAGTTTTGAATATGGAAATAACACAGAAGAAGAAGCTGATAATTTGGAGTGACAACTGCGCAGCCCAGAACAAAAATCGCATGATCATTTTTGTGTATTGTTTTTTGATAAATTGCGGAATGTTCGAAACTATAGAACACAAATTCCTAGTCAGTGGACATAGCTTTCTACAATGCGACCGCGACTTTGAAAAGCGCAAAAGAAGAACTAAAGCAATGGTGCCTAATGACTTACATGATGTTATAACATCTAGTACGCATACAGGGCGTTTTAAAATTGTTGACATGATTGACGACAGATTTTTTGATTTGCAGTTCTCTGCTGATTCCATATTAAACTTAAAAAAACGCAAATATAAGCAAGGCAGTGAGTGCACTTGAAGCTGGATAAAAATCATCCTGGCATACTCTTTTCAAAAGAAAATTTTAGTGAAGTTGCACCTTGGAAGATGACTTCTATTTTGAAAAAAGGAAAAACTCCATGCGACTTAAAGAATACGATCCTTCTTATGTTACAAAATAAAAACAAAATTGGAGAAAATAAAAAAAACATTTGGAGTCGATGATACCTTATTTAGAGAAAGAAGAACACAAAATGTTTTATCGAAAACTACTAATATTAAACTAAGAAAAATGCCAACAGTTAATTGTAACGGCATGCGTGTTAACTGTTGGCATTTTTCTTAGTTTATACTATTCATACGTGTCAATGTTTACACGAGATGTCGAAAGGCACACATTTTACTTATGTTCATTGCTCCACGAGAGCTTAAAAGACCAACCGCCGTCTTGTACAGTCGTATACCGCACTTAAGTATACACCTCTGATGAGCTCACAATAAGAGCGAAATGCTGCATCAGGTGTTCTTTTGTTGCGTGTGTACTTCTGTACAAGTTATCTTGGCTTTATCTGCAACGTGTGTTACAAGCATTAAAGCTATCGCTTAGATAGCGCTTTGCACTTTAACACACACATGCCGTTACAGTTAACTGTTGGCATTTTTCTTAGTTTATACTATTCACACGTGTCAATGTTTACACGAGATGTCGCAAGACACACATTTAACTACTTAATATTGATTAAGGCACAATGCCCCTTTCCTAATATTTTTTGGAAAAAAATTTTTTTTGCTCAGTGTTAACACTTTTGTTTTAACTTTTTTATAACTGTATTTAGCGTAATGAAATATATGTTATTCAAATTTTGAGAACATTCATGTACAAAAAAACAGAAATTAAACAGTTTTCTTTAAATTACTGGCTTTATTGTTTTGGCACTTAGACCCTTTGATATTTCAACACTTCATTTGATAAAAAGGGTTAATAATGACAAAACCGCTAACAATAGGTATATGTAAATATGTAAAAATATACAGAGTATTTGATTGGAAAAAAATGACTTTCTTGTGTTTGAAGTTTTTCCGCTTTGGCACTAAATTTTGGGGGCCCTGTATAACCTGTGATAGGCTGCAAATGTATTTAGTGAACCCTTAGAGTGTTACTTAATGTTTTTAAAATATAGAGGTTTTGTGTTTGAAGAATATTAAAAGGTAGGCTATTATACACCCCTCCCCAAAACACAAAATTTGTTAAAAAATCACAATAAGTCGAAAACAGTTAACGATAGGTATAGCCGCGGCATCAGGTGTTCTTTCGTTGCGTGTTATGCTTCTGTACAAGTTTTACTTGGCTTTATCGACACACGTGTGTTTCAAGCATTAAAGCTGTCGCTTAGATAGCGCTTTGCACTTTAAACGCACACATGTCGTTACAATTAACTGTTGGCATTTTTCTTAGTTTATACTATTCATACGTGTCAATGTTTTACACAAGATGTCGTAAGACACACATTTTGCTTTTGTATAGGATAACCTAATACAGTGCATCGTAGAATCGATTGTAGAATCCAAAAATGCAATAATATACAGGGTGTTTAATTTAACTTAATCAATACAGGTAAATCAAAAACTTGAAATACGGTACGCAGCCATAATTAAACATTTTTGTTCTACATAAAATATTTGCAGACCTCCAGCTATACAGGGTGTGTCAAAAGTTGCTATCAACTTTCTTATTTTAAATATAAACAGATAATTCTTTTTGCATGAGTCGATTGCCTGTATAATTCTGAGTTTATATAACCGAAATTTAAGTTTTTAAGTGTTTTTGATGTATTTCGTTTTTTCAAAAAAAATGGTGTTTGTGGTAGTTAACGAAAAAAATTTTATCTCGCAAATCAGTTGAGATTAAAAAATTAAATTTATGAAGCAGTTGGCTGGAAGGCCAGGCTTACTTTTAATGTCCTACAGGTGATTCCGCGTTGTACCATATGGGCATAGGCAATTTTAAAATATTACAATCAAAAATGATCAAAAAATCAATTTTTTAAATGGCACCTTCTGCTTTTTTTTACATCAATCGAGAGAAAATTGAAATGACGTTAGAAGGTGCCATTTGAAAAAATTGACTTTTTGATCATTTTGATTATCATATTTGAAAATTGCCTGTGCCCATATGGTACAAAATGGAACCTTCAGTAGGACATCAGGAATAAGCCTGAATTTTCAACGAAGTGTTCTATAAATTTCATTTTATAATCTCGATTGATTTGCGAGATAGAAATTTTTTCGATAACTATTACAAAGCACATTTTTTTTTGGAAAAAAATGACGTACATCAAAAACGGTCAAGGATAAGATAACATAATTTAGGTTATATAAACTCCGAATTATATGGAAAATAGACCCATGTAAAAGGAATTATAGGTTTGTATTTAAAATAAGTAAGTTGATAGCAAATTTTGCCACACCCTGTATAGCTGAAGGTCTGAAATTATTTTAGGTAGAACAAAAATGATCGATTATCACTCTGTCCAAACTGCAAGTTTCTGATTTTTCCGTAAGTTAAAAAACTTTTAATGAACGCTTTATGTAGATCGCCCTGTATATAAATACTAAGGTGGGTCAGGGTTGGCATATTTAGGTTTTTATCATAAAATCATTTGATTATTTCATCAGAAGAAGCAAGATTAGAAGTAGTCGAAAAACAAAAAACACATTACAATAATACAGTGTGTCCAAGGTCAGAATGGGGATTTCGGAAACCGTAAGAGATACAGAGTCGTTTAAATTTGGAAAAAGTTGCCCACTCGAGGGTCGACATTTTGCTGTTGAGAAACTCGCTGAGTTCGGCTTACTTTCGGAGATATTGGAAAAAAACCGAAGTTGAGCCATTTTGTTTTCATTGTATTCTGAAGTTATTCGAAAGGTTACCAAAAAAGTGAATGCACTTTGTCATTGCCACTCTTTCTGCTTTACAAGATGGCGTTTACGAATTTTTACTACAACGTTTTGTTTCAAAGAAACCATCATCAACTTTATTTTTTTTATGGCATTCAAAAAAAGTAGACTCCGTATAAGAGACATTTTTCATTACGAATTCGTGATTTTATTGAGAAAAAATAACGTTTTAGTAAATTTCTAATATTTTTGGTCTAGTGTGCGCTGAATAAAACCATGGCAGCGAAAAAATTAAATCTATTGTTAGTTCTGACAGAATCGATTCGATTGACATAGTGATTTCAGTTTAGCAACGTCTTTAAATATAGGTCATATTTTACAATGGAACACGTAAATTTCAAATCTTTTTGATGTAGTGTGCGTTGAAATAATTGCGGCAAACAGAAAATGTTGCTGCGCTCGAATGTTTTTGGCGGGACAGTACGAGTTGCTTGAATTCTTTTAGATTGGACACCAAACGCCTAAATATGGACTTTCCTGGTTGCCTCCGTTCCGGGTACTTGATCAAATACAAGTGTTCGGCTTCTACAGAATTTCTCCGGCATGTAATGTAGCAGGACAGCATATCAAATTTCTCTTCATTTAAAAATTACTTGCTCCATTGTAGAATATGACCTACACTGAAAAACGTTGCTAAACTGATACTACTTTGTCAGTCAAATAGATTCTGCCAGAATTAACAATGAAAGAAATAAAGTCGATTTTTAATTCGACTTCATTTTTTTGTTGCCATGGTTTCATTCACCGCACACTAGACCAAAAAGATTAGAAATTTAATAAAACGTTATTTTTTCTCAATAAAATCACGAATAACCATATTGTGTAGTACATCGTTGAATTTGTAATGGAAAATGCTTTCTTATACAGAGTGTACTTTTTTTCAGTGCCATAAGAAAAAATAAAGTTGATGATAGTTTCTTTGAAACCAAACGTTGTAGTGAAAATTCGTGAACGCCATCTTGTAGAGCAGAAAGTGCATTCAGTTTTTTTGGTAACTTTTCGAATAACTTCAGAATATAATGAAAACAAAATGGCTCAACTTCGGTTTTTTCGAATATCTCCGAAAGTAAGCCGAACTCAGCGAGTTTCTCAACAGCAAAATGTCGATCCCTCGAGTGGGCAACTTTTTCCAAATTTAACCGACTCTGTATCTCTCACGGTTTCCGATGCTATTCATCCTTATCTTAGACACACTGTATATTGATTTTTTGCTAAAAGTCAGAGTGAAAAGAGGAATTTTTAAATTCAATATATAACAAAATAGTTTAATTAATGTCAAGAAACCACTGTGTATCTTAATACGTTCGTTATATCTCAAGAAATATTCCTATAATGTTTACGAAACTTAGAATATGGGTTTTTATTATTTATATTTAAAAAATAATTACATTATAACCTTTATTTATAAGGTTTTTTGCTTTAAAGTTTAAATGTTTAGTATCGTACACGGTATTTCAAACACTACTACGATCATTTTCATTTTGAAAACTAAGTAATAACATCAATATCATAAAAGGGCATACATTTTGACTCAAAATATTATTCTCGTTCTATTGATTATTTACTCGTATGGTACATTTTCATTATTGTATTGTGATGTAAGTGTTATGTATGGTGCCCCAGAAGATCATGTTGTAACGAAACCGTGTGCAATTGTGGATTGGTTAGTCTTGCAAAGAATTTGCTTCAAGGTTTAGGAAAACCCCAAAAACCTAAACATGCCAACAATTATCCACCTTAGTGTTTACATGTAATAATATTGATTAAGTGTGTAAACATTTGTTGTTTTGTCTACTGTAAGCAAATAATCCCCAATTTTCAAAAAAAGGTACAGTCTACCTGCTCTCTTTCTGAATACAGTGTGTCCCAAATTGAGTAGAATTATTTGAATACCTTTTTATTAATAAAAATACAATTTTGGTTAAACGGGCAACGATGTACTTACTGTTGGTTCAGATTTTTAGCAAAAGCACGAAAATTTCGAATAGTTCCGAAGATATTCAAAAAAACACCAACATTTATGTTTTCAAAAAATCCAATATTTTCGTTATCGTAAAATATGTGAAAAACCAAAGTTTCTTTTTGCTTAAATAAGTGAACACATAATAATTTTACTAATAAACAAATTACCTTCATGGTTTCTGAGAGAGTGTTAATAACTTATTTTTTTTAAGTGGGCGTATCTTGGTGTTTATAATTAAAAAATTTCAATTTTTTTCTGCTTTCATTGATGTTATTTATTTATTATACATACATGGGTATAGATACGTACATCTTATGTAGATACCGAACATATATTAGATTGCTGTTAGTGAGGAACTAATCAACTGACCGTTCAAACTTGTATTTATTTAATTTAAGTCATAACAACATAACACAGAAATTTATTACCCGAAACCTAATAGATTGTAGCATATTATTGAAATTGTTTTTATAACTTTATCGATAATTTAGATTGTTTCGAAAATCGAGTTTTTCAAGTTTTTTCAAATAACGTCAAAACTGTTCGGAATTTTCGAGTTTTCTTAACAGAATCTGAACCAGCATAGTAAACTGTACATTATTGCTCATTTAACCAAAATTGTATCTTACTTAATTTGGGACACACTGTATAATTAATTAATAATTATTAAGGTTTGGAATTTTGTACACGCCCCTTAAAGTAAAGCTCAGATATACGACGTATCGGCATAGTGTGTTGCCTAAATTTTGTAAATGAATTGAATGTAATTAACACTTCAATTAGACAGCGTATTCTCCCGGTAGAATAATCCATGTTAATTAAAAGTTAATCATCGATTAGTTTGAATAACGCGGCAACGCAATTAAATTAACTAAAGCAATTGTAAATAAATCTGAACGTTAGAATAAATTTATGACCAGACTAAAAAACACGCAAGTTTGATTTAAATTTAACCACCATGTGTGCGGAACAAAAATACGTAAACGTAACCTTTCCATGCTCTTAATTAAATAGAAAATTCAGCGTCACAAAGATTTTATTTTTGCCCTTTAGCGTCAAATCTACTTGCAATTACTGGTGCACGCCCAAAAATTCTGCAGTTCAATAATACAACAAAGCTGTGATCTGCACGGAAATGGGTCGGGGATGTAGAGGTGAAAAAATAAAATAATTACAGCAACACAAAAGCCCAAATTTAATTTACCTGTTTGATTAGAGGTAGAAGGGTTTGTTCTATACTACGAGTTTTTATTTCTAAACAATCAAAATTTGAAGTACCTACAGCTGCCATTTTCTACACTACTGTCTATCCTCCACTAAATCCATACTCTCGTATGAACCTGTTTCGCTCCCACAGGATGCGATCTCAGACATGTATGGTGTGTTGCCTAACGCCCTCGAAAAACCTTTTCTTTTTATAAGGCCAATAAAAAATGAGTTTCTGGTAATTTAGCACCAAACATGAGCTTCCCAGCTTGCGGCTTATTAAATCTGCGTAGAACTTCGCGAATTTCGGCCACAGTAATGGGAGACTGCCCACTGTACACACGACTATAATCCGGATTCGAACCACTAAACCTATGCTCGCCTATGAACATTGCAGCTGTGTAATGCGCCCCACTCAAACTACTCAAAGGATCATTCGTATGTCGAGCATCCATCCGCACCAACAATGCAAAGTCGATAATCTCAGCAACAGTCTGATAAGCATAATATGACAACACCTCGAGAGCCATTGTATTCACATTAACTTCCTTCTTTGGATCCACCCATAATCGTAGCTTCTCATAATTAGCCGCCCGCGACATTTCCTTACTATTAAAAGACACACAACGAGCTTTTTGAAACTCCAAATATTTACCTTCTTCCAAAGCAACCGAAATACGATCGGCACGCATTTGCCTCTCATGCTTGACTTCATCAAGCTCCGTGAGATCGGTTAACTCCCCGGTTTCATCAATCCTATCAATAAATTCCAATAAGTAGTGGTGTTCGGCTTTCTTCAGTGGTACCTCAGGGTTAGAAATATCACTCTCGTACTTCGTCTTCAAATCTTTTAATTGCAAATATTTGACGAAACGTCTCATTTTCCACTTGTTTTTGCGCATTAAAAACACTAATTCTTCAGCTCTCAGCACCTTCCCATCCCAATACTTCATGGCCTCTTGGACTATTGTGCGAAGCTGCTTTAATACTAAACCTTCCACGCATCTGACTGTTTCGGGGTTTGGTTTGTGGCTGTCTCCGAAACCGAACATCATCAAGGAGATTTCTGTACAGTAAGTTATTTTTTGAGGCTCCATTTTTGGGAGTTTATTTTTGTTTATGTATGAAACTATTCGAGGTTATAAATGGTGTGCTTAAGTGCGTACGTTATACTGCGTGATTGTTATACTGGATAGTATTTATGTACAGGGTGTTTTTAAGTGTTTCTTTTTTTTAAACGTCAGTACATCTAATATTTTTCGGTTTAAGAGGTTGAGTTTTAACAGGGTAATTTTTTTTGACGAAAATTTTTTTTCCATTAAGTTAGAAATGAATTCCATCAAAAAATTATTCGAGAATTAAAGGAATGTCTCTTAATGGACCTTTTCAATAAAAATCAATAGAAGTTATACGCATTATGTGGATAACGACATTTCTTACGTCAAATGTAATTTCAAATTTGACAGTAGTTTGAGGTTATATTCTAGTTTCTGCTTTAGTAGTTGTCAGTAGTCACTTGTCAAATCTGACGTTCAACGTTCAAACCAAAACTATCCCACAAAGTAACCAAAAACCACATATTGTATGTGCAATGCCATCGCGCAGTGTCGTCACGAGGCTAGCGAAGGATATCTTTCTTTGAAAATGAAAATTTATTTCCTCACCTGACTATTTACAAAAATAAACAAATTTTCTACATTTCATAATCGCAAATATCATTATACAGTTATTACTACGTAAATCTGAACCATAGAGAAATAAGCAAAGCAAAATGGCGGAAAATTTAAATAATGCAGATACTTTATTTTATAGAAAACAATAATTATAGATTTTTTTTTATATGTCGTCATGCAATGACTGCGATCAAAAATTGGGTGCTGAAACAAGTCGAATTATAAATCATCCGAAAACCTGAAGTGTGGGCATTCATCTTTTTGCGATAATTTCCGATCGCTCTCCCTCTTGGCTCTCAAGTTACAGTCATCCCAACCTGACCCCCTCTACTACCATTTTTGGATTTTCTTGCCTTTTAATGGATTTTACTTTCTCCTGCTTCGAAGTTGTTTCCTTGACTGCAACAATAGGAAACAGTATGTCTAGTGTCCAACAACCTTCCAATGAACCTAAGATACCCCGTTCTCATTGCACCTTGCCGTTTACTCGTAGGGGACTGAAGACCCGCATGTCAAGAAAACACAAATTGGGGAACAATGACTTCAGAATGATTCAGAAGACAAAGAGGGTGAAGTTATACAGAAGCTATTTGAATACCTAACGGATTTCAAAACAGCATTTCCAGCATTGAAAAGAATTCCAAAGAAATTTGCAGCTCATACCTTGTCCTTTCTTATTGAGAAATGTGTTTCCATCAATAACGTTTGTGCCTGGAGGGAGCTACTGTTATTCCCTTATTATTCAACGCTACAGCTCGGAGTTCATCTTACTCTATGGGATAGACAAAATATCATCAGCAGTAGGAGCCCAGCAAGGGGATCCAAGTGAACCACTTTTTTTTTGCCTAGCTATTCACAACCTAATTGAGGACTGTACTCTTGGAGGATCACCTGAACCTGTCATAGCAGATCTAACCAACGTCATCAATGCCGGCAGATGTTTAGGACTAGAAGTTAACCTTGGAAAATGTGAGCTCTTATTTCTATTCAACCCAAATCCTGAAGTCATTCCGTCTTTCAATTTAGTATATCCAGGAATCAAAATTATCACTGACCAACTTACTCTCCTGATAGCACCTTTGTTAGAATCTGCCACCGAAGACATCTTAGAACAAAAACTCACCGAATTACAACGCTTATCTTCAAGAATCAAAGATTTGAACTCTCACACGGTTTATTTTCTACTAAAATGTGCTATTGGAATCCTAAAATTGAATTATCTCCTTCGAACAACTTCACTCATTAATTAATTATTGACAAATTTGATCACGAGTTTTACCAAATTCTACAGACAATAACAAATCTACAAATCTCTGAACAACATTTCCAGATTGCTGCTTTGTCTGTGAAACATGGTGGTTTAGGAATTCGAAAACTACAGAACATACACCTCCCTGCCTTCCTCTCATCTACCATTTCAGTTTTGGATTTAGTTCAATCACTTATTCTAACGTCCAACAACAAGTCTCCGATTGCTGGGGTCAATGAGGCACTAAAGGCATGGGACGAGCTAGGAAATCTGACGCCTGTTGATGGAACCTCTCAAAAATTATGGGACTTACAAAACATCACGCGTCTCCTTTCTATGGTTGAACCTACCTCTGATATCGACAGAGATTGATGGGAAGCGGTGAAATTGCCGGAGTCTGGTGCGGGGTTGGATGCAATCCCTAATTCCAAAGTAGGTACCCTCTTGGATAATACAACCTTTCAAATTGCCACCGCTTTACGTCTGGGATGTAATATATATGCCGACCTCACCTTTGCAAATGTGGAGAACAAGTATCCGCGATAGGATCTCACATGGTCTTTCTTGCCCTCTCAGTGCCGGTCGCATTCCGAGACATTCAGTGCTCAACTCAATCATTCATAAAGTCTTTTGGTTCTGCTCACATTCCCTCTGTTTTGGAACCAAGTATCTGTAGGAATGATGGAAACGAGCAGATAGAATGTCCCTCGTTCCCTAGACAAGTGGAAAGCTTTTAATTTGGGACGCCACGTGCACGGACACATTATCCCCATCTAACATCGCCGTTTTCACCAAAGTATCCCGTGGTGCCTCTAATTTGTCCGCCTCAAACAAGCGAAGAAAATATAAGGAGATTGTAGAAAATGACGCATATCATTTCGTCCCCTTCGCAGTAGAGACCTTGGGGTCTGTTAGTGATGATGCCTTACAGTTTGTTACTCATCTTAGCAACCGTTTGTGGAATGTCACAGGAGAACCAAGATCCAAGTCATACTTCACGCAACGTATCAGTCTGGCTATCCAAAGAGGAAACGCAGCAAGTATCCTTGGAACCCCACCTTCACAAACCTCCTTGGACGAAATCTACCTCCTTTAGTTTATTTATCTTTTACAGTGTTTTATAATTTATGTCAAATTATTTCTTTATGTTCCCTCATCAGTGCTGTTCAAAAAATATTTAATAATATTATGTACGAATTCAAATGTTGTGACAGATTTGCTGTTTGATAAGCACGCACTTGATTTGTATGTTTATTGAAATCCTTCATTAATGAATGATTTTTTCTGATGTTTTATGCATTAATAAGACCTGTAAATACATAGTCGACTGAAAAACTAATTATTTCGCTTATAGCATCAAAAGAGCGCCACCTCTGATTAGGAGAAACCATACAAATATGGTTTGACTTGTTCCATATCAGTTTTCCGACCGTGGTGCCACCAAAAGGACGCGCGTCGAACGCATAATCAAATTGACTAAAATGTCATAACGTAGTAAAAACGCGTGACAGATGCGGTACGCCTAGATTTTTCATGTTCTTGCACAAACTAGGCCTAAGTTGGTGCCGGTGCATCCCGCATCACTGTCTAAAGTAAACATTTTTGATTCACATTTACGTTCGACTTTGTATATACAATAGACCAAACATCACAACTGTCAAGACACAGCTGTTTTTCAAAAAGATAACACAAAACTCAATTTTCTTTAACATGACCGTATCGGAATCGTCAGAAATACAACTAAAAGCATCAGAAAATGAAAAACTGGAAGAAGAAGAAGAAAAAAATTTTTTAATATCATTCATAAAAGAAACGCAAGATCGTTTACAATTAAAAACGGAAATGCGAACAGCGAACCAAGCGGCACCCAATGCGAGGCCGAACGAGGCTTACTTCTCGAAATTGGATTCAAACTTTAAAAAGAACACGACCTTTGTCAAGAAAATTAGAAGCTTCAGTTCGTCGCAGCTTGAAGCTTATCTGAAAGACATGTCTGGTCTTAACTTAACCAAATACATATCTGAGATAGCGGCCGCTATTGTCGATGCTAAGCTTAAGATGACCGACATCATGGCTGCACTTAGAATTTGCAGCATTTTACATCAGCAATATGCCGAGTTTTCGCAGTACTTGTTCGAAAACTGGCAGAAAATTCTAGCACTTAAAGTTGGAGATAAAATCACTAATCCTAGTAAGCTCCGGGTCGATTTGCGTCTGTACGCTGAGTTAGTTAGCGTTGCTTTGTTCACAAATAAAAACGCATTTACACTTTTGGGCAATGTCCTCACCACATTAATAAACATGGATAAGGAGGAGCACTTTAACATTTCCATAATTCTAACGTTCTGCAAACATTGTGGAGATGATTACGCAGGTGATTAAACACTATTCATTTGGTTAATGTGTTAAAGGGTAAGGTTTTTAGGTTTAATTCCGAGGAAGATGAAAGATTATGCCGTCAAATACAACATGGAAGTACCTAGAAGTGTGTTTTTACAACCCGAAAAGCAGCAGAATGTTCGCACGTTGCTCAAAGACTATTACGTGTCGCTTTGCAAGCACCTGCTTAAGGATCACAAAGAGATGCGTGAATTTGAAAAGCAAAATCGTAGGATACTGCATTCTAAAGGGGAATTAAGTCAGGAGCGGAAGGATAAGTTGGAGTCTTTGCAGGTGTCATTTGAGAAGTTATTTGTAGCGGCGCAGAGTTTTGCAGACATACTAGATGAGGATTTGCCACAACTTCCTACTGAGGCTGCGCCTAAAGAAGATGATACCATGATAGTAACTGGGACTGGGATGGATCTCGATGATGTTAATGCTGCCATTGCTAATATGGAAAATTTATGGGGCGATATAGAAACACAAAAGTTTTACTGCGAACTACCTGAGTTGCAGGCGTTTTTGCCTACCTCCTTTTTGCAGAAAGATAAAGATAAATCTGAACCGGAAATTTTAGTTGACACGGTAACGGAAGAAACTTTGGATTCAGAATTACCTGCTGAAGAACTCGAGGATGATAGTAAGCACTTTTAGGTACTGTCGATATTAAAACTTTGAGAATTAATTTCTTAGGTAAAGCTGAAGAACCAGTGGAAGAAGAAATTGAAGACGCGGTTTCGACGACAGTCAGCAACAAAATCATCTTGGAAGCGTTTCTGAACAATCTTCCCAACTGCGTCAATCGCGAATTAATCGACAACGCGGCCATCGACTTTCTTGTAACGTTGAATAACAAGCACAACCGCAAGAAGCTGGTGCGTACTTTATTCGGCGTGAATCGCACGCGTTTGGACCTACTACCTTTTTACGCACGATTCGTTGCCATACTTTATCCAGCAATTCCCGAAGTATCCAACGAGTTGTGCCAAATGCTACGGCAAGATTTCAAATACCACGTACGCAAAAAAGACCAAATCAACATCGAGTCCAAAATTAAAGTCACGAGATATATCGCCGAATTGGTCAAATTCAAGTTGTATTCCAAAATCGAGGCGTTATATTGTCTCAAAGTTTTACTCCACGACTTCTCTCATCATCACATCGAAATGGCCTGCAATTTGTTGGAGGTTTGCGGAAGGTTTTTATTTTGCAGCTCTGATTCGCATCAAAGGACAAAAGTCTATTTGGAGCAGATGATGAGAAAAAAGGCGGTCATGGCTTTGGATTCGCGCTACGTAACGCAAATAGAAAACGCTTACTACTACGTAAATCCTCCCGACATCGCGCCTGTTACCAAGAAAGAACGCCCGATTATGCACCAGTTCATACGGAAATTGCTTTATCAAGACCTGCAGAAGAATAACAGCGATAAGATAATGAGATTGATGAGGAAATTGGATTGGAATTGCGAAGAAACTGCTTATTATGCCATCAAATGCTTAATAGGGGCGCACAACGTCAAATATCTCAATGTCAGGTATGAAATTGTGATTGTAGTTTTTTGAAAGGCATTTATAACGATTTTCCTTTGAAAAACTTTTTGTAAAATTGTTGAAAGTATTTTTGTAAAATAATTAATTAATTTTTAAGAAAGACTCATACTGGACGTTTTCTTATACCATTTTTTTTCTAGAGAATCGTTCGATTATTGCATTATAATTCCAGCATTAAACCCGCTCGTAAAATTGTATAACAAACGCTGTTGTAACTCAGAATTTCAAAGAAAAAAAGATATTTTCGAAAGGTTTTTTATCGGTCGTAAAAGTTTTTCTCTTTTAGATGTTTGGCGAATCTTCTATCTGGTCTAGTCGCTTACCAAGAAGAAGTCGGCACCAGAGTAGTTGACGGCGTCCTAGAAGACATCCGCCTCGGCATGGAAGTAAACCTTCCCAAATTCAATCAGAGGAGGGTGGCTCAAGTTAAATATCTAGGAGAAATGTATAATTACAGAATGGTAGAAAGTGGTGACATCTTCAAAGTGCTTTATTCATTAATCACTTTCGGTGTTACTATGGACATCTCGGTTCCATCGCCTCTGGATCCTCCCAATCACTTATTCAGAATACGCTTGGTCTGCGTCTTACTAGAAACTTGTGGTAGATAAAAAAAAATACGAAAGCTTATCCACAAACTAAATGCTTCCAGGTACATACTTTAGTAGCGGCAGCAGCAAGAAACGTTTGGACTACTATCTAGCGTTTTTCCAAGCTTATTATTGGTTCAAAAATTCCGGTTTGACCGAAACTTTTCCGCCTCCTCTCGAGCACCTAGTCAAAGATACTTTGCAATTGTTGAGGCCGAAGTTGAAGTTGTGTCAGAGTTATGACGATGCTATTGGGGAAGTAAATAACATAAGAAGTACTTTAGGAATAGGTGGGTGTACCGAATCGGTTGCAATATGATCTTTAATTGACACTTTCGCAGAGAATTTTTTGGATGGAAGCGAGAGGGTCGATGGGGAGCTTGAAGTTATTGCTGAAACCGATAACGAAGATCCCGGAGACGATGAAGTGTCTGAAGGATTGACCGGGCCCATAACGGACGATACGGCGACGGAAGACGAAACTTTAGATAACACTCGCGAATCCGACGATGAAGGTATAACATTTGTTTATTCTTTATACAGGGTGATTGTTTGGAACCGTACATTAGAAGAATCTAGGGATGACGAAATCGTATGAAATTTTGTTGTTGGCCGAAGTTCGTTGTGATCTTTCTAATAAAAATATTTTCAAGATGGCGGCACTGCCGGAAACACCGGAAGTGTGACATATACTCTCTTATTTCAAATACGA
Source organism: Abscondita cerata (assembly GCA_030710515.1). Lineage (NCBI taxonomy): Eukaryota > Metazoa > Arthropoda > Insecta > Coleoptera > Lampyridae > Abscondita > Abscondita cerata. The sequence continues at coordinate 181,466 of JALBCR010004309.1, read as the reverse complement.
TTACATATTTTTTATGGCTTTTTTTGGTTTTAGCAGATAATTTTAGATGAATTTTTATCAGAATTCCCTATACCTAACTGTAGCCGTTCTTCAGATATTTTAAATTTACGATATTTTTTTACGTTTGGAACGTTACGCTTGACGTCATATACCGTCGTTACCATTGCAGATACAGCGCTAAAATTGGGACGGTGCGAAGCAGAAGTATTATTTTTTTATCGCAATAGTACGTTTCACTCAAAGCGATGTAAGAGAAAAAAGTTCCGCCCTAGTGCTATCTTTTTCTGTCAGTTTTACCAACACGAATCCTCTAAAATACTCTAAATTTTAAATTATCACCAAAAATCAACGCAAGTCAAGCTAACCTTAAAATTTGTGTGTTTGGGTTTGTTCTGCGTGGTTTTTATCTTCTTTTGATCGTTTTGCTGCTTTTTACAAACAGTCTTTTCAAGTCTAAATTGTTTACTATTACCTCTGTCTTCTGTAAGTATTTAAAATTGTTTTATTAAGTACCTGTAATTTATTTTTATTAAGATATCAACATGGCTACAGAAAAGGTTAATAATCTGTGGCTTGGGTTGACTTTTGGTGATAATTTAAAATTCAGAGTATTTTTGAAGGTTCGCGTTGGTAAAACTGATAGAAAAAGATAACACTCGGACGGAACTTTTTTCTCTTACATCGCTTTGACTGAAACGTGCTATTATGCAGTGATATAGCTTCCACAGGGTGACCGAAATTTAATTTCGAAACAAGCCGATTTCAAACCACAAAAACTCGATTTTTTCCAATATAATGAATGCTATACTTTTTTTCGTCGATTTCGATACAAAATTAAATAAGAAATCAATCATTAATAGCATTCCCTATACCTATCTGCCATGGTTTTCGAAGATCATACAACTTTTTAAAGGTGTTTAACGATGTAGCACTGTAGAACTTCGCTAGAAAGAGAGTTCCACTTATTCTGCACACGATTGTCTAGTTTGTTATTTGCTCTATTATGTTACAATTTAAAACTGTGGCCTCTGGTATAGTTGTTATGGCTTATCACTAATATATTTAAGTTGCACGAATAAAAATCGTTTTAGTAACTTAAAAACTTCCACCATGTCACTCCTTGACCTTCTCATTTGCAAAGTTGGAATGCTGAGAGCTTGGAGATGATCTTTATAGCAGAGACTATTTAGTGCAGGACGTAACTTTGTAAACCTTCGTTGTGCTCGTAACCATATTCACATCTTGATTAAAATAAGGGCACCATATAACCGAAGCATATTCGAGTATTGGTCTTAAATAAGTTTTCAAAATCTTACTAGTGTTTGGTATGTTAGGTGTGGGTTGTTTTGACCTAGTTGTAAGACAGAAAAGTTTAGAGTATAAAGTTAGTTATGGGATTTGTGAAAAATTTCGTATCATCTACAAAGAACAGTATCGTTGAGTGAAAGTTCTTGCTGAGATCAGAAATATAAATATTAAAGAGTAGTGGTCCTAAAACTGATCCTTAAGGGACTCCACACAAGACAGGTAATGGTGTAGATACACTGTTGTTTATTCTAACACAAAAACTTCTTTCTTTGAAGAAGTCTTTTATCCATTTGAGTAAGTTGCCACGAATGCCCAGATGATCTAGTTTAAGAAGAAGTCTCTCGGCCGCTACCCTATCAAGAGCTTTTCAATATCTACTGGCTCTCCGTTATCTACCATTGTTGTCCATTGATCAAGGTTAAAAAGCAAATAAATTTGTTACCGTTGAACGTCCAAGCATGAATTCGTGTTGGGTGTCCGGGATAATGTTATGCTTATTGATAAATATCGAAAGTTCCCAAACTGTAATTTTTTCCATTAGTTTGCAAGCAACTGAAGTCAAGCTGATAGGCTTGTAGTTCGAGGCTATCATTTTGTCTCCTTTTTTATAAACTTTTCTCCAAAATAAATTAAAATTCTTTTATTTTGTAAATTCTAGAAATTGAATAAATTTCTACGATAAATTCTGTATTAATAAATATTGTGACCACTTAGGTCTATACGTTTCTATTCCATTTTCCTCGTATGAAATTTTTGTAATTACTTTTTCTGTAAATAATGCCGGTATGAGATGAGATCTTCTGAAGAAAAATTTTCCTTTTGATGAAACGATCCAACCACAACTACCATTTTACTTTAATGTTCATGTTTCAATATATGACAATGTTCGGATACATATTTTTATTTATCTACTGGAAGGTTTTTGTCTATAAATTTATTAGATTTATTTATTTGTCTAGATTCGGGTCTAAAGGCCGTCGTTGATTGTAATTTGTTCCTAACGTTAGTGGTCAGCTTCTTCAGAGGTCCTTCCATCTCCGATGTTGAATGTAAACTGATTTGAACGTTTGCGCAGATTTTGTATATACTGGTTCGAAAGGGGGCGGGGCGGGGTTTTTCATAAGGAGCCGTTTGTGTGTTCTTGAGGATTGGATTCCAGATCTGGTTCTTCCTTTCTGGATGTCGATGGCCTCCCTAACCAATCTGTTATGATAACCATTAGTCGCTGCTACGCTATTATACCCAAATCTAGACCACAAACAAGCCGCCAAAGCCTAAACCTATTTATTTGTCATTTTTGTTGAAAAATTGTCTAATTCAAACCAACTCTTGCTATTTTTGATTGTGTGTGGTTACGGATAGGGTTTGTTTCGGTATCTAAAAATAAATAAAACGCACCGTGGAGTCGGGATTTGATAAAAGGGGTTAACTGTCCGATGATCCCTGCTCGGACGCCATTTTGCTATTCATTCATATACCCTGGAAATGGAAATTTCTATGAACAAAGCCATTAGCCAATAACCTCGTAAATAATTATACTTGAATATTAATATCTTATATTAATATGTTATGTCGTTAGTGTGAACGCACACCTACTCTCGATTCATTTTCAAATCTATACGAAAATCAACCTTTTTCAAATTCGTCTCACATTAGAACGGCTTAAGATATTTTCGTTTCGAAAAAGTTTCGAGTTTACGAAAGATGTGTCTTTATTTTTCGATTTACATTTTTTTGTACGAAGGCATCTTCGAGGTTAAAAAAATGTTAAAAATAGTGAAAAAATTTCAAACAAATTGAACCGTAAGTTGACCACAACTCGCTTATTTACGGACCGATTTTCAAAATTCAAAAAGCATCATACGCGGATAAAGAAATAAAATTTTTGGCCGTTTCAGTTTTGTTAAACCTCGCATGTTTTCAAAAGTTATAAGCGAAAAACGTTTCCGACAAAATTTCATTCGAAAACTAAAACGGCCATAATTTCTAAATTATAACATAAAAAATGTATTTAAAAAAAACGTTCCTTTTATGACCCTATCACATAATGTTTAAAAAAATTTATCATTTTAAAATTTTTTTTAAGGAATTTTACATTGTTATACGAATACTGTAATTTTATAACTCGGAACCATATTACGTAAAACACGAATAACAATCAAAATATTCGTAATTTTGCAAATTTTCGAATGGTTTAACTGTAGAGGATTCAATTTCACCCAAAAAATCTTCGTATGCACGAACTTGATGACTCACACACGCGTAACTGCGAGCGTTATGCGAACCAAACAGTCAATTTCACCTAAATAAACTTTGTTGTATTACGTTAATAAATCCGATTCTAAATATTTTTTAATAAATAATTTCTATTCGGACTACATCCATATCTTCTATATTATAATGTTATGTCGTTTGTGCGTCCTCACCTACTCTCGATTCGTTGCGAGCGCACACCCGAATACTCTCGACTCATTTGTACGAATTCACATGGAGTACATACTCTGCATTCATATTGATTACTCAACTGATGAATGTTAATGTAAGTGCTAATTATTGTTCATGACTGTCTGCTCTTTAGAAGCTAATTTATTTTGTGACTTAACGCGTGCGTAGCATGCTGGCTTTGTCTAGTTTAATAATATTATCATTCGAACTTTCTTATTAAGTACAGTTTTTACGCATAAACCCATTTGTACTTTTGTACATGAATATACAAGTTATATTTCGTATAAGAAAGTTTTTAAAAAACGTATCTTTATTTAATGAGAACGTTTACAATGTTACCCCGAAGGCGGTTCACCAACTTACAATAATAATTAAAACTGTTTTGCAGTTTTATGAAAAAGCTTACTACTAATTTTATAATTGACATGGAAAAAGCAATGATCGCATAAACAATAATCTTATCATTTACACTTCTATAAAAGGTTATATTCGAATTTCTGCAGTTTGCATTTCCTCTAATGTAACTTACAGGTAGGAATTTAGCTGCGCCTACTCTCCCTCACGGATACTTTAAAGTTAGTAGGTCTAGATGGAGAGTAAGATATCGATAGGTTTTCTACTTGGGTATCTCGTAATATCTCAGAATGATAGTTTTATGTAATGAATAACTTCAAAGGAAAATACGGAACTTGTTTCAGGCGATCGCGATTTAACCGACAACGAACAGGAATCTACGTCCGAATCGCACGCGTTACCGAGCGGACCTCGTAAAGTTGATTGTCCAGAAGACGACGAGTTTTTAAACGCCTTAGACAAGATGGTGTCAGAAAATATTCAGGAACGTATGCGCGAACCCGTGAAATCGTCCAATGTGGACATCTCGGTGCCGGTGATGCTAAAATCGAACAAAAAAACCTACGATCAATTACAGGTAATTTTCATTTTTTAACAATCACTTACTATAACTATGTTTACGAAACAGGATTCGGTCGACCCCGATCGAAAAACCATGGGTTTCGTTTTGATGGTACGAAAAGGCAACAAACAGCAGTACAAGACATTCGAGGCCGACATTGATTCGGAACTCGCTCAAAATTTGCGCGACCAAGAGCTCGTGCAACGCGAAGAGAAGGAACGCGTGAAGCGTCTAACTCTTAACATCACAGAACGTTTCGAAGAGGAAGATTATCAAGAGATGTTGCAACAACAAAACAAACCCTCGACCCAAAATTTGAATCGCGAAAGAAAAAAATATCAGCATCCGAAGGGTGCGCCCGATGCCGATTTGATCTTTGGTCCAAAACGTGTTCGTTGAAAAGCACTATTGAAGTTATTTTTTATAAATGCATTTACAAAACGCGGTACACACAGATTTGGTTTAGGAAAGGAAGAGAGACGCTCGCAATTATTGAACTAACAGAATGTAAAATTTGTTGGAATTTATAGGATTTGTCCTGCTTAAAATAAATGATGGTTTTGTTATAGTTTATTTTTTAATTTGACTAATCAACCTGTCCAATAGAGGTCACTTTGAGCATTATGAGCACCGGTGTGATATGAAGTAAAATCACTTTCAAATCAGTCATCAATTTGGCGCCCAACATGAGACTAATACGAAAAAAAGTTTCTTCGGATCTACTGCACCAGCAATGCCAAATACATGTGGTAATGACTGGAACTGGAATCGACCAACCTAAGATCAACCGGCCCCGATCAAATCAAAAGGAAGTCGCCAGCTTGTGGTCCTATTATGCCGCGTTCTGAATTGCTCTTGACCTTGACCAAACTCCGAACAGAATTGTACACGAATGAACAAAGCATCGAATTTTAAATTTTAATTTGAATTTTACAACACAAATCACAAAAAGATTAAATGTCGAAATCAAGGAGTGCCTTCCGTAGTACATGCGGGCTTTTGGCTCTTCCTGGCGCACCACGAGCCGACGACGATGTGACAACTTCTCTAGCTACTAGCCAAAGTAAAATCGTTTCTAGGCAACCTAGGACCATAGCCCACCCACCAAAGCCGGAAGCGGCTACAGCATTTTGCCACTTTCATCGACACTGCCCCGTACATCAGAAGGAAGAGTCCTTAGTCAAGGGTTTATTCGACGGTTAAATCGTGGAATTGCCGGCACGACACAGAAACTGTGCGCGTGTTTGTCGTACCGACTGTCTCAACAACACCGCAGGGACTAATTTCTGATGACCGCTAACTTGACAAGTAATGGCTTTGCGACTAAGCGGCCATTATGGACTACGGGTATCATGTCTTTACCTAGACACGAATGCCAGCCAAAATCTCTTCTGAACCGGGACACCATCCAACATCAAGGTATCCACGAAGGATTTCCTATCAAGAAAGAGTTTTCTAAAGAATTGCAGCAACAACGTCGGTCGTCACTTTCAGGTTGCCCTCGATCAGTCTCGGATTCTCCGTATGTCTTGCGAGAGAAATACAGCTCTCTGGGTCCGCGTTCTAGACTTGCCGGGAAGGCATCGATGCTTCGCCTTCGATGGCACCTAGGCTGTGGCTCCATCTGCAGATGACACTGGAGTGTGTGGTAAGGGCGGCAGGAACCTCGGCTTTCTCCGGTATTGTGGTAGTCGCGTAGGGGCGACGATTGTTTCCTCCGCAATTTTTGCAAAAATATTGCGATCACATCTTTGATTCAAACAAAAAGTGATTTTGGTACGTGTTTTTCATAATATATTTTCTATTGAGCAAACATTTAGTTTTAATAGTTCTTCAAGGAATAAATTCATCATCAAATGTTTTTCTTTTTTTATTGCGAATAATCAGTGAAGCGGTTTACCTCTGGTGGCGATAGCTGTAACTGAATATCTTGTGTAATTCTAATCTTAAATTTCGTATAAAATTCAATGGGTTATCAAAGTGTCAAAGGGTTTTAGTTTGCGATTTGTTTTTCCCACTGCCAAAAGTGACTTATGCTCCCGAGATAGAGTAGTAAAAATGTCATTTTGGAGCGCCATCTATTGGGCGAGATTGTTCCCAATAGTTAGAATTGTTGATGTCTTAATCTATATTGAAAGATATAATATATACAATCAGTTTAAAATATGTCGATGTGCGCCGGTCAGATAGCACCGTTACAAAGTCCCGTTAAAGGGGCTACATTTTTGTCGAGGGATGCGAAAGAAAGTTTTGGCATCTGGTCCCCGACTCTTAGAGTGTTAACAACGAAATTTTTCTTGCTACGTATTATTTTTGGTCTGTATAAAATTTGTACCTGTAATTTACTTTAAAAGCTTGGCAACTAAATGCGTTATTTCAACAATTTAAAGATACGCGATTTTGATTGTAACTTATATTTAAAAAACTAATTATCGCGCCCTCGTGCTTTTGATTTCAATTTTTATGTTAAACGCAATTTAACGCCTGGCCAGTAAAAAGCCCACATTTTAACATTATCGAAAATGTTTGGGCTCGAATACTTGCTGTTATCCGAAGGCAACAAGGGCCAAATTTTATACCAGTAAACCGTAATGCACTAATTGCAGCCATTGATACCGCATGGGAAACGATTAATATTAATTATATTGATACCTCGATAGCGTCAATGAGCACACGCCTCCAAGAATGTATCAATAATAATGGAGGTCACACCCATTATTATTGTTTGTTGAGCTATAAGTACCTGTATGGAAAAACAACATCAATAGGGGAAAGAGCTGTTTACAACACAAAGAATAATATTGCAGGAAACAACTGCAACTTTGGTAGATGGAATACAAAGTTTGCATCAAATACCTTTTATAGGACAAACACGACAATGGTCTTAACATGAAATGCTCCATATCTAAGACCAGAAACTGGAATGGGACAATTAGTACTGTTAAGACGTTTATTTAGTTTAAGTATTTTGTACCATTAACACTAGTTTGTAGTGGGGTGCGGGTGTTACTCATCCCCGAAATGTTATTAGTAATATTCTTAAGAATAGACAGCAGTACGACGAATAACTTTGTACAGTTCAGTAGCAGTAATGTAAGGGTAGAAAATAGTTACCCTACAGTTCTAATTTGTATACAGTTCACAAATAAATATATTATTATTATCCATTTATTAAATTTGTACTTAACAAGTACCACAGACTCAGTTTGACATATGTACTTAGGCTATGCAACAACATATTATGTAAAACACTTCATCATAAAGTATACATTACGTTAACAACATCGGCTATGTGTGTATCACAACTATGTATACACTTTATAATGGTGCATTTATGTTCCCGTTTATAGTAACTCATTATGTTTATTAAAAATAGGAGGAACAACAATAACAATAATATTTATTTGTTCAACAGAAAAATAAATTCCATTAATAGAGCAAAAAAAACAATTACCCAGTAGTGTAGAAAGCAGAAAAAAATAACTAAAATAATAAAATATAAAAATATACAAATAGTAACAGATCTAGTACAATTGGTATAATATTTATTTATAATAGTTAAATACAGCTGTCCCTCGATAATCCGACACTTTTTAATCCGACGTACTCGGTAGTCCGACGCGCTACAGGCAGCAACATGCATCTCCCTCCCACCGCTCCGGCAGGAAGCAAAACAAACCTGCAGTGACATGAATCCTCCTCCCTCCGCTCTGTGGGGACAGATCAGTCAAGTGTAGTTAGTTCAGCAGTTGTATTGTATAGTTTCGGACGGAAAGTATGTAACTATGTATTGCTTTGTGTTACGTTTTGACAGTGTGATTGCGTGTAGTGACAGTGTAAAATGGCAAGCACAAGTGTGAAACGTAAACATAAAACATTAAGTTTATCTGAAAAATGGGAAATTATTAAACGAATAGACCGTGGTGAAACTCCGAGTGCAATATCTAAAGAGTATGACATTGGACGACCTACTGTCTACGATATTGTGAAAATAGGGAAAAATTGAAAAATTCATAAAGTCTGTTGATGATGAGCCCAGGAACAGAAAAACTCTTAAGACTAGCGAGTTGCCCGAGGTCGAAGACGCTCTTTTCATTTGGTTCAAACAGCAGCGAAACCGGAATGCACCTATTTCAGGAGACATTTTGAAACAAAAAGCCCAGTTTTTTACCAAGAAATAACAAAGAAAACTGACTTCCGCGCTAGTCACGGGTGGTTTGAAAACTTCAAAAACGCCATGGTATACGATTTATGCAGATGAGTGGCGAAAAAGTGTCTGCTAACGAGTCTGAAATCCAGGAATTCATTGGAAAATTGGACGCAAAAATCAATGAACTTGGCCTAGTTCCTGAACAAATTTATAACGCCGATGAAACCGGCTTGAATTGGCGTCAGCTACCAACAAAGTCATTTGTAACCGAAGATGAAAAGAAAGTTTCTGGAAGAAAATTACAAAAAGAAAGAATCACTCTGATGGTATGTGCGAATGCTTCAGGAACTCACAAGTTAAAACTGTTAGTTGTTGGTAAATCAAAAACCCACGTGCGTTAAAAACGTAAAGGTCGAATCCTTACCAGTAACCTACATGTGTCAAAGCCGTGCATGGGTCACAAAAGAGGTTTTTCATGATTGGTACTTTAAAAGCTTTGTCCCTCAAGTTAAGCAAGAACTAAAAAGGAGAAGTTACCAGTGAAAGCCCTTCTATTGCTTGACAACGCACCCGGACACCCTGACAAGGATGAATTAAAAGTTAAAACTGCCGATGGTTACATTGAGGTAATGTACTTGCCCAAAAACACGACCACTTTGATCCAGCCAATGGACCAAAACGTCATAAAGACTCTCAAGGCACATTACAAAAAGCGCCTTTTAATGAATATTGTCAGTCAACGTAATGATGACATTGCAGCCATTTTGAAATCCTTTAACATTAAGGATGCGATTTTGAATGCAGCATTTGCTTGGCAGCAACTAAAAAGCACAACCTTGATAAAATCTTGGAAGAATATTTGGCCTAACAACCCACATCTTACAACATGCTACTCTTCTTCCAACGATTCTGAATCTATTTTGGAGGCTGCACTTGAAATTTGTAACGAAGTGAAACTTCCGCCAGCATCAAGTGGGAATTCAGAACATGGATTATTGAGGACAACCTTGCTTATGATGTATCAGAAGCAGAAATAATCCAGGAAGTCATGACAGTAGATGACGAAGTGAACGAGGAGGCAGTGCCAGAGAAAAACTTCACCGTCAGCTGCGATGAAGCGTTATCGGCAACGAAAACTTTGCTTCGTTGGTGTGAGGAAAGAGAATTAGACTTTTCAAATATTTTGATGTTAAAAGGTATTCAAGAACAAGCAATGACGGACTGCCTGCGTGCGAAGAAACAAAAGAAAATCACAGACTTCTTTAATGTGTAAATACATATGTATGTATGTACATACATATTGTAGATTTTACTTAAATTTCTTTCCGTATTTCTTTTAAAAACTTACATGTACTGTCATTTTGTATCCTGGTATTAATAAATTACATGTACCTTTACTGTTTCTTCCTTTTTTTTTAACTTCATTGTGTTCAAACGCATTAAGAATAAAACATCTTTGATAATATGACATTTTTGGTAATCTGACATTTTCGGTAATCTGACACTCTCTCGGTCCCTTAACTGTCGGATTATCGAGGGACAGCTGTATACCTTATCAATAATACAAACCTAACTAAAGTGTTACAATTAAATTTTCACTATCGAAATGTATATCAAAATTAGCAGAGATAGTGTTAAAAATACGGCAGATGTTCATCATTGGCGAATTATACAGAGTACTATTGCTAACTTTGTTATTATTAGAGCTACATGGTCGGTAGGCAAACTAGTAGTATTTGTTTCTCTCATCACTATGGTGAAAACAGAATAAAAATCGAACATCGCGTTCGCGAGTTATGTCAAATTGTTCCATTTTTTCAAATGGGACACCCTGTATACAATATTCTCAATCAATAGGAAATTGAGTACTGAATAAAAAGTGTCCTATTATTTTTTATCCTAAAGTCAAAAATTACAGAGCTATTGATGATTTTTCAAATAAGTTTAAAGTGGCTGTGATTTTATAAACTACAATCGTTTGTTGTATAAATGTCATCGAGATTAAAATGTCAAATTGAAGTTTCACTGGTAAACAGTTTACAGCCACTAAAAGCGTTTACAGGCGGTACCAAGACGGTGACGTTTTTAAGCATCTAATTTGAATTTTTCTTTTAATCGTCACAGAATAAATTAAAATAAACCATATCCTTTCGCTTCATGAATATTCCTCTTTTTCATTTCAATTACCACTTCTGCTGGATATAGCCACCTAAATTTTGTATGTTAATCTATCCCAGTCACGAAATAATTTTTTAAGCGTCTGCCGTGAACAAGATTGAAACCGCCTCGACCAACGGTTTTCCGACTAGTAAACTTGACTACGTTCTTGGCATTACTACTCGACCACCCGCGGGTCTGATATTCTTCCTACTTTCTACTATATGGTAAGTCAAAGTTATAACTAACACAGCCACCTTAACGAATTTGAAAAATCATCATCAGCTCTGTCATTTTTGGCTTTAGGATAAAAAATAATGGGAAACTTTTTGTTCAGTATTCAATTTTCTATCGATTGAGAATATTAAATACAGGGTGTCCCATTTGAAAAAATGAACAATTTGACATAACTCGCGAACGCGATGTTCGATTTTTATTGTTTTCACCATAGTGATGAGAGAAACAAATGCTACTAGGTTGCCTATGTAACTCTAATAATATCAAAGTTAGCAATAGTGCCGACTTAAGTTTGAAAATCCTGTATAACATATTTGATTTATAACTAGGATTATAAAAAGTTAAATTAGATCGGGAATGGTAATAAGGTACTAGTAGTAAACTAATGAAATGTAAATGTGAAGAATCAAATATTATGAACTAATTTATGAAGGAATTTAAGACTAAACAATTCTTTGCGTAAGTTTAAAGACTGAATATTAAATATTTGTAACAAATCAGCTCAATTGGATAAGTATTATCCAATTTGTATGTTAAATACTTCTAAGAATTTTCTTTGAACAGATTCAATTTTTAATACTTGATATTTGTATACAGGGTACCATTTAGAGACCCGTACTCAAGAATTGATCTAATCAGTGAAAAATACAATATTTTCAACAAATGAACATTAGTAAATTAATTAGAATTTCGAATTTTAAATCCAAGAGTTCCAAAGTTATGGTTCGAAATTTTCTAGCGTATGTTAATATTTTACATTTTCCAATATTCAACGATAAGTTGTTATCAGAGCACCACTGTTGCAATTTATTTAAATTGTCAAATGTAAACAGTCCCCTATGGTAGGTATCGAAGTAAAAATTTTAAGTAATCAGCAAATAAAAGATGTTTGCACGTTAGATTAAGGAATAAATCATTAATAAATAATAAAAGTGGCCCAATGATAGAACCTTGAGGAACACCTGATGTTGGTATAATAGGCAGAGAAATAAAATTATTATAAGTAAGATAACGATTATTCAAATATGATTGAAGCAGTAAGATTAGTGAATGGTTAAATCCAAATTGTTGGAGTTTAGGCAATATAATCTCATGAGAAATGCTATATCCGTATAAATAACGTTCAGTTGCCCTTGTGAGTCTAATCCCATTAAAGAAAGTAAAGATTCGACAGTAGACGAGTGTATTGAAACGCTGTCTTTTCGAACACACGGTCGACGGTTCGAATCTCTCAAAAGGTTCGTGTTTTTTGTTAAAATTAGTAACATTTAACAAAAATTAATGTTTTTTTACAAAGTTTTATATCTATACAGGATGTATTTTAAAATCGCCGACAAACAAAAACTGAAGATTCTATGATTCAAAAAAAGTCAAAAATTGTTATCATTGCTTTTCCGAACATGCTTCGTAACCGAGATATAGGGTGTTTAAAAAATAATTGTTTTGAAGTTTTATTGGGCTATCCCAGAAATTACAAAAGATTGGTTTGGTACACGTAAATATCTAACTAAGTACAGTTAATTATTTTTTAAACACCCTATATTTTTCGGTTACGAAGCATTTTCGGAAAAGCAACGATAACAATTTTTGTATTTTTTGAATCATAGAATCTTCAGTTTTCATTTGTCGGCGATTTTAAAATACACCCTGTATATCATAGACGGGGCATCCCCCAGGCCTGAAATTGACGTACATGTCCAAAATTTTAGGGGTATTACTTGTAGTTAAAATTAAAATGAAAGCTATAAAAATTGCGAAATAGAAAAAAAAATTCTGTATATCAGAAATCCCGCAGGAGATGCACGAATCTAAATGATAAAATTCCTGTCGAAACAAAGAAATACTCAAAATCCAAAGTATTTACTCAAAACAAGTTTATTTTAATACAGAAAATGAGAATCATTTAACGCTTCAACTCTTATACTATCTTATCAAAAAGGAAATCAATAAAAATATTAAACTATATTCTTTAATGCGTAAAAAATTAACAAGAAAAGACAATTTTGAGATTTGAATAATTCTTCATCAGCAAGGATTTTTTTTCTTCACTCATATTTTTCTGTCGGCGCTATAGAAAGTCTCCGTGCTTCATTCATAAACTTCGAAACAGTAGAATCCGAATAATTCGTTATAAGGACAAGACTGTGAAGTCTGTCTATCTTTTTAGCGTCTGATTGATTCAATTCACGGACAGCCTTGTTATTCAATGTCTCTATTTCAATGCGTATTACCTTGTCTGTTTTAGAATGCAGCTGATTTATTAAATGGTTATAATTTTCGGAGATTGGGTTGCCATTGTTAAAAATATAATGGAACGATTCTTTATTTAATCCCGATTTAGTGCTTAAACATTGTTGCAAAATCTTCATGTGGTTACGGGCAGGTCCTAGTAGTAGCTTAGCGTTAATGATCGAGTTCAATTGTTTATATTTTATGCGCGATCTATCCTGTTTGATACTGTCGTATATGTTTTTTGCAACCATCTTCCAATTAATATATGGATTTTGTAGGTAGTTAAAATTCTTTTGCAGACAACGACGAACGTCCGGATTACTTATAAAAGAGAAGTTTACGTTCAGTTGTCGGAACAAAGACGCAATACGAAGGAACCTACTAAAAATGTCTTTAGCTTTATGAACAGCTTTTTTCGATCCGCTTATGTAACACTTTAATTCATTGATAGTGACATCAACCTTCAAAGATTTCATAACCGTTTCTACCAAAGTCGATTTTTTTAGACGCATTTCATTTTTGCGAGACAGATTAATAGAGTATACGATAGGAGAGTTTACTTTCTTCGCAACCCTCGGAGACGGTTGTGATTTGGTAGGTTGTGGTTTGGTAGGTTGTGGTTTGATAGGTTGTGATTTGGTAGGTTGAGGTTTGGTAGGTTGTGGTTTGGAAGATTTCGCAGATCTCAAAGATAGATGCGGTAAAACTTGTCCGTTGTAAACGTCGCTGTAACAGTGAATGCGAACACTTGCGGGCATATGGGTTCTGTTGTAATAACCACAATTTTGCTCTAAATGTCCATTAGCTCCGCAACCAGAACACCACTGATCTGAAACTTGCTTCACACATGCGGCTAGTGGTTCTATAACTAGTGGACCCTCCGTAGTCTAAAAAAAAACATTAGATATTTTTTTTTAAATCTGTAGTAACACTATATCAAATAACGGCTATTAATTAATTATTTTCATGTAGTCACTCCTTGGTAGTTCGCTGATAAATGCATATTCCGTATGTCTTTTTATTTTCATGAAAAAGTGGTTAGAGTTAAATCATTAATTAACACCCAATAGTATAAAGAACTTCAGTCATGTAATTAATGAATCGTTTTGTCAAGGTGTAAATGTGATGTAACTAAATTCTAGATATTGCCTAAAATCTTTATAGTATATAGGGTGTATCATGAGGAGATTCCATTAGAAGTTTATGGGAAAGTAGTCAGAATTCGATTCTCAAAATTCTCGTGGCTAGGTTTGGACCTAAGCTTTATCTGAAAAAAAGGTAGGCTCCTTGTTGACGCTTCCATGAAACCCCCTACATATTTTCACAGTTTTCAAATTCTACGTTCAATTTTAAGTTGACTTTATGTATTATTTCCTATATCTATCATTAGCCGTTTTCGAATTATTCTTCTTTTTAAAAAAAAATTGACATATGAACTACACTTTTCAAACTAATGCGACTTGAAGCCGTTCGAGAACTCAAACAAATTAGGTACGTAATGAAGTAAAATGTGTGTCTTGCGACATCTCGTGTTAACATGGACAGAAATAGTATAAACTAAGTAAATGCCAACAGTTAACTGTAAAGACTTGTGTGCGTTAAAGTGCATGGCGCCATCTAAGCGATGGTTTTAATGCTTAAAACAACAAGTGAGTCGAAAAAGCCAAGATAACTTGTATAGAAGCATACACGCACGAAAGAACGCCTGTTGCAGCATTTCGCTCTTATTATGAGCTCATCAGAGGTGTATACTAACGTGCGGTATACAACTGTACAAAACGGCGGTTGGTCTTTTAAATTCTCCTGGAGCAGTGAATATAAGTAAAATGTGTGTCTTGCGACATCTCGTGTTAACAACGTAATTAATTGGAGGACAGATTGCTTGGATATAAATTACAGTCATACTTCTCTGCTATTCAGAATGTTCGAAATTCGTGAACAAATGAAGAAACGTCAAAAAATTGATTTTTTCAAATAGAACATTCTACTTTTTACTACATCATCCGAAAGAAGATAAAATATTAGGTAAAATAATGTTATGTCCTACACCTATCTTCGACCGTTTTCGTAATATTTGCAATAGAAGTGGAAAACTGACGGAAATTGCGATAATGTGATCTGATCTTAGCAAAACAATACTCTACTACAACTGCCCTGATGAATCGACTTTTCATAAAATCTTATTCACACAAAGTTTGTCAAATTCGAGATATAACTAGAGTGGTCGTTATATGTGTGAATTTGTTATTAACTATCACCTTAACTGTTTTTAAACTTTGGTCAGTTTGCGGAAAGAAATCAGAAAAAAGGAAGGACAAAAGGAGGAATAATTACTGGAGTGAAAAGGGATTGGGAGAGTAAAGAAGAGAAACAAGTGCAAGGAATTGTTAAAAGGCTTATGACAACAAACAAAGGAGAAAATTACGAAATTTTTACGATATATGGGAAGGAAATGAGCAATACTAAAGAAATATTAAATGAGGTAATCAAAGAAAGAGGAAAAAAAATCATTATTGGAGGGGATTTCAATGCCAGAATTGGGGAAGAAGGGGGGATGATAATAAATGGGGAACAAAAAGAGAAATTCAAAAGACAAAAAATAAACGGGCAAGGCAGAAAACTTTTAGAAATGTGTGAAGAGAGAGGATGGACAATATTAAATGGAAACATGGAGGAAGACGAAAAAGGAGAATTAACATACATAGGGGGAAGGGGAGGTTCAGTAATAGATTATGTAATTGTAAATGATACTAGTAAAGAAGATATACAATACATACGAATAGGAGATGAAGTAGACTCGGATCACCAACCGATAGAAGTAATTTTAATAGGAGAGGAAGAACTAAAGAGAGAAGAAAATGCAGAATGGGGAAAAAGAACAATATGGACTGAAGAAAGTAAGGAAAGATAAAAAAAAAGTGGAAGAAAGAATCATCAGAAGAGGTAGAGGAAGAGATAAAGAATATAATAGATGTAATGGAGAAGGCAACGGAGAAGGTAAACTTCAAGAAAGGAAAAGAGAAAATGGGAATAAAGACGGAATGGTGGAACGGGTATTGTGAGAGAGAAAAAAAAATGAGAAAAGGAAGAAGAAAATACATAAAAGAGAAAATAGGTGTAGAAGAATAAAAACATAAGAGCAGAGTTCAAAAAAGTATGTGCGAAGAGAAAAGTGGAATATAGAAAGGTGATAGACCAGAAGATAAAGCAAATCAGGTATGAAGGGCAGGTATGGGAATTAGTAAATTGGAGTAAACAAAGGGGAAAAAGGAGAGAGGTATCATTAGATGAAGAAACATGGGAAAAAACATAAAACGTATGATACAAGGAAAGGAAGAGAAGTACATAGTGGAAAGCAGAAAAATGGAAGAAAAAAAAGAGTAGGAGGAATAAGAAAGGAGGAATTGAATGAAGCCTTGAGAAAATTGAAGAGGGGAAAAGCCGGAGGTACTGATGGAACACAAGGGGAACAGTGGAAATATACAGGAGAAAAATGAGAGAAAGAATAAGGAGGAAAGTATTAGAAAAGATATGGCAAGGTGAAGGGTTTCCAGAAAGATGGAGAGAAGCTAATATATGTCCAATTTATAAAGGAGGGGATACACAAGAAGCTAAAAACTACAGAGGAGTGAGCTTAACGAACATAGGGTACAAAATATACGGAGAGATATTAAGAACAAGATTGGAAAAAGAGGTAGAAGAAAAAATAATACCAGATTGGCAAACAGGTTTTAGAAAAGGAAAGGGGACAATAGACAACATCTACATACTAAAACAAGTTATAAATAAAGAAATAGGGAAGAAAGGAGGAAACGTTTTTGCGGTGTTTATAGACATAAAAGCTGCATTTGACCGAGTGGAACGAAGTGATGAGAGGAAAAGGGATAAGTAAAGACATAACAGAAGCAATAGAAGAGATATATATGGAAACAAGATGCAGAGTAAGAGTAAAGGAAAACTTGGGAAAGTATTTTGGACGGAGAAGGGCTAAAACAAGGTTGTCCACTAAGCCCAATGTTATTTAATCTGTATATAAAAGATTTGGAGGAGGAACTACAGAAAGGTCAAGTTGGAGGAATAACTGTGGGAAGAAAAAGTCTAATAATCTTAGCATATGCAGAAGATATAGTATTCTTTACAAGGAATGAAAAGAGATGAGGAAGGCAATAAATATAACCAAGAGATATTTAAAGAAAAAGAACTGGAGGTAAACGTAAAAAAACAAAAATAATAATATTCAAGAAGAATAAAGGGAGGGAGACGAAGGACAAATGGTGGTGGGGAAATGAAGAAATCGAAAAAGTAGATTGATATAAATACCTGGGATACGTCTTAAGACATGACAATAAAGACAACGACCAGATAAAAGATTTAAGACAGAAAGAAAACAAAATAATAGGGCAAATATGGGGGATAGGAGAAAAAGTATTTGGGCATGATATAGAAAGGAGAAAATGGTTATTTGAGAGACTGGTTAAAAGCGTAATGATGTATGGGGCAGAAAGAATGGGAAGAGTTAGAAAAAATACAGGAAAGATATTGGAGATGGACACTAGATCTGGAAAGAGAAACGCCGGGATACTTAATAGAAGAAGAAATGAAATTAGAGAAGATAAGAATAGAAACAGGAAGGAGAGCGTTAAGGTTTGAGGAGAGGATGGAGGAAAGAAAAGAAAATGAAATATTATATGAATGTTGGAAGGAGATGAAATTTCAAAAAATAAAACAGAGAAGAAGAAAGAAAAGTATATTATAGAAGAGGAGGTTACGCGAGGGAAGAAGTAGGAAGATTAAGAAGAGAAGGAAGAAAGTTGGAAGATGAAATAACACAAAAAGACAAAGATAATCAGCTACAAGAACGAAGAATGAAGATAAGAGAAGAAAGATACAATATGAATTACAAGGATATAATGGGGAAAGGATACCACAGTACATAACAGGAGGATTGACGATACAAGAAAAAGGACAGATTTAGATTAGGAAATGAGGAAAAAGAAAATCAGTATTGGAAGAAAGATGAAGAGAGATTGTGCTGAATGTGTGAGAATGATTGGGAAAACATAAAACATCTTACAGAAGACTGTGTGGAATTGAGAGAGGAAGAAAGGAGAAATAAAATTTTACTTGGGAAAAATTAGAAGGTTTAAACTGGATGAAAGAGGTAGTAAAAAGAAGGAAATGGTTGGAAGAAAGATAACGGAAAATAATGAAAAGGACAAAGAAAATTTTAGTTTTTTATGTTTGTTCAAATTTAACTACTGTAAATATATTGAATATTTGTAAATCATAGTCCATAAGTTATGGTAGAGATAAAAACCGAATTCATTTGTTAATATTTAAAGGACAAATAAATTGATTGATTGATTGATAATTAAACTTTGGTCAAAATGCAATATTAAACATTTAAGAGTATTTTTGTCCTCCAATCGTAAATCATAAATTTAAAGCTCTCATCATTCTAGGTGGAGGTAGAGTTAAAAATTACATGTATGGCCGACGTTTCGCCCAAACCTGATAAGAATCTTTTAAGTTACTTTTTAGCCTCCATAAAGCCCGCACAGATTTCGGCGAAACGTTAGCCATATATGTAGTTTGAGACCGTTTTTTTAAACTTTACCTCCACCTAGGAGGATAAGAACTTTAAAAAATAATATTAAACATTATTACATTGATTTTTTGTACTTTAAATTACTTTCAACGATCACAAATCGTTGTACTATTTTTATGGTTGGATTTATGAGTAACTTCACATGGGTTGTTGGTGAAATCTATTACAATGCAAATTTACAATTTCAAATAACCATCTTTATACTACAATTATTCCACAGTAACACTTACAGTAAAAAGATAGCGCCTCCACAAATCTGGACATTTATAAAAGTGATGACCCTTCATGGTACATATGGAACAAGTATCATTTCTCGTGACAGTACAAGCACTGCAATAAGTCGTAAAGTAAGAACTCTCTCTACCACACTGCAAAGATAAAAACAAAAACTCAGTCGGAATTCTATTCTAGTTTATACTCACCGATGTACATAATTTGTAAGGACACCTAGATTCACGATGCCCACAATCTCCACATAAAATACATTTCGGAGGATCAAGCCTTTTGGTGCACTTGACAGCAATATGACCAAATTCTCGACACCGCCTACATCGAACGTCTCTGCTTAAGTAATTCAAATTTATTTTGTCCCTAGAGATAATTTTCCACATATCTGGATCATCTGAAGTGAACAAATGGTTAAACCAAGAAATGAAGGCGGCGCTTGCAATACAGACCCGACATTTTCCTCTGCTCTTCAATAACACTATACTCTTCATGTCCCCAACTATTCCGATAAAAGCTATCCATGTCTTCAGTCCAATAATCCATAAACCTGCTACGTATATAATTCCTACCAGAATAATTAGTTGATGATCCGCCTTCAACATTTAGTATTTTATCACTATTTATGTTGATAAGATCAGATTTCTGCAAGCACACTTCTGTACTTGACTTGGAATCATCGTCTATGAAAATAACATCACCATCTATTTTAGGAGTACTTGTACCACTGAATTTTTCTTCAATTAAAGTTTCAACCAGCTTAATTTTTTTAGATTTCGGTGTGTCATCTTCACAATCAACGGAAATAATATCTTCATTTATTTTTTTATGTGTCAAAGCTTGTATTGGACTACCATCAGTTTTATCATAAATACTAATGTCAATGTCACCATCTTCTTCCAGATCATGTTCATAATCTTCGAACTCACTTTCTGAACTAGAATCTGAACTATTCGCTGCAACTTCCTTCCTTTTTTTACTATTATCCTCCAGAAACGTTGAGCTTAATGTGGGGATCCCATCCGAAGTTTTACCATTACACTCAATGTAATTGGTGAATGAATCTAAGTTCAGATCCGAAAAGCTTGTACTCGCACGTGCATTGAAATCACCGAGCAGTTTATTTCCACAAAAATTTTCTGTGTAGTCCACTGTGCTGCTGGTAGTGCTCGCAGCTTCCCAATTATCTTTCCTTTTAGTCGCATTTTCTTCAGAGTTCGATTCGACAGGTTCCATGTCTTCACAATCAACAGAAATAATTTCAGTCGGCGTTTCCACTAAAATAACGTCGCTCAGATTGGTACTCGCATCTGAATCATCATCGATAATTAATACAGAATCATTAGATGGAGAAACTTCCTCTTCTATTGCTACAATTTTTTCTACTACATCCTCTTTCTGCTGGTTCGGTTTTCCCTTTTGTTCCAATAGTTTCCGTTTTCTAGCCCTTTTTTGTTTTCGAATCTCTCGTCCCTTTTCATATTTTCTAAGCAACTTCTCCAACCACTTTTGTGAATCTTGCTGAGGTCTTGCAAAAACTTGTGGTTGAGGTGGTGGCAACACCACTATGTTATTAACAGGTGAAAACGGATAAAACCCCATCGTATCGTAGAAAGGTGGTGGGATCTGATAAACTGTGCCCTGTGATCTAGAAGAGTGATCCTCAAAATATCTCGGAACGTTTTTGGTGAAAGCGTCATTTATGATATTGCAGGATGTTGCTAACTCTTCGTTGGCAGCTGATACGTGATAAACTTGCCCGTATAAACGTGCTTCCAGTTCGTCCATATCAATTTCTGGTTCGTTCTGGGTGGAACATTAAAAATCAAATTTTAAGGTTATTAACGTGTTTTTACTTACCATGTTGAATGGATTGATTTTTTAAAACTAAATGCAAATTTAAATTAAGTTTAAAGTTTTTCATTCAACCTTAACTAATTATAATAATAATTTTAATTAATAAAGTAATAGTACATCTACATGGTTATGATAGGAATGCGTACCAACCTAATTGTTAAGTCTAAACCGTCATTATTACCAATTTCAATTAATTTTGCATTTACAGAGCGAGTCAAAGTTTTCTGACATAACAATTAATCAATGACAATATAATTCTCTTTTTTTCTTGTTTCTCTTTTTCATCCACTTTATACCATCTCTTTTGTCTTCTGGTATACTATTTCTTCTCATTCCCACCTCCCTTTATTCTACACAATCTTCTCTTGGGTGTTTAATATTTTCCTAATCATTTCCACACATTCTGCATGTCTTTCTTTCAATATTTATTTTGTTTTCCTCATTATCTAGTCTAAACCTAGCTATCATTCATTTTTCTTGCATTATCAGCCCTCTTGTTGAGTATATTCAAATTTCTTCCATTATTTGGGTCGACGTGTATCCCATATTGTATCTTCCTTCTCTGATCCTCATTCTTATTTCTTGTATCTGATTATCTTTTTCCCTCTTCCTTCTTTTCTTAACTTTCTTACTTCTTCTATCGCGTAACCTCCTCTTCTGTAATATGATTTTCTTTCTTTTTCTCTGTTTAAGACACGATAAAATAGATTTGCCCTTTAGTCGGTAGAGTGGCGTGAGGTCACAATAATGCATAACCCGTTAGTAACAAAAATTATGGGCGCCAAGCTGATACTATAAAGAAAAAAGACGCCAGTCAGCTACCCTTCCGTTGTAGCTCCTAAAGGTAACGATAGAAATAATATTAGAAGAAAACGAGTACGTAGAGAGACTGTATGTTAAATTTATTTGACTCAGAGACAAACGCTAACCAAATATTTGATAATGAATATTGAACTCCCGAAAGGTAGGTCGTCCACAAAACGTGCGATGGGTAGATTACGCGTTAATCTACGTTTAACGAATAACATTTTCTATTTGTTTTCTTTCGTTAACCAAAATTGATAACGCTAGATCTTGATTAGATCCAAACAATTCTGACAGCGCTTACAATTGTTTTCTCCGAGAAGATAAAAAATAATAAAAATTGCTACGTAAAATTTAAGGTATAGTCCCAGTTAACATCATACATCTTGGCGATATCGCTTGAAAACCGATATGCCTCATTTACATCGAACATCGACAAACAAAGTTTGTCGACATCATAACGACAAAATTTGTATCTAGCTTAGTCTATATTACTATTGTCGATATTTTTACAATCACGCTTCGATACGGACGGTCCACAGCGCACCGACGTTTCGGAGATGTGTTGACGATATCGTAGCGAGATCGAGAACGCGGCAAATTCGTCGTAAATTTGTGACTTGCGTAGTCACACCGTTTTTATTTCCCCAATTGCAACATAATTGCTGTAATTGCAGTTTTAGCGTATGTGAAAAGCAACAGTGAAAAGCAGCTGCATTTCGGTACGTAAATTTATGTTGGTGATTGTTTTAAAGGTGCACGTTCTAATGTAATCTGTTCCCCTTCTAACGCAGTTCATTTGGTAAGTAAATTTATTCTCCTATTCGTGGATACTAACGGCATTAAATTTGCGGTATCTTACATACCACTTTTGTAAGTCTCTGTAAGTTATTAAAGTTGGAAAGTAAAATAAAGTAAAAAATGTAACCCCACAACAATAATGTGTAGAAAATCTATCGATATTTTAAATTTTACTTGTTTAGCAGCCACAAAATATTCTATCCAAATATACAAACACGCATTGTGTTATCTTATCACACTGCTGAGACGGCGACAGTAGCTATTTACATGCGTGTGTGAGAAGTTTAATTTTGCAGCGCTGCAAAATACTTGTCACACAAGATGTATAAAATTTTTAACCCGGCGTTTTTTAATTTTTTGAAAAATACCTAATTGATTTAAGTTTCAAATCACGTTTAGGTTTTGCCGTTTTTGACAAATCTATTAGGACAAAATTGTTAGTTCTTTTGTTTTTTGTGTGTCAAATTGGCCTTGTTATTGGATTTACCGCTAGTGTTTGGGAAAACTTTAAATCTCAAAATTAAACATCAAATGCCCTATGACGAAGACAATGCACGTATGCACAGTACATGTTTGAAGGCTAATAATAAAGTCCTACGCATTTTTAGTAGCGCACTAAAATCAACTCGATGTTCTATAAAAACCAATTTGACATACTGTAGTAATTTCTTCAATTTTCTTTTAAAGGAAGAAATTGTCTTCTCTGAAATGGATAAACTGCACAAAAATTACAAAAAGAGAATAGCAAGGGAGTCTAGAAAAATAGAGAAGAGGTTAAAATTAATTAATCATTTGGACAAAGTAGCTCAAATTACAAATGAAAATAATTCTCAACATTTTGAGCAAGAACGTTTACTATCAGGTGAACGCGCCTCCGTTTCTGACGTTATATATAGTTCCAGCGAAGCAAAGGGTTCCATTATTTCTAGCTCTGAAGAATCAACTGAAAGTTCTCATGAAGTTGAATCTTTTCATGTTAATCATTTTGATGAATCATTTTTGAGCTCTTGGGCCATCAATCATTCAATTCCGCACATTGCGGTTAATGGTTTGCTTAAAGGCCTAAGGATGCATCCCTGCTTTTCGTCATTTCCAAAAGATGTGCGAACCCTTCTGAAAACTCCAATTTCAACAACTATTCGACAGGTTCTTCCAGGCAATTATGTACACTTTGGTTTATCGAATCAAATTTCAAAAGTTATGTTAAATAACTTAGATACAGATTTTTCGGTTTCACTTCAATTTAATATCGATGGATTGCCAATTTACAAAAGTTCAAAGAGAGAATTTTGGCCAATACTTTGCAAGGTTTCTGAAAGTGGCAGTGATCCATTTGTTGTAGGGATATATTGCGGGAAGGAAAACCTAATAATGTTCACGACTTTCTCGCGGAATTTGTCATCGAATTGAAGCAGCTCTGTGACCAAGGGTTCAAATTAGATGAGCATAGAACAGTAACAGTATCTTCAATTTCTTTTGTTTGTGACGCGCCAGCTAGAGCCTACATTTGCTGTGTGAAGTCTCATGCTGGATATTTTGCTTGTACAAAGTGCAAAATTGAAGGAAATTATGTTTCAAATCGTGTGACATTCCCAGGAGTTAATTTTCCTCCTCGCAGTGATCAAGAATTTCGTCAAAAGCTCTTTGATGACCACAATCTTGATCGAAGCCCTCTTGAATGTCTCGAAAGATTGGACATGGTAAAGGACATACCATTTGAGTACATGCATCTAGTTTGCCTTGGAGTTGTGAGAAAAATGCTATTACTCTGGGTTAGAGCGGCAAAAAACCATATAAACTGTCAAGAAGCCTAATTGATTTGATCTCACATCGTCTTGTAAGCTTAGCCAAAGCCACTCCCTCAGATTTTAATAGAAAGCCTAGAAGCTTGAATGATATCGACAGATGGAAAGCAACGGAGTTTAGAAACTTCGTTCTTTATACTGGCCCGTTTGTTCTATTTAATGTTCTTCCTCTTCAGCACTACAAATTATTCTTATGCTTGCATGTTGCTATTCGGTTGTTGGCTTCTGAGAAAACATGTTTTAGTTATAATGCTTACTCAAAATCACTGTTACTGTATTTTAATCAAAATTTTGCCAATTGTTTTGGCGACGAGACTATCTCATATAATATCCATAGCATTGTACATTTGGCTGATGATGTGAAACGTTTTGGCCCCTTGACGAGTTTTCTGCATTTCCTTTCGAGAATTGTTTAGGAAAGCTAAAGAGAATATTAAGAAAAACTTCTTCTGAATTACAACAAGTTCATCGACGTTTAGTTGAAATCCAACATACAAACCTATCTAAGGTACCTATTATAGAATCAAAGCTTCAACAACCTCACAGTATGGGTCCAATTATGTTAAATTTTACTGGAAGGCAATTCAAAAAGTATAAGAGTGCAAAGGTTTCCCTGTCATTACGAGACGGCGATAATTGTGTGCTGCTAAACGGTACTCAGCCGTTCTTGATTCGGAACATTGTTCAGAATGAAACAGTATATATATTAGGAAACAATTTAATTCCTGTTAAAAATTTGTACAATTATCCCTGCGAGTCTTCCATTTTAAAAATTTTTGTCGTTAAAATAGACTCTGAACTAAGACATGTTTCATGTGATGAAATTTCTCAGAAAGGATACCTGCTTCAATATCCACATAAGTCTTTATACGTCTTTCTTCCGTTGATCCACAGCTGCTGACAAAAGAATATGTACTACATCGTTAAATTTCCCGATCATGACGAAGTTGCCGTTATTCCAGACAACTGGTATAAAGAAGAAGAGGGGCTTTGCTACTGGCCAGATGGTATTGCTGATATCAAAATACAACGACTCATTCAAAAAAGTATCTCCGGATCCAAAGTGGAAGAAGTGGAAAGCGGAAATTATGAAAACATTTCGTAAGTTTGTATTTAAAAAAGTTAACGTAATTTAAATATTTTTCGTTGCAGTGACTTTTGATGGAGCTCAAGGAAAATTAAAAAAAGCTGAAATGACGTCTGACCTTAGTGATAAAAATGATGAGAAAAGGCCCTATCAAAACCCAAAAGGTACCAATGTGGGAGTTCAAGTGACGAAGCGTCAACTGACGAATCGTCTTTGCACCGAAATAGAAACCATAAGAAAACAAAAAAGACTGATGATATATCACGTATTTCTCTTCCCAAAGTGCCTGAAATTGGAACCGTTTATTCCAACTTAAATAGTGTGGTTTTTCAGATCCACTTGATGGCATTCCCATTATTACCCAGGAAAACAAGTAAGATTTAATTACATTACATTGTAATATGTTAAAATTACATCAATTTTCAGATTAACACAAACTGACCCCATTTCAGGCTCTTTTAACACCGGTTAGTAAAGAATTATATTTATTGTTGAACATCACTGGTAATAAGTATATTTATTTTAGAAAATACCCTTGTATTATCGAGTCTGGCATTGCTACGAAAGGACGTTGATAACATTTTAGCAATTCTTTCAAAAGATCGGCTGTCTGAAACAATAGCAAATCATGACATTAATTTCGACAGTTTACCTGAGTTACCATTAAAGTCAACGGAGGGCCTTAGTTCATTTGAAGCTACTCTTCACTCTAACAAAGTCAAAGTAGATGTGGTACGTTAATTCAGTATTTCAACATGAATCAAACTATACTAGACGTTTTAGACAAAATATCTTGGATCAATGGGAGGCAGATGTACAACGGATGCAATTGGGCGAATTATGCGAGCTTTGATGATTGACGACCTTGCCTGTCAATACAGCTTCAGGGAAAAAAGGGAAACACGCATTTAATTTGTTTGCGAGAATATTGGAATGCATACTAGGTACATTTTTAACTTTTTAATATTTGAGAACTGATGAAATGTTCTTTGTCTTGTAGTTGCAGCACGAGAAGCCACGAAGACTTTGATTACTCTCTGTGAATGTGAGGCAGCAGTTGCAAATTGGTTAGTCAATGCAGGAGATCGAGTAAAAAAAGAACTAAAAGGTTATAACTTTTTGTATATTGCTTTTGCCAACAAGTTTTTTAACAATATGATTTCGTTCTAGACTTTCTGGGTGTGCAACAATCCTCGAACCAGATTCTGATCACCAAAAAATAAATTAGTCCTTTTTGTAATGAATGCGCCTACCTAGTACCTAATTAGTATTTACGCTTTTCATATACCTATTATGTTGTAGATTGTATACATTTTTGTGTAAATAAATGCATTATTTAACATTTTGTAATTTTAAAGTTTTTTAAAAGTTTTAAAGGTATAAAAAATACAGCAGTATTTTATTGAATATATTTTACAGTAAAACTTCCAGCTATTAATTTGTCACGTCAACTTAATAGCTAGAAGTTTTACTGCAAACTATATTCAATAATCTTTATTTCATCGTTAATTATTATTAAATACAGAAATAAATAGATAAGACATCGCATGAACATCGCTTAGAGATCGACGGTGACCAAGGCACGGTGTCTCGGAGAGGTCTCGCTCAATATCGAAAAACTTCGATCTCTGAGGCCCGCGTCGGTATACCAACGGTGTTTCAAAGACTTACGAGAGATCTAAGGTGATATTAGTGCGACGTCGAATATCGACAATTCTTTATCGATTCGATATAGGAAAGATATCATTTTGCTAACTGGGGTTTAATTAATATACCATATCCAAAAAATGACTGGTTTTTAGTTATATCGATTTTTTGAAAAAAAAAATTAAAATCATGTTGAATCGTTATCCTTCATATCTCAAGATGACATCAATATTTCAGTTTCTAGTTTTTTGTGTAAATTGTCGATATGTTACAGTAACTCACATATGAATGGAAACTCAAATTGCATGTACAAGGTGATGAAAATTCTCGTGCCAACTTTCGACCTCAAAAACTTGCTTAATTCAAATGGGACACATAAGAAGTCAACCACACCAAAGCGAAAAAAAACACTAAAAAAAGAACATAAGTACAATAAGCGAATTGATTACTTAATTAACTCACCAGTAACGTTTTCCGACTAGTATTAATGTTTTATGAATTAATTAAATACATTTAATGTATAAAATGCGTTGATAATGTTATTGTTGTATTTATTCAACTGTAGTTATTTTTGAAATAAACGATGCAATACGCTTATCATTTCCAAGTTGTTTTGAGTAACAATACACAACCATTGTTTGTTTATAGGCGTTTTAGATATACAGTGTGTAAAAGCCAAATGGAATAAATTCATTATTTCTCTTACTGTACATATTTTGGAAAAAACCCGAAACACGTCAAACTTAAATCATAAAATGACATTCTATCACGTGAAATTTTCATCCCTACCATCAACCCCCTTCGAATGACAGGTGCAACCCCTAATTTTTAATGGGAAGTATAGGCTTGTAATACATCGTTTGAAAGGTCCACTCTTCATCTCCTATTAAGCTTAGTTATATCGGCAAGTGGTCGAGACTACCTCATCTCCTACTCTTATTAATCCTTTTTACTATTCTTGTCTGCAATTACATAATATATTACAGATCCTCCTTTATTTTTATCTTTAGAATTCCTCTTTTTTGTTCTTTATTTATTTCCATCCCTTCTTCTTCCCTAATTCTTGCGTTCAAAACCCCTCCCATAATGATTTTTTCTTCCTCTCCTTCTCTGATCACTTTATCTAACATTTTCTTAGTTTTTTCCATTTCTTTCCCATACACAGTTATTGTTTCTTATTTTTTCCTTTCCTCTGTCTTTACTATAGTTTCAATCGCCTCGTTTGTTTCATTTATTCCTATTAAATCTTTTTTCTCCTACTCTTTCTTGCCCCAGTATTTTTTTATTCCTCATTTTGCCCACCCCGTTCTTTTATCTTTTTCCGCGAATTGAACTTCCCATGTGAAGTCTTCTGACAATTTATTACTCCATATTTCCCAATCCCTTTGCTACAATCATGTTTCTACAAACACTACCTTTTTGAAGTTTCTGATACCTCCAGAACTCTTCTCCTTTACTCTTTATCCCCAGCGCAATGTTTCAATATAATATTTATCATTATTTTAATTTCCTTCTCATATCAATCTTCCTTCTCCGCTTTCCCCCTTTCGCCTTTCTAGTTTTTGCGTCTATTTTTATTATTCTTCTTTCCTTCTCCCCCACCTTTGTTCTGTTCCCTCCACCCGTAATTTCAAATATCCTTTTTTTACCTTTTTTCCTCCTCTTTCCATTCTCCTTGCCTCTATTTTTATTATCACCTGTATTTCCCTTTCTGGTCCATAAAGTGTGTTTAATAGAACAAGTTGAGATGGTGTAAACAGGATCGAATTAATACCCCACTCTGCCCCACTCCTTTAGTTCGGTACTCTGATCTAATAAATATACGGTGTAAAAAAAGCCTGCGTAGAGATATTATTCAGATGAAAGTGCGCGCATTACATCTCGCGCATTGGTATCCCCATGTCTTAAGACTATATATGTGTATTTTTCTGTGCAATAACTATAACCACACCTTGAAAGCTTTAGACTATAGTGCTATATTTTATCATTTAAAAGCATATGATACAAAACCCTAGAATTTATTCGAGTATAAATACTAATAACGAAAAACCAACGCGACCGTGAACATTATCAGACCGCAGGGCCGTCTCTAAAACGTTTGTTGCGGCAAGAAGAAACGACGACTTCCGAGGAGAGGATACTGTTTGGTTTCTTACCGTGCTGCAATTAATTAAAACAAAAATTAATAAATTCAAAAACTTTGTTGATCTCTTACTATTTGATAGATTTTTAAGCTGTTATAATTGAAGAGTCGAAATCACTACATGTAACAAAGGATTTGATGCTTCAAGTAAGATTGTGTTATGCATCAACTGTCGTAAATTTTTCACGCTGACCTATGCGCGAAGCTAACGTCATCTGAGATCAATGAACTGTATACTAACGTAACTGGAAAGGACGCGAAGTGCAACAAAACTGAAGCAGTTCAGTTTTTATGCAACCAGCAGTACTGTAGTATTTTCTTCTCTTTCTAACTTATTGCGTTAAATTGAAGAAATGAGCAATTTTTAATAATTTTGTAAATATTTCATATTATATTTGGTAATGACTTTAATAAATGACAGCCACTTAGTTACTATATACTTTTTAATAACTTTAACATATTTTCTTATTACATCACCCACACAAAGGATCACTCGAACACGAAAAATAAAAGCAATGATGATAGGTCTATTTATGAAAAACTTTTTTCTATAATTAATAGTTTAGCCTCGAGCAAAATGAAATTTATTGCAAACATTAATTTTTTTCGTATAATAAAGACTAATTTATATTAATTTTATGATTGCATTTTCAAAAATATAATATTCTCTTACGTGATAGCACATAAAAATAACATATTTTATTGTATTTATTACAAATACTACTAAAAATTAAATTAAATTTAACAATTTTTAAATAAAATCAACTTGGTCAGTTTTTGCCTAACCGTTGTCGTATTTCCATGAAGTTTTAGGTTCATTAGTTTTGAATGATGATGCATTCGACATTTTAAATAAGTCTCTATAATTTTTTTGATGAGCTGAATTTCATGAGAATCTTCAAGAAATTCTTGCGTTACGGGATGTGGTGGTATAAATATTTCGATCTTGGAAGAAAAATAATTAATTGCAGTATTAATCAGCAACTTTTTAATATTACTACTATTTTTCAGAACACTTTCTTTTTCTATTACTAATCGAAATTGTCTTTCAGTAAAATGAACAATTTTATAGACAACATCTGATGCCAATATTAAACCACCTCTAGTTACAGCATTTGTAAAAGTTTTGAAACTTTCTGGAGGTGCACTGTAACAGTGATGTACCATTTGACTACTATTTTTGTGCAACATTATTTTAATGCAATAATTACATGTTGTTTGAATCACAAGTTTGCGAACAATATATCCAGATATATAAAAATGACGTTTTCCTGAAAGTCCGTTAGGCTTCTATTTTCCAAACACTGAATAAATGACGTAATTTTATCGTGTTCGTCAACATCTTCAAAAATATTTTTATTCTGTCTCATCTCTGACCTGAACTCAAACGCAGTAGTGCAATAGCTACCAAAATCAGTGCAGTTTGAGTTAAGGCTTGAAGTTACTGAATTATTAAATAACAACTGCCTTAATGACCACTTTAGTTGTTGCGAGTTTGGGTTATTATTCCAACCGCCTCTTGACCTAATGCACGCAAAAAAAATTTCTAAATGATCTTGTGAACATTTGTACGTTAAAAAATAAGAGGGTGGGTCTTCTTTTGAAGAGAACAAATCTTTGCTACACCCAACGTACTCTCCATTGTCATAATGAATCCCAGTGCAAACGTTTTTCTAATGTGGTGCAGTAAAGACACACCATCGATCGTCAAAGTTTTCAAATACTGCGTTGTAGTTGCAAAAACTTCCTCAAAATATTGGATAGTCTGTTGCCTGATAGGAGCTTTATAACCCTTTCCGTAAGGGTTCCTACAATTCAAAATATCAAAAATCCTGTCCATATGTCTGATAAACTCAATAGTAGCATAACTATCCTTGAATTTACTGATTCCACGCTGATTTAGATATTCTATAGCATCCGCTACTCCACTACTTAATGTTTGTGCAGCTAATCTTACGTTCATTATTTTGTTTTTATAATTTACATGCTGTGATGTAAGTGAATTTGCTAACTTCAATTGCTGAAAGTTTTGGATGTTGTCTAATTCTTTTACATATTCCCAACTAATTTTTCCTGAATTGGAATTTATATTTTTTTCTCCAATTGCGTTTCTAGCCAATTTTAACATATGGCAGACGTCTAACATGCAATAAACATGTATGCTATTGTTACTTGGATGAGAAAAAAACATACCAATTTTTCAGGAACCATACTGCAGCCTAATTTGGTATACGTTGAGATATTACATTGAGCTCCATCTGAAGTTATTGATTTTACTACTATGCCAATTTCAAATAGACTCCTCAAGCAAGCATTTATTAATTGCGTTTGCAAATCAGCATCTGTCTTGTTAGTTAAAAAATATGCTACTGGACATTTAAATTTTATACGGTAGCTAACAATTTGAAAAATAGGGCTTCTGATGCTACCATTTCAAAGGAAGAATCAATAATACCCCCATAGTTGACATTGCCAGTAAATTTTCCTGAGAATTATCCCACAGAACTTGTTTTCGAATAGAAATGGCATCGACAATTAAGGCACATTCTCTAAGTTTTGGTTTATTCTTTACTTCTTCTTTCAAATAATCAAGAACATTTTGAAGAATGCCAGGTTCAAAATCTACGCTACTCAACCATTTTCGGATCGTACGTCCATTAGGTAGTACAAAGTGTTTCCTTAAAAAGCCATATGCTTTAGGTGAATAAAAATATAGAGTATGTGCAAATTGCTTCATTAATTTTGAATAACGACGTTGGCCAGAGTTTACAACTTCTTGATTTTTTTTTGGTGAAGTATAAATTCTAATGGAAACCCTGAAAAGCATTTATAGTCTGTATTTAAAACAAATAAATCATATTACCTTCAAAATAATTTTGTAGAACAGTATTCAAGTTGTCATTGCTGTATCCACTTCTCCTAATTTCGTCTATTACATCTTTCATGTTTGATAGCTTCAAATCCCTTCTTTTAACTTTTGCTTGAGAGTTTTTACTTTTTTGTAACTTGTAAATTCTTTCATCTGGATTGGCAATAGTTTGGGTACCTTGATCTACAACAGTTTTTGATCCTTCTGATGTCGCTGGTAAGTCGATATCCATTAAGTCCATAGGCTCGGTTTTGTTTGTTAAGGAAGGTACAACCTGAAATAAATAAGACTAAATTGTATAATCCTTAGTTTTTGTCTGTGAATTTGTTTCTGATTAAAATAATCAAATTTGTTCATATATTTTTGTAATGGATGAAATTAATCCTCTGGTTTGTAATATTGATGTAGGTTCCCACTATAGTGATCCTTCAGGTTGGGAGAATATTAGGCTAGAAAAGAGCATCATAGAGTGGAAAGTCGGCTTAGAAATACAATCCTTTCCAGACTAATTTTCTCCCACTAAAGTGAGAATTTTTATTTTTATATATTTTATATTTCTTATTAGGGTCGATTTCACAAACGTTAGTTAAATTTAATTTAGAGTTACAAACAATTGTTGCTATGGTTAATCGTAGGATACGATTGTTTGTAATCTAAGATTAAATTTAACTTTTAACCCTTAATAAGTATATTTAATAGAAAATTAAAAAATTCATATGTTTTACCTGTTTTATGAGTTTTCTACGTGTTACACCATTTTTCAATAAATGCTTTGGAAATGAAAACACACTTGGTACAGCATCAACTTTTAAAAGCTTAATATTACTTCCTGGTTTATTCTGATAATCAGAAGGTAGAAAATGTTCGCCGCAGAGTCTACTTGTTTTTGAGGGTGTCCAGTTTTCTCTCGAATCGCTTTAACCCAAAGTTCAAACACCTCAGGACGTTTCCATGGGAAACTGAAATAAACAAATTTTAAGAAAGCTAATACTTATCCAAATCATAAACTGTATTTTACTACTGTATGTACTAAAATCACTTCACAGATGCAGTTTTCAAAATATTCCAATCGATATGTTTAATCATGTAATTGTTTGTTTTTACACAAATTAAATTTTCTATTAAAAAAGTAAAACAATTTTATTAAAATTATTTACTTACGTATGAAAAGAAATGGAGTTTCTTTTATCGTGAAGAATATTGCAACCATAAGCAACACAGTTTAGCACCATAATGGAACAGTTAGGTTATGCTTACACTTCAACACTATTTTTAACAGATTATAACATAATTTAAAAACAAAAATTGTTAACATATGAAACACGTACACACTAGATACGCCTATTTACATTTTAGAAGTAGAAATACAAGTCTACGGTAAACAAATATTCAAATATCCACAAAACTTAAATTAACACGATCACTTCTAATTACTTTGCGTTAGTCAAACAGAAGAGGAACACTACACGCATAACCTTTCTTTGTTTGTTGCCCCTGCTTCACATTTATAAGTATAATAAGCCTGCGCGTCCTTTCCAGTTACGTTAGTATACAGTTCATTGTCTGAGATAAAAGTAGTTGAATAGACCCGATTAGTGTGACGTCACGTACAAACCGCTAAATTCAAAATTCGGTACTTTGCAAAATTGTGGACGAAAAAGTGAACCTTAAGTACAAGGACTTAAGGGTTATATTCAAATAGATCAATAGAAGTTGGTTGGTTTTCCAATATATACGCATAAATAAGAGAATCGTTGTCATATTCACTAATTCTGAACCTTTATCTTTCATCTAGTATCAATATTACATTTTCAAATAGCATATTTTTATTATAAATTAAAATTAATTTGTATACTACAAATATATGCGCAGAAATCAGCTGGCGGGAACAGTAATTTTAGAAATACGCACCGGGTTAACCATAACCTAATTACTATGAAGTACTATTAAATTAAACTATAAATTATATTATAAAGAACAAACTAATGAAGTAAACGAGTAAATAAGCTAATAAAGAAACAAGAGTAACGCCAGGAACAACAAAGGAAAACAGCAATTACAAAGTATAAGGTTAACCCGGTGCGTATTTCTAACATTACTGTTCCCGCCAGCTGGTTTTTTGCGCATGTATTTGTAGTATATAAGTTAATTTTAATTTATAATAAAAATATGCTATTTGAAAATGTAATATTGATACTAGATGAAAGATAAAGGTTCAGAATTAGTGAATATGAAAACGATTTCCCTTATTTATGTGTGTATATTGGAAAACCAACCACTTTTTATTGACCTATTTTATTATCACCCTTAAGTCCATGTACTTAAGGTTCACTTTCGACCACAATTTTGCCAAGTACCGAATTTTGATTTTAGCGGTTTAATTTGACGTCACCACTGATCGGGTCTATTGAATCAGCTACTGGTTAACCTCTGCTTTTACTGTGACAAAGCCGCTAAGAGCAATTTATTTGCAGACGTCCATTGATAAAATTAAAGAGAGTATAGCTTTCTATTATCAGGGAAATTAAATCCATTAAGAGTGAAGTTAAAACAAATAAAAATGGCATTGTTCAGCTTAAAATTGATGTTTCCGATGTTGTTATCCGTATTGTTGACGTGGAAAAGAAGGTTGGAACGTATGATCCTGATTTTGTTAAGGCGGAATGCCAGAATCGTATATATAAAAAATCCAATATTATTTTACATGGCCTGGAAGAGAGTGGCTCAGATGGAGCTGATTTGAACTCAGTGCTTCAACTTCTTTCTAAAGTTGATGGTATTGTTGATGATAATATCGTTGTTCGTAGACTGAGCAAAAATATATCTTCAGGTAAGCTTTGTCTTATTTGTGTCAGACTATGTTCTGCTGAGGATGTTTTTCGAGTGTTTAAAAAGAAAATGATTTTTCCTGCGGGAGTCTCTTTAGCTCATGACAGAAGAGTCTGGGAAAGAAATCGTTATAAGGAGCTTAAAACACCAACAGTTGAGCATAGGAGCAGAGGATGAGAAGAAAATAGTTTATATTAATAATGTCCCTACAATAACTAGTGTTAAGTCTAAGAAATTGGGTGGCAGCAATGGTTTCAGTTCAAAAAACTAGGTAGTGCCGGAGCGAGAAAGCAACTTTTGATTTTGTATCGAAACGCACATAGCCTTAACAATAAGCTCATTGACTTTCGAGTAAATTTTAAATTGTTTTTACAAGGAACCTAAGATTATTGGCTTGACGGAAACATGTTTAGATTCATCTTTTGAAAATAGAAAGGAAACACTAAGTTTTGAGTAAGGACATTGAATTCCAGTTTGTAACTATAGTGTATCACTTGTGCTAACATTGTTTTGGTGTTTGGGTTGAGGTAAATGTCTGTAAATCCTTATGACTGACAAATCCTTTCATACCACGAATTAGCTAACCAGTCAAGTTTTACGAAAAAGACTCTAAATTTTATTTTTGTTTTCTTTCAATTTTACAGTTTTTCTTTTAAAATATTTGGGAATACTAGATACTTTCTGTTATTTATCGCAATTCTTTATTTGTTATAGAACTAAACAACTAAAAAATTATTTTAT
Source organism: Abscondita cerata (assembly GCA_030710515.1). NCBI lineage: Eukaryota > Metazoa > Arthropoda > Insecta > Coleoptera > Lampyridae > Abscondita > Abscondita cerata. The sequence continues at coordinate 145,605 of JALBCR010004309.1, read as the reverse complement.
ATTCTTTGAATCCGCATATTATGTATATTGTAAAAAAGCTTTTAGCCCGTAAATAGCAGAATGAAATAAAATAAAATAATTTGACCATTCCGGATAGTAATTGTATATTGTTGTAATTATAATTTCTAAATACGATACTGAATTTCTAGATTTTAAACATGGCTGCCGTTATCTCGCAAAATCGAAATAATTTATTACTCTGTGGAAGTATTTTATTTAGATGTGTGAGTATTATATGTTTGAATTCAAAAGCTCCTTGTTAAAAAAATGTATTATACAGGGTGTGGCGCGAAGAGTTTTGATTAAAAGTAATAATGGCGGATAGAGTTATGTTAAAAATCTGAAATTACGAAGCTATAGGTTTTCGATGACGCCGAGTTCAAATATAATATTGTCCTTAATGTGGCACTTCCGGTTAGACGTCAACTTTGTTATTTTAAATGGAACCTAGTATTTTTTATTTTATTTTCGGATTCTACATGAAATTTTAGATTAAATTTGTGAACAATGTCCTATACCAAAATGAAGTATTTTCGAGATATTTCGATTTTTTTAAAAATTTTGAAAAAATCCTGGTCTACATTGAATACCGATATCTCCATTAATTACGAAGCTAGTGACGTGAAATTGTAACTAATGAACAACAAGCGCTTGCCCATTAACTCCATGTGTCCAACTCATTGATATTTCATACAGAGTGTTTAAAACTTAGCTGCCACCGTGGCCAATTTAAATCATTTATAAGCTGCTTACTTTAAATAGAACACCCTGTATTTTATTACATTTTTCGCTGTATTTTTTTAAGCCAATTCGTTTGGTATTAGTATTCCCTATACCTAAATCCAACCAAATAACAAAGTTGATGTCTACTTCCGGTATAACCGGAAGTGCCACATTAAGGACAATATTATATTTGAACTCAGCGTCATCGAAAACCTATAGCTTCGTAATTTCAGATTTTTAACATAACTCTATCCGCCATTACTTTTAATCAAAACTCTTCGCGCCACACCCTGTAGAGCTACAATAAGCTTGTGGGGAACTATATATTAAATTTATGAATAATGTCCATTTGTATAAATTTTGTACAGTATAAAAACAAATTAGCAAATTGCGTGTGTTTTCTTTTTAAAATCAGATATAAACGTAGGATTCAAAGTAAATTAATAATTATGGTAATTTTAGGAACCTTCCACTACCCCGACTCGCCGATACTATTTCAAAAAGACAACACGAAAGCAATTCTTGACGGAAACGACTTAGGGGACGGGACAGTATATGTCAGCGAAGGTTAATTAAATGCACACCATCTTCTTCGATGGACTAACAAATATAATTTCAGACTGGTTGGTTGGACAAACACGCAGGGTGTGGGATTTTCAGTCGATTATGCTCATATATCACTACACGCCATAACAACAGATCCCAACGTTTATCACACAAAATGTCTATATGTTATGATCGACGATCGTTTAAATCTTGAAGGGCTCCAAGTACCAAACCTCCCTAATGGAAATGACGACCTTTCAGATTCAGAATCGGAACCGGAACCGTCTCGTTTGCTTTTTGTACCGAGCGATTTGGATTGCGTGAACAATCTTTTTTCTGCGCTATCTCACGGGCAGTCGCTAAATCCGGATCCTCAGGATTCATTGAACGAGGATGAAGAGGACGAGGATGATAATATTTACGATGATGCCGAGTGTTTATCTGTAGGAATGGTTCCCAACGACTTCCATATTGGAGATGGGGGTAATTTGTTTACCACAATGATGCAAAAGTTAACATTAAATTTTAGATGTGAACAACCTTTCTTTTCAAATGCAGAACAATTCGATTCAATATGCGGGTAATCACGAAAATGGGGACATTGACGAGAACCAATTTGAAGATGCAGATTAGTTTAATTTTTTTAACGCCTTATGTTTATATTGATTTTGTATAACTGCATTAATAATAAATTTGCGACATGTTTTAGTACCCGGGGTTTCTATTTAAGCTTACAACTGGGAGATGAGAATTCCGCAGTAGTTGCTAAGATATATGAGATTTTCTTTTCTATTTACCAACACATGAAGAGAAAAGTGTTTTCAGTGTTAAAATTTAAAAGAAAGGTATGTCGGCGAAAATTTTAAAGGTATCTTGAACTGTCAAATCTAGAGGGGCGCGATAATAAATGTGATTAAATTAAAAACTAAAAATAATGATACTGTTGAAGTTGGAAAAGTATGCAAATTGGAAGTTTGAAGGATCCTACGCGCAGTACGAATTTTTCACGCTGGGTGTCGCTGAACGTGTCAAAAGGTTGGCTATGCGCTTGCCATTTTCCAAACATAAAAAAATTGACAGTTTCGTGCGTGCCGTTGTGTTAGATAGTCGAGAGTTTTTGAGTGGTAGTTTTGTTGGGTACAAAATGGCGTTCAACGGTGATGGTCCCCACAATAAGCGACAAAGAATAGAAACCGAACAGGGAAACGTTAGAGTAAGTAGAAATATTATCGAATTTCTGGGGGTTATGCCGTCGCCCTCTTCTTCAACCCTCTCCGTAACTTACTTTGTATTTACATCGAAATATTTTTGTTTATTTATCTTCGAATTTGTGTTCTCAAAGGATAGGACACCGACGACATCGTTATCGCAACAATAACAACAATAACACGTTTTATGTTTTGGTCCGATCAGATAACGCATGTAAATTTCGTGTGATTTATTAACGTTTATCTTTTGAAAAGCGTGCACGCGGAGAACCCTCTCTAATTAGTTGCACCCGGAGGGTACGTTCCTTCAGATATACTTCACCAACACGACCCCTCGCCGGGGACAAAACGTGCACGGAACGATTGCGGGAAATACGAACGTTTTTCTTAGTTTTTGGCAGCAAAAACCGGTATTTAAGTCCGAATCAAATTTATGGTTGTTTTATCATGGGTAGGCCGGACGATGACCCATCAAGGCTAACGAGTGCAGTTCAAGAGTAGAAGATTATTAACAAATTTCGAATATTTCAATTTGTTGTAAGGTGGCCGAAGCAGTTTTAAATTTAAACTTAGCAGAAGCTGTCGTAACGACATAGTTTTGAGACTCATTGTGCGTGTGAGTCAGTTTTTTGGACCATATCCAAGACGTCTTTTTCGTTGTTAAGCGCTTGGATTGAGGCGACTAAATTATATTTGTGAAAAATTAAAGAAATGGACCGTTTCGTAAATATGCATAAAATTAAAAAATCCACCCACGAAGCGTTTCGTTAACGTTTCTGAAAAAGAACATTCTTCTCACTTGCCACCTGTTCTTTGAAATAACTACACGTCGAACCGACAGTTTCTCTATATATACCTATGCTTATCCAGAAGGATCACAATCTTCAGATGAAGATAATATTGTGAGGACTTATTCTAACCACCGCTTTCTATCTTGCGTTAATATAATTCCACGAAAGCCATTCCAATGTAGTTTCTGCTTCTCTTATTTTCAATCTTGCTCGTCCAAATTTAGTTACGAGATCTTGCAATTCTTCTCTAAAAGCGTACATCACTTCAAAACACATTTTTATCGCATTTCATAAGGTAATAACCATGATTATTCTATTCAAAACTGTTGAGTAGGTAAAGTTGACACCCCTATATTGTGGAAATTTTTAACACTAATTTGTACCCAAATAGATTTGCTGTAATACCGAATTTTAAAGTGGAGGTGCTAACTTGAACTCAAGCTAGCATCACCCCCACTATGTCAAAATCAAATTTTAACAACACTTGAATTAAGCACTAATTTGTACAAACGATGGTTTCTCCATAATCTCAATAAATTACCATAAAATAGTTGATAATCATTTTTTTTAAATTCAGGATCGTGCATTAGTGCGTTGCTCTTCGTAGCGGCTACCCCGTTGGAGATAGGTAAACAAAGTTTATAAACATAATTGGTTTAAAATTATTTTTAACGATACAGGGTATCTCATATTTACGGGATGGCAAAAATAGTATATTATAAACCTAGGTAGTGAAGTAAGTCATTATTGCCCGACCGATGAAGTTTATATACTATTTTTTTCACTACTACCTACTAAACTTAATTGGAAGTATTTTAATTTTTGAATTTTTGTAAAACTATGAAAAATATGTTAGTCTTGATTTGAATAGAAATCACTATTCATTTGTTTATATCAGACATTTTGAAAAAGTGTAATTTCAAATTTCATTTACGAATATTTTTATCATGTCTAGTGATGAAAGTGAAGGGTGTACTCCTCCAGAATTGCATGAAGCTGCAAAACAAGTATACAATAAATTGCTTCCAGAAAAATCAAAACATTTATATTTAAAAGTATACAAGGATTTCAAGGATTGGTGTCACACAAAAAATGTTACTACAGTAACAGAAAACGTGCTGTTGGTATATTTTCAGGAGCACGCAAATGTAAAAAGGCATCTACTTTATGGTCAACATTTTCAATGTTAAAATCTACCCTTGCAATTCGAGAGAATATTGATTGCGGAAAGTATCCAAAACTTATATCTTTTTTAAAAAGGCAAAACAGATCATACAAAGCAAAAAGGCACCTGTTTTTCCAGAGAACAAATTATAAAATTCTTGACTGAAGCACCTGATGACTTTTTTCTTTCTACAAAGGTAAATGTAGTAAATTTTTGTTAAGAATTTACAGAATAATCTAGTTTTCTATAGGCAATTCTGGTCGTTGGAATAGCAGGGGCTTGTAGAACAGATGAACTTGTGAAAATGATGTTCAGAGATGTTGATGTACGAGGAAATGATCTTGTCGTAGTAACCATTCCAAATAGTAAAATGACACTAGCCGGAACTTTGTCATAACTGATCCACTGTGTTAAAATATGCAGGCACTCGACCAACTTCAGATATGCAAAGATTTTTATAAGATTTCATGGTGGTAAACCAACCAAGCAAAATATAGGTCATAATACTATCAGTAATGTGCCAAAAGTAGTTGCCAAATATCTAAAATTAGAAGATGCAGATTGTTATTCTGGTCATTCCTTAAGACGTACCTCTGCGACCATGTTAGTAGAAAGCGGTGGCGATATCTTATCGTTGAAACGCCTAGGAGGCTGGAAAAGCTCTACGGTAGCAGAGGGATATGTTGAACAATCTCTTACTGACAAGAAACGGATTGCGTCAATGCTACAAGGAACCTTCGTTTCAAATCCTATTCAGTCTTCTTCGTACATTAGTGCCACTACGTATAATTCTGCATCAACATCAACAGCAGTTGAAAGTGTCGTTGAAAGTGCAACACTGCACCTTCCAATGCAAAATGTAGCTAATACTTCTTCGATCACTAGTTCTTCGGGAATTAATGTGACCTATAATAATTGTTCGATAAACTATTATTATAAATAGATAGTAATGCCATTGTTTCTAACTTACCTAATGTGTTTGAACTTTTCTAACGTTATTTGTATTCATAAATTAAAAATTGTTTAATTGTTTGAATTTTTGTGTAGCTTGAAGTTGTGAGGTTATGTTTATCAACTAACTGAGAACGCAGAGTCGGCTTTGGACTACCAAATTTGTTTTATTATTGACCTAGGTTAATAAAATTTTTTTATTGACTCGTAGCTTTAAAAGTTCAACTTCACAACCTGCATTAAGGTTAATATGACTGTGTTTGATAGCTAGTAGTGAAAAACATGTTTTTTTAACACCCTCTATCTTTCAAAGTGTTCTGGTACATAGCCATCTAATTTTTCTTTATTCCTGTCAGTATTACCAACTTATAATTGTTTATTTTAAATATTTTTCATAAACAGATTTTTTTTAAATTGTAGCGACTATGTTTTGTGATGAAGAGCATCATTTAATAGAAATTTAGATTTTGTGTTAAGGGATGTTCGCAAAAAAAATGCAAATTTTGTAAAATCCTAAAGTTATTGATTAGATATTTTTATATTTTAAGTGTTCGGCAGAATTATCATTTTTTAAATGAAATCAAATATACAGGGTTATTCACGGTATACGACACGGAATATTACAGCCAAACTATTTAATAGAATTGGGAAAATATATCTGGGATTGATAGAGATCTATAGGAGGAATATTTTAAAATTACTTTCGAAATATACAGGTGTCCCAAAATACACAGAACGTATCAAAGTTGTGTTTTATCTTATGGAATGTCCGTATATTAATACATTTTCAGTTTCTGCGTTCAAAATAAGAATGGATTTTATAGAGGTTTGCCTTACTTAAACCTAAAAGTTTTTGAGATATTTTGTATTTTATGAAAGAGTCGTCACAATTTTACCGATTCATATCTCAGCAACTGATATCTTTTTCCAAACTAAATTGGCACTGAAGTCTATGAATTGATCAGAATTTATGTAGAACTTGTGAAAATTTACTATCATATACAGGATGCGTACAAAATAAGATTAATTAATGACACGTTATGAACCGCAATAACTTGCTTATTTTAAATGGAACACCCTGTATTTTTTATCAACAACAAATGTAAAATGTAATTACCTATCAAACAATACTATAGTGTCCTATAGCTAAATGTTTAAGTTGTCATGAAAAATGCAAATTTTCATAATGAAATTTGTTGCTGATATAAAATATAGGGCGTTCCATTTAAATTGAGCAAGTTATTACGGTTCAAAATATGTCATTATTTAATCTTATTTTGTACACATCATGTATAGGGTAAGTCGGGGAGAGATGACCCACTTTTTTTCTTTTAATTAGGACATTGTAAATTTAAGTGGTATCCAGACAGAAAAAAATATTTGTAAAAGTAAAAACATTATAAAATGGTATTTTAATGGGAAAATACAGAAAATGTCATACATTTTTGCAAAACACAAATAAATTGCAACCCTTGCATAGAGCCATCTATCCCGGATTGTCCGGGTGAGATGACCCACTACTTAGGGTATTATGGCCCAATAGAAAGCTAATATTTGGAAGAAAATAGAACTACATTTTATTTTTTTTTAAAGCTAAAACTTTTCCACAAGAATGGCAAATATTCATAAATTTTGAGCATCCATCGTGGAACCATTTTTCACAGTTCATACACTTAATCCAATCGTCTTGTTTCGATGTAGAGGAGTACTGTTCTCCACATCCCACGCATTCAGCAGTGTCGTCATCCTCAGGACTATCATCAGACTCTTGGGAAACAAAGTCAGAATTTTCATCGGAAGACGACTCATCTACAACTTTTTTAAGTTTGGACTTCTTGCTCGAATCTTTATCACGTTTTGCTAGTTTAGCCACTTTACGTTCTTCTAGCATACGTTTTTTTGCTTCTACGCTTTTTCTATTTCCAATGTTGTCAAATGAGGTTAAAATTGCTGCTACCTGTTTACTACGTTTTCTGGTTTCCTGAACACCACGTGACGTACTAGGAACAGGATTTATTTTATTCAACATTGTCCCTGGTGTATCTTTAGTAGGAGTTACTTCATTTTCATTAACAGCTGATTGTGATGAACCAGGCGAAGGGCGTTCTTCAATAATTTCGTCCATGTTTTCTTCTACAGCATCCGGCAAATGTTGTCTAGGTTCAGATTCATCATTCAAGAAGGCATACTCTGGAATGGCGTTAGGGTTATATGGATGGATTCCAGTTGCCTTAAACGCTGAGACCCCATTCTCTACCGTGGCTGATTTGGACCATGCATCTGCTAAAAGTTTCCCAAATACCATTCTGTTGATTTTTCTAGTTGGATTTGTTTTAATATACAAATTACAAGCTTTGGCATAGTTTGATTTTAAACTTTTAAAAATGCTCGGTCTAATGGTTGCAAAATTGCGTAGTGTGACTTGGAAGGCACAGCAATATTATTCCACAAGCATCCGCGTATTCCAGCATTTCAACGGAGTTGCAATGTGTTGCGTGTCCATCCAAAATCAAAAGAACTTTTCCATTTGGCTTCCTAGGGACGAAATGTGTTCTCAACCAGTTCAAAACAAATCGGTGCTAATATAAGCAGACTTTTGATTCATATATACAGCCGAACCGGGAGGCATTCCATCTTCAAATTCGGATTTTTGTTTGTTTTGCCTTTAAAAATACAAGCAGGTGGTAAGAAGGAGCCTTCTGCATTACAGCAGGAAATAACGGTGATAGTTTCCCCTTTTCTGCTGAAGTAACTGCTGCAACATTTTGGAACCCTTTTGGGCAATGACAAATCCGGTTTTATTATTTAATTGCAATCCTGTTTCGTCCATATTAAAAATATTTGATGGCTTGTTCATAATATCATTTTCAAGCAAAATTTTTTCTAAAAGCTGGAAATATGACTGAACTTCCACCTTGTTCATGCCTTGGCAGCGGGCAAGTGAAACCCCTTCTGATTTTCGAACACTTAGGTCAGGATGGCGTTTTAAAACATATTGAGCCAGTCATAACCTGCTAGTTCTTTTTTCTTATTAAATGTATGCTTTATGCCCAAATTTTCTGCCAAATGAAATGCCATCGATCGTACATCTTCGCGGGTTGGTGCAAAACCGAACTTTTGGAGCTTAATGATGTGAGTTTTAAGTTTTTCCTCGTTCGCATTTCCTAACACTGAAGAAAGTCCTAAAGCTTTTTTGATAAGTCATTATTTTTATTCTTCTTCTCAAAGTAGGAGCCGGGACACCGAAGTTTCTGGAAGCAGCATTGACACCCATTCTGCCACTTCGAACTGCTTCAGTAGCATTCAAAAGTGCTTCTTGTGTCCATAACCCTCTGCAATTGTTTTGTTTTCGTTTATATTCGGTCGGCATGTTGCTATAAATATATATATATATATATATATATATATAGAAAATTCGATTTGAAAAAAATGTTGCTCGAAATTTGCGTTGTAGAAAAAAAAGTTCAAACTAAAATTATACCTACATAATGTAATTTACAATAAATTTCTTTCTATAACTTTTTTTCTACCATTAATACTTTTGAGATATAATTAAAACAATTAATGTCACGTGATAACCATATCTTAGTAATTACTTGTCAGATCCAAAAATAGTTTAAATAAAAGTTGTGTAGAAATTAATTACAAACAACATTTATTTAACGAAATATTTAAAAAATTAATATTTTTGAAAATAATCTAAAAATAAGAAAATCTATGTAGGTAATCTGCTGTTTTGGCTCAATGGATTATTCCCAAAACTAATCAGATCTTGTAAATTATAAATAACACCTACATGCTAAGTTTCATGAAAATCGAACTGGTGGTTTAGTCGTAATTGTGTTTACATACGGACGGACGGCCGGCCGGCCTAAAGACAAAAAATTTTTTGCTTCATACTAAAAAGGGGAGTCAAAATTTTCAGTTTAGAAACCGCCGCATAACTTCCCATCATATAATGATGTGGAGTAACAACTGAATACCTAGTTTTTAAATGGGCCAACTATCCCCTAGAATACAGAGCCATCTAACCCGATTGTTTTTTAAATAAGGGTTCGGCAAAATACAAGCCCGCCAATGGAAACCTAACCTCTTGGTGCCACATTAATACATTATATCAACAAAAAGTGATTTTTCTTTCGTAAAACATAAATCAATTACAAATTAAACAGCACCCAAAAGTTTCTGGTGGTAGCAAATCATATTATCATCAATAACTTACCTAATTTATGGAATAAACCTGCACTAACCGATGTCGCGTTCGCGTCTTGAACATAACTTTATACACTAGCAACTACAGCGGGAAATTTGAATATGTTGGAAAAATAGACAAAGGAGTCATCTCACCCGCAGGGCCATCTCACCCGAATTACCCTATGATAATGGATTTTTCACAAGTTCTACATAAAATCTGTTCAATTGATAGACTTCAATGCGAATTTAGTTTGGAGAAAGAGAAAACACAACTTTGATAAGTTCTGTGTTTTGGTACACCTGTATATTTCAAAAATAATTTTATAATAATTCTCCGATAGGTCTATATCCATACCATATATATTTTTACAATTTTATTGAATAGTTTGGCTGTAATATTCCGTGTCTCGTATACCATGAATAACCCTGTATATTAACACTTTATTCAAGCAACATTTTATAATTTTTGTAACACGTAATAAAATAAAAATTAATAGATAATTAAAATTTCATTCAAGGGGATTGATTGAGGTACGGTTCCAATAATGCTGGCAGGGTTTCCACGTTGAATTGCGATGGATAAACGTTGGTAGAAGTAGAATTTAGCCCTGCTATCTCCTGTTTCTTTGATCAAAAGTGTACCGATTTCTTCCATAAAAGATTTTGTTTCTTCTGCCCAGGGTCCTAAAGTTTCCAAATCTAGTGCTTTGAAGATGAGATGTGAGGATTTAATTTGTATGTATTTGTAATGTTTCCGTTTTCTGAGCTTTTTGATATGTATGAGTCAGCTAAAGTGTCAACACAAGTTCAGTCCCAAACAAGTTTCTTGTCTTTGGACCATAGCATTAATGTTGCTCCATTAGGTCTCTTTCCATCATCTCGCGCTAGTCCTGCAGGTTCCAAGGCTGAGGGAATTTTTAAAGCTGCTAATGGACGATGAATAATTGAGTTCATTTCGCTATGTCTTGGAAAGCGCCCTTTGCTTATTGGACATGATAGTCCGTGATGGCCAAATTCGTTGACAGTTTTGTTGCATTGGCATATGTGCTGCTTGAACAATTTGCAGCCAAGTCGAAGGGCTACGCAGGTTCGGAAGGTGAGGTTGTCCATTAATGTGTCAACATTTTCGGATGGAATAGCGTGGAGCCAAGCGCCTGATTCAGGTTCTTTGATGGCTAATTGTTTTGCGGAATCTACTTGATTTGACGAAGAGAGCGACCCCATAATTCTCTCAATGTTAATAATATCCCAATTTTTGCGAGTGTGGTAAAGGAGGAATGCTATTGTTGAGATTGTTCCAAGCAATCAAGGCGTCTTCTTTGAGGTTGTCAGGGATCGTAATGTCCATAAAATGTAAAACTTGAGAGATCAGATTTTGACAGCCATGAGAAAGGGCATCGGAAGGCTGGGAGAGCAATGTCACTAATTTGTCTTATTACTAGTCTACCATATTTTATTTGGAGGGTAACTAAATTCCAGTGTGGCGGATCTAACGTTAAGTTCATAACGGATTTCAGTGTTGTTTTTAAATGATTGTCTAAATCTTCCATCAGGTCTGTGAATTCCCAAAAAGGGCTTGTTCTGACTAGGAATGCTAATTTTGGGATATAGAAACAATTCTTTATGAGAAAATATGCCACGTGACTATCAATATTCTCCACACGATTAAGTAGTAATTTTAGTTTGCCCAGGCTCTCTTTCTTGTGATAGAATCGAAGTATATATAACGAAATAAAATAAGTGTTATGTTATTTGAAAATCCCCGTAACACAAAATTTAAATTTCTGGCGGCATATTAAATTTACAAAACAAAGTGGCTATGATCGTTTAAATACAGGGTATTTTATTTAAAAAAAACTGTTTTACCATCCCGTAAAAATGGAACACCTTTTATCGTTAAAATTAATTTTACAAAATAGATGCATTAATTTTGAGGGTAGGCTTCCAACTATAACTACATTTTTAAATATTCTTCAAAACAACACTACCTAAATGTAATTTTTATTATTTTAATAAATTATAAAAAGTACATGTTTTACCTATTACCTATCATAATCAAGTGCTCTTATAAAAATTATGTGATTGTTGTAAACAAATGCTTTATCGGTACAATATTCGAACGCGGAAAGGTTTTATTTCCTTTAATAAATTTTGACACAAATGTTACAATACTGAACGGTGAAGTGAACATTAGGTACAGTAAAAACAGAACAAACGTAAAATTTTTGTTTAAAATTACTAAACATTTTGTTTTCAGTAAACGGTAATAAATAGAAAATTAATTAATTTAAGGTCAACGGAAAAAAATTAATATGTACCTCGGAAAAAAGTGCTTTTTAATTTACTCGCCTGTTTGCTTGCCTCGGCTAACGCCTCGGCCAGCAAATTCAGTCTCGTACATAAAAAGTGCACTAATTGTCTTTGTTACATAAATAACTATTATGGTCGACTAAATGAAACGAGTGTATGTGTATAAATTAGTTTAGTGCAATAAATTTGTTTGTAAATATGAAATTGAGAAAATTAAATATTTATGAGAACTGTGCCAATTTTATTTGTGTGCATTTCTGTATAAAATGTAATACAATGTTATCTAATTATTTTTAATTAACTTACTAATTTATTTATAATTACTGTTTAGGTAACACGAATTTAATTAGAATTTATGAAAATCAATATGCTTTCAAAATTAATAATTGCATGTTAAAATCCCATACTATATCTACAAATCAATTTCTAGGAAGACAAATATATTGTATTAGAACAATGTACCCAATCTTGATTAGAGAAGTTACCCATTTTTTCATAAAGTTTTAGTTCTTACAAGTCTTATAGCAAACGGGAAAACACCAAAAATGTAGTATCGGTTTGCTGATGATGATAGCTTAGCTATTGAAACATGTGTCCGAGTATAGTTCTTTTGTGTTTTCCCGTTTGTTAAAATAGACGCTGCAGTTAAGAGTTCCATTTCTTTGAAGCCTTATAATATCACTTAGGGTATTTATTCTTAAAATTCCTGAATGTTGGAACGTGATTGTCAAGAATATTATAAAACTTGTCATAGAAACTATTCACAGCTTCGTCTATATCTAGGTAAGAATCTAAGAAACTCTAATTACTTGAGAAAATTCATTATACAATGAGAAATAATCAGCTTTCTTAAAATTGTATGTTTTACTACTATCATTTATACGAGGATGTATTGATATCTAGTTAGCCTAGACCAGTTCCTTGCATAAACAAAATATTGCGTTACCATAGCAACGAACAATAACTTATTAGAAGTGTCAGTGTAAAGTTTGACGTCAAAAAAGTAAACCAGAGTCACGCAATAAATTAAATGAAAAAGATGTCCACCGAAATTGTGAAAATCGAAAAATTGGAGTATCGAGCCATCATCAAGTACCTGTATTTAAAAGGGTTAAGAGGTAAGCAGATTTACGAAGATATGCTTAATACCCTTGGTGATCAATGTCCTTCGTATGCGACCGTCAAAATTGAAATGCAAGCTTCAAAAGAGGTAAATTTTCCATTGAAGATGATGACCGATCGGGAAGGCCAGTTTCTGTGTCAGTCCCCGAAAATATCGATGCAGTTCATGACATGATTTTATCAGACCGTCGAATTGGGCTAAAACGGATATCTGAAGCACTGAATATTTCATACGAACGCGTTCATCATATGGTTCACGTCAATTTGGACATGAGAAAAATTGCTGCAAAATGGATCCCCAAATGTTTGAATGTTGACCAAAAGCGTGCAAGGGTAGAAGCATCGCGTTCGATCTGTGCTCGATTTGAAAACGATGTAGACTTCTTAAACCGAATTGTTACTATGGATGAGACTTGGGTACATTTCTACGATCCAGAAACAAAGCAACAATCGATGGAATGGCGACACTCTGGTTCTCCAAGACCTAAGAAGTTTCGTGTCCAAAAATCTGCTGGAAAAGTTCTTGCTTCAGTTTTTGGGATTGCCATGGAGTAATCATGATTGATTTTTGGATAAGGGTAGAACAATAACTGGAGATTACTATTCGACATTACTGACCACTCTACGGGAAAATATTAAAGAGAAAAGACGCGAAAGCTATCCAAAGGTGTTTTGTTTTTGCAGGACAACGCCCCTGCACACAAATCTCATGTTGCCATGCAAAAATTCGTGATTTAGGGTTTGAATTACTAGAACACCCCCTTATTCACCCGATTTGGCTCCGTCCGACTATCACCTCTTTCCTCAACTGAAAAAAAGTTTAAAAGGTCGTACATTTTCTTCCAACAAGGAGGTAATAGAAGCTGTGGAGGTCTGGTTTGCAGAGCAAGAAGAAAAATTTTTTTGAAAGGTCTAGAGACGTTGCAGGTTCGATGTAATAAATGTATCCAATTAAGAGTAGAATATGTTGAGTAATAAAATATTTTGACATTGAAATTTTGTTTGGTTCTATAGTAGGCTAAGAATTTTTCAATATATCCTCGTACTGAAAGTTACAAGATAATATTCATATTGCGGATATTTCACAGGTAACTTAGACTCCAGTACATCGTAAATTATTAAACTATCAAATTTTTAAATATCTCGAAAACTATCATAGTTCGGGGTTGGTAACCCTAATACCGACTAAAATGTAATTAGTTCCAGCTTTCAACAGGCTACAGAAATTTAGGGTGTTCCATTTAAGTTAAGCAAGTTATTTAAGTATAAAGTCGTTAGTGTTATGCGGTAGTATTAAAAACACCCTGTGCATCATAACATAATAGTAAATATTGCAAAAGAGATGTTGAAGACTCTTAGTAAGGTGGTGTAAACCAAATTTGCTTGTTCTTATTTATCTTGAACTTATTGCATTTTTGGACGGTTTGCAAATCGTGTAAAATCGATTTATCTCAGAAACGGAAGTAAGTAGGTATAGGGATATGTTAAAGAACATACATAATTATTTATCGTATAATTCAAAAATAGAAAAAAATACAGGGTGATCCATTTAAAATAACCTACCTTTGATATGGTACGTGTTTCTAGAGCACCATGTACAATCCAAAATATTTTTAAAATGTGGTTTCAAATAATCTTGACATATGTATGTCTTAAAATTTTAAACATTATTTATCGTTTTAATGCTGTAGAATAATTCGTTGGTAGTGCCGCACCCTGTATATCAATATTAAGAGGAACGCTGGATTTGGAATTTATTAGGTCGTATAGGGCGTCTCCGAGGAAATGTAAAAATAAAAACGATTTACAACAACTCCTGCCGGCCAAATCTTAGGACTCTATGCAGTTTCTAATTATCTGGTTGTTTAGAATTTAATTTATGACAGACGGCAGTTTTGATATTTCTGGTTTAAGTTACCATTACTTCTGTGCAATTAGTTTCTAGTCCGCGTATATGCAAATAGCAAAATTTTGGGCGGCTTTCAAACTAATACACCTAAATTCCTCTAGAATTATTTCCATCTTTTCTTTTTAATTGTTTTGGTCACTGTAACCCAGTTAGATTCATCACCGTTCTGCTGCATGATCTTATTGTTCTGCGCCGTGGTAGAAGCAGTTACCAATCTGGTTACGATTTTCTTAATTGTATTTATACAGGGTGGGGCACCACCAACGAATTATTCTATAGCATTAGAACATCAACTAATGTTGGAAATTTTAAGGCATACATATGTGAAGATTATTCGAAACCATATTTTAAAAATATTTTGGATTGAACAGGGTGCTCTAGAAACACGTGCCATATCAAAGTTGGGTTATTTTAAATGGATCACCCTGTATTTTCTTCTATTTTTCAATAGTACGATAAAAAATAATGTATGTTCTTTAAAATGTCCCTATACCTACTTACTTCCGTTTCTGAGATAAATCGATTTTACCTGATTTGCAGACCCGCCAAAAAATGCAATAACTTCAAGATAAATAAGAACAATCAACTTTGGTTTACATCACCTTACTACTACCTCTTTTGCAATATTTACTATTATGTTATGATGTACAGGGTGTTTTTAATACTACCGCATAACGCTAACGACTTTATACTTAAATAACTTGCTTAAAATGGAACACCCTAAATTTCTGTAGCCTGTTGAAAGCTGGAACTTATTACTTTTTAGTCGGTATTAAGATTACCAACCTCTAACTCTGATAGTTTTCGAGATATTTAAAAATTTGCTAGTTTAACAATTTACAATGTACTGGAGTTACCTGTGAAATATCCGCAACATAAATATTATCTTGTAACTTTCAGTTTTAAATATTTACCTTGAAAATAATTATTATTTTCAAAAAAAATAAACAGAAATGTGCTTATGACTATAGTATCCCGGGCTCCAAGGGTCAGTCGAATTACGCACACCGGTCACAATTTACTGATGTTTAACAACAGCAACCGTTATTTAGTACATCAAAAATCGATCATACTGTACACATCGACAAACTTTAACCTGTTAACTAAGAATGTAATACAAATCGCTCTAATAGTGGTACGATAATTTCTGAAAACCATTATTTTTAGAATTTTAAACAAAGTTACCAATGTTTACAGTGTCACAGATTTTTACTGAAACTAATAACGATTGCTGTTGTTTGTGACAGGTGGGCGTGATTCGACCGACTCTTAGAGCCTGGCATAAGTCATGAGCTTATTTCTGTTATTTTTTTAAGGTTAATATTTAAAGCTGGATTGGTCTATACATTAAAAATATTTACAAATAATGTTCATTTTACTGATATCTCACAGGTAGCTTAAATTCCAGTAAATTGCAAATGGTTAAACTAGCAAAATTTAAAACTATCAGAGTTAGGGTTGGTAACCTTAATACCGATTGAAAGGTAACTAATTCCTGATTCCAACAGGCTACAGAAATGCAGGGTATTCCATTTAAGTTAAGCAAGTTATTTAAGTTTTAAGTCGTTAGTGTTATGCGGTCGTATCTAAAACACTCTGTACATCATAACATAATAGTAAATATTGCAAAAGGAATGTTGAACGTTCTTAGTAAAGTGGTGTAAAACAAAATTACTTGTTCTTATTTATCTTGAAGTTATTGCATTTTTTGGAGGGTCTGCAAATCAGGTAAAATCGATTTATCACAGAAACGGATGTAAGTTGGTATAGGGACATGTTAAAGAACATACATTATTTTTTATCCTACAATTCAAAAATAGAAAAAATACAGGGTGTTCCGTTTAAAATAACCCAACTTTGATATAGTACGTGTCTCTGCAGCACCCTGAACAGTCGAAAATATTTTTAAAATGTGATTTTAAATAATCTCGATATATGTATGCTTTAAGATTTCTTACATTATTTGTCGTTTTAGTGCTACAGAATAATTCGTTGGTAGTGCCCCACCCTGTATCAGCGTTGCCAGATTGCGAACTGGCATTTATCAATGTTGAAGAGGTCATACATAGTATTAAGTCAACCGCGTTAGGTTCTGACGATTTAAATATTCAAATGAATCAATAATGTTGTCCTTCAATAGTTCCTGTTGTTTCACATCTTTAAATCCTTGTCTGCTTGATTCTGTTTGTCCTCAAGCTTGGAAGACTGCGCATGTTTTGCCAATACCAAAGTCAAAGAAAGTGTAAGGAATTATGTGATGTTAAGTAATTGTTTTCTCCTCAATACAACTTATGATTAGTGATTGGACTTCTTGAAGCTCTGATGAAGTGTGAACCTTTAGCACACGAAACGTTGCCAGAATAAACACTTGAATGGTTTATGGTGCTCCTCCTGCAAGAAGTCCAATCACTGATCATGTATTATGTGACTTCCGTTCGATAAACATTCTCTCTCCACTATCGAAAATTTTGAAAAAAATCATTGCAAGGCAAATTAATCCTCATCTCAACAGATTAAATATTTTCCCGCACGTCCAGTCAGGGTTTAGTTTTAGCTTCTGTCACCGATCATATTATTTCGAGTTTAGACTCAGGCTCTAATAGAGCTCTGATTCTTCTCAATTTCTCGAAGGCATTTGACACTATCAATCGTCATCTACTGCTGTCAGTTATACACTTTGTTCGATTCGATGCATCTTCCATAAAATTTTTTAAACTATTTTTAAGTAGTAGGATTTAGTGCATCAGAATTTATGATAAATTATCAAACCATCATCAGTGTTATGTGACACTGCCTAAGTATGAATCCCTACAAATCGTCTGTACTTTTATTCTGCAATAAGGCTGAAATAACATTCCGGGAGTCTGACATCAATATCTCTCTAGGTGGCAATGTCCTTATTCTTAAGCGTGAGGCTGAGATTGGATGTGGATCTCAAGTTTAAGATCTATCTATCTATTCGTTCCAACAATCGCTCTCCTTATTTGTTCGAAAACTTCTGTCTGATTCGTTAGTATTTTCGAGAGAATTTCTTTTTGTACAGATAGACACTATTTGAATCTTAGTCATCGTGAACTGATATCTATTCCTTGACATGCTAAAGCTTTATTCAGACGCTCATTCTCTTTTAATGCCGCTTCAGTATATAATAGGATAAACGATGATTGGAAGATGCTGCTGCCTACTATATTTAATAAGCACCTCAAACAACTGCTTCTAAGGGAAACAGTAAGATTGCTTGTTTCCCAACTGCGAAATTAACATTTAGTTGCCTGATATATTTTTTTTCTGTATATAGTGCTGTATTGTTGTTTAATTAGATTTATATGTTATTATTATTTTAATATTTGTTCTAAATTAGTAACGAAGTGAGAAAAATGCTTGGTTTCATATGAATTGAGACCTGACGAAAAACAGCGCGCTTGTTTCCGCGGATGACCTGACTAGGTGCTCTTTGGCGATAAGATTTTTTTAATGTATATTGTATGTTGCTTATCTGTCAATAAACTGTATTATTATTATTATATAATGCAAATACACAGCTAAGAGATATCAGTTACACCTTTGACGTGTATTTACTTGACATTTCTGTTTTATATCGCTTTTGTTTAAACAATTGTCAAATATTTCAATAACCATATTTCATCTACACACGAAGGAGGAATCAAAGAGTATTAACTTGACTTATTGCATAATTATTGCTTTAATAAGCGACTTTAAGTTCCCGGTCGGTAACTTCGCTTTAACACTAAATTACGCATACGATCAATTGATTAACTGATGCGCCTATATTGGTTCAACGCGCACGCAAACCACATGTTATACTCTGAAATTACCCAGGGCACCCAGGTATTATCGCTTCTGTTTCCATACTTTGGTTCGAGGAATTTATCGTTTTTCTACTGCTGCCAAAATTAAAGTTTGCAACTAAGTTTTTCTTCCTCCTAATTTTGCGAAATCATCAATTAATCACGGAGTGATTTTTTTGTTTGAATGTTGTAGTTATGCACCAGTGGTTACTAAAAACAAGACTATCAAATTTGTTTAATGGTTGAGTCACCAACAAAATTATATATAAATTACGTTGTTTTATAGTTGCGTGGTACGGGACGAGATATTTTATCTTTTATTTGCTAATTACATGTATAAAAACTCTGGCAATATGGATCTATCACGAAACATTGCTTGATCATATGGCGTTTATTACTGTGTTGACTACACATGCCAATTACCTACTTTTTTATTTTTATTATCACTGTTCGTTTTTTGATCGTTTTACATACATTTGTTCTGAAGTATTTTAATCGATTTTGATTTATTATGTTCTAAAAAAGATTAAAATTGATAGCTGGTACGTTTAAATAGTCACGCAATATCGAAATTTTGTACGGACGGAATAATTGTGTTCTTAACCCTACTAGCTTAAAAATCTGGTTTCTTATTTTACCAATACTTGATCAAAATTAATCGATTTCCGGTGGAAGCGACAGTCTATCTAAATTTATCTTGAATTCTGTTCGTTGAAATACCTCCTCGTACTTTTTATTTGAATTTTAGATTTTGTTGTGCGACGCCTTCTGAATTAGTAACCAAAATAACTTGTATTGCCTTTCTATTTATAATTCTGTGTAATTTTTTTTGTAATTCGTCCTTACTGATCTCTTAACATGAACCAAGTTTATCAAAAAGTTAGCTTAAACTTAATGGATTTTATAGTTATAAAAAAACTTAACTTAAATAATTAACGTAGTTTAATTATCCTCAAAATTGATCTGAAGTAAAACCTTACATAAGATGAAAAAAACTCATCCTGACTCTTTTTGGAGAATGTTTTTAAAGTAATGATGAGGGATATTCGTGTCATCTTGAAAACTTATGGTTTTGGCATTGAAATGTCGCTGAGCCGTTTCTTTTTTCTGCTATCTTGTCTGCGGTTTGATGCCATGCTGAAAGTAAAGAACGTTATCACTTTTAGAAAAATGTTGAAGAAAGTATTGTTGAGGATCAAAAGCATTAAGGGATGTCCCAAGATATGGTATATAGTCCAATGCAATTAGGACATTTTTATAGGTGTGACCCACCATTTTGTATACATTTTTTCTTTTACTCTATTCGAAAGGGTTTTCCTCGGTGAGTTTAACCCTAAGTTTGCGCACCCCTAAAACCAATCCTTTCTCCGCCATCTTAGGTTTGGTGTTTTTTTGGAATTTTCATACTGCGTTCTAATTATCGCACAGTCATAAACTTGGTGGCTTTGGATTTGGTTTGAGTTATATTTTCAAAAATGTTATATGTATAACAAAAAACTGTCCGTTTAACGGAAAAAAAGTTGTGGCATTAATTTACGAGATTCTAATTTTGCTTTTATAAATCCATCTCGTTTCTTAGGAAGCTTCCGTTACCAGTTTTACGCATCTTTCCACGGCTTGCGTGTGACAGGGATAAGATGTAACCTCTATAATTTTATGCGGGGTTTCGCAATTCGTCTAGCTTCAAATACTGAAGTAGTGAGGGGATGTGATGTTATTGTTTTGTCTATCAAATCAATATATTCCTCTGCATCAAAATTCAGTTTTGGTATTACAAAAGGACGAATTTTTCTTGGAATTTCCCTTTCTTTCGCATTCAAAATACGGCGCATGGCAATTTCTCTAATGTGGGCACGAGGATCATTTAGCATACATAATTTAATATGTTTTCCGGGTGTGCAAAAAATGCATTACGTTCTTTAACTGGGTCAATAATTGCTCACAAATCGTCGCTTAGATATCGTGTTAGCTGAATTGTTTTCCAAACATGTTTCGCCCCATTTTTACAAGATGGGTTGAGTTTGATTAAAAACCACATCGCCGCATAAAGTCTCAGACCAAAGTTTCAACTCTTCTAAATTTGAACTGGGCTTTTTAGTCGAAATATATGGTCGCAACAGGCGGTTTGCCAAAGTAAGCCATCGGGAATGACTAACTTTTCCTGGATTCTGGTTGGCTAAATCTGAAGAACATTGACCAGAGGATATTGCGAGGCAAATATTATAAAGATATCTTTGATCGGTACTTAAGTCGGAAAAGTGTACTTCTGGTAGGGCACATTTTAATGCTTCATATTGAATAACAGGCAAATTCTCACAACGAACTATAAGTTTGCCTAGTGGACCTGAAAATGCACTGGGACCGCGTATTTGGCCATCAATATGAAGAAATAGATGTCTTAAAGGTAGTTCATTGGCATGAAGATGACAGATGAACCATTGTAAAGAATGTCCCTACCTTCAATTCAAGTTGATCGTTAACCCCATTCTTCGATCATGTGTTGACGACCGTACTATCACACCCCACTGCTAGTAAGCTTGACAAATCATAGTCATTTTCTTGTAAGAAGTCAACTATGCTCTGAAATAGATCTTTTGCTGATCCTGAAGAAGACATCGTATGTCCGTGAAACATCGAACCTGGCTCTTGCACTAATGAAATGTGTTCTTCAACTAACGTCCTTCTATAAGGTCTGCCATCTATTTCTTCAATAGTCAATGTTTTGTCTTTTCGACCATCAAAGTAAATAGCATTTAATTATATTCTATCGAATTCATAATTTTATTCCTTGAATTCTCTCTGGTTCTTCTTACTTACTTTATTTTTATTAAACTTATAGTAAAAACCAATAACCAATAACGCGTATATACAGGGTGTCTCAGATAAGGGTGGCAATATTTCAAGGGTACATAGAGAAACTCCAGATTAGAGATTTGAGATAATAAATCTATGTCCGGAAATGCGTTGCTTCCGATATACAGGGCCTTGAAAAATTCAAAAATTAATATGGTAGTCAAGTGTTTTTTGAAGTTCAGGTGAAGACAACGATACTCAAACCTCTTGCCAGTTGCGGTATTAATTTTGTTTTCGTTGTCCCCATGACAATATTCATTGTTCACTACGTTTTTATTGTCACCTGAAGTTTTTCGATAATGAGCTCTTTGAAAGACATCCAAATGGATTTTATTTTTTCACGGAAACGACGCGTCGGAGAAGAAAAAACAAGAGAGCGTTTCTTTCCAAATTGATTGGGAATGTGAAAAATGATTCCAATATTTGGAAAACCAGTGGCGTGCTACATTTTTCTCTTAAAAACTAAGTGAGAAAAACCGAAAGTCCGGTCCTGGAAATTTTTAGAAGAGTCGGATTGGCACATAAATATGACCAATACTTTGCTTGACATACTCTGGAAATTTTAAGAAAATCGATCAACGCGTTTTCAAAATACAGACAAAACATATTAATTTTTGAATTTTTCAAGGCCCTGTATATCGGAAGCAACGCATTTCCGGGACATAGATTTATTATCTCAAATCTCTAATCTGGAGTTTTCTATGTACCCTTGAAATATTGCCGCCCTTATCTGAGACACCCTGTATATTTATAGGTGTTGTTCAAAATGGTTGCCATTTTCCCTAATGCAAAATTGGCACTTTTGCGAAATTTTGTTCAAGGCATTTAAAATTTTTATGGGGTGACCTATAAATATATATATATACGCGTTATTGGTTATTGGTTTTTACTATAAGTTTAATAAAAATAAATCTGTTTGGCTTTTAGTTTCTAGGCTTATTTAAAAAAAAACGAGATTCTAACCTTCGATTGGGAACAAAGTGCCGACTATTATACATTTCTGGAAAGCTCTTAATGAGTGGAATACAGGGTGTCCCATTTAAAAAATCCTAACTTTGGTAACTTTCTCAAAAATGGGGACACCTAGAAAAAAACTAAGCACGTCACTGGATTCTACATAAAAAAATGTGCTATTTTTTTTCATTAAAAAGTGTTCCCTTCCTCAGGCTATCATGAATATTTAAACAGGAAGAAGGAAGAGGGAGGGAACACTTTTTAATAAAAAAAATAGCTTCCCGAAACGTCGCTAAAAACTGAATTACCAAATAGGTTGTTTTTATTGTGCACCCTTATCTCCTAAAAGAAGGAAAATAAATCTACGAGTGTTAATTATAAAATATCGTATACGCGTATTAAGTGGTGTCCTTCCATCTGAATGCAGTTTTCCAGCCTTCGAGAAAAATCGACCATCACTCGAGTCATCAGTTCCCTATTGCCTCCTGCAGTGTTGCCAATGTGCGGGGTCTGTGAGAGTATACACGCTCTTTCATATAGCCCCACAAAAAAAAGTCACAAGTGCTTAAGTCAGGTGATCTCGCGGGCCACGGGATGTCGCCAAAACGTGAAATTAATCTTTCTGGGAACATGCCTCCGGCACCTGCATGGACACACGAGCAGTGTGTGCGGTGGCACCATCCTGTTGGAAAAAAACATTTTCCAAATCCAATTGCAGTCTGCGCACTTCGGGACGCAAGAAGGTGTTCAGTATCTGACAATAACGTTCAGCGTCATACGCAAACATACAATGTTCAACCGTCCAACGCTCCATCGCTACTGAAGCGGCACCACACGGCGAGATTATTGCTTGCTAATTCGGCTTCCTACTTCGCCTACCAGCAGAGTACTAGCCGTCCCAAAAACGTCAGATTCCCATCGGTCACCCTGTATAACGTGGTATAACTGGTTGCCTATATCGCACCAATGATTTTTTTTTTCATTTAATAGTACACATAGGGTAAATGTGTAACTAAGAAAGAAGAACCCGGTATAACACACGATGCTTGAAATAACATCAGTTATTCAGTAGCTAAATCAACAACAATGGTCAGCACTACATCGCAATATAATTTAATACACTATGTAAGCAAATGTAATAACGTACCACAGTAATCATACATCACAATGGTATGGTATAATACTTTGATATACCAAATCAAATTTCTTTTTTTTTGCCGGTCTGTGAACTATTTTTGACTTTCTTAATAAGGAGTTGTTCCCCAAAAATAGGGTTGCTAACCATTTTTTTGTTTGGGTAGTGGAGTTTACTTCCCACAAATAGCGTCCCACAACAATACTTGTTGTCCTATGTTATTTTAACGTACACTATAATTACTACTTTTGCAGTCATATATAAGTGTGTCATGTTTTTTACTCGTTCAACGAGCTTGTGTGTTATTTAATTTGATTTCTGCTTGAGAAGATTAGTATTCTTTTTGTAGACTTTTTTGTGCTTAATGTGCACAAATAAGTAAATAATACATAAATTAATGTTGGTTCTATTAATGTTAATTATATCGCAGTGTACATACAGAGAGGTATAATTTCGATACGTTTCGTTAAATAAATTACATGTCTTAGTCACACATAGTTGTTGGTTAATATTTATCAATTTTTAATTGTTTATGGTTCCGTTATTTGATTTGAAAATATTTTTTTAATTGAGGCACATCGTATACATAAATTTTTAAAATTTGTGAAAGATTTTTATTACGTCTAATAAAATCGTTTCGTGTGCGTGTAGCATTTGGTTTCTTATTAATAATTACATTTTAGATTAAAACTCGATCTTATCAATTATATGGTGATTTACTACATGCTAGTAGTAATTATTAAGTAATTTGTTTAGGAAATGCTTTTACGTTTATAAATATTTACGATATACGTTAATGAACGAAATCAAAGTAGTAGTACTTTATAAACTTTCTCTAAAAACGTTGATGAAGGTCGAGCTGTTAAAATGATTGATGTTTTGTTTCTAAATCTTATCGCAAAATTTAAATAACAATGAATCTATTACCAATCTTTTTTAGGTTGAAAATATAATTTGCAGATCTTCTTCTTCCCTCTTCTATAATGATTCGCTTGATCCTCACTTATTCTCATCTAACGCATCTTCCTCATTTATATCCTTCTCTCTCAAGTACTCTTTCCATTTTATATTTGCTCCTCTCTACCTGCATCTGTATACACTACTTTCTGCTCTTCTCTATCAAAACATTGCATTGATCTTTCTTATTTTATCATTTCGAATCTTACCTATTCTCGTTTTCCGCAATAAACACAACATTCTCATTTCGTGACCTCGCAACTTCTTTTCTGAACTTTTTTACTGGTCACATCGTTAAACAGGTTAAATTTATTTTCTTTAATTTTGCTCTATTGCCGTTTTTTTTCATTTGAAACATCTTTCTTCAGTCAGAATCTCGCCGATCTTTAGGTCCGCACCTCAGGGAGTTTCATATTCTGTTACTCCTACGATTTATTCACAGTAGATGTTCACCATTATTTACTTGAATGTTAGTTAGTTTCTTTCCACTAATAATAAGCGCCACTAAGATCAGCTGAATTGCTCTCTAAATTGCTCTTACGGTACAATTGATGACCTGCGGTGACTAGGCGTATGAACCGCACAAATGGACCGGAATTATGGGCGCCACGGTTTCTTTATTACAGCAAAATAACAATCTTCCGGGGAGAAACCGGAACTTCATATAAATTTCTTATAAATTTGACGAAGACATACTAATACTATTCGCATTAAGCGAGATATCCACTAATTTCCACTGGAAAATCTTATTGTGTCGACGCGAAACCAATGCTACACTTGGTTAGGCACTTTTCCCGTTTTAAGTCACTGATAGTCCAGTGCATTTAGGAATTGACCCACTATTTTTTTATACATTTTTTCTCCTACCCCGCGTTTGAAAGGGTCTTTCTCGGTGAGTTTTTTTTGGAATTTTCATATCTCGCGTTCTAATTATCGCACAGTCATAAACTTGATGTCTTTGGATTTGTTTTGAGTTATAGTTTCAACATTATATGATAAAAAACTGTGCGTTTAACGGAAAAAAGTTATTGCTCTTTAAAGTCGACAGAACGCCTTAAAAAAGTTTTTTTTTCCTTTTCGGTTTCTATCTTTTCTTCAGTCCACCTAACGCTTTTTGTGAAAGAACTTTATTAAAGATAAAAAGATTTCTAGCATTTACCAAAAAAAATATTTCGATATAACCATTTCTCGCCCGTCAATCGACGCGCAAAGTTGCTATGTTCCTGGCAGAATTTCAAAATACGCTGAATAGCGCTCGCGTTGCGCGCTGCATTTCGTCGTAATACGACTTGTCCCTCTTTCATTTATTAAAATAAACGATTGTTATGCATGATACATTATTTAAATATATACCTATTTGTTAAATAAAAATTTTGTTGAAGTCGATTTTTATTTAAAAAAATGAGCATTTGATGAGTTTAATGATGACTTTATTCTTTCCAAATTCTATTCAATAACACTATTACTATTTGTCACTAACTTATTGGTACAGTAAGAATTTTTTTTTAACGCAGAACTGTGTTTATATTGAAACAATTAATATTTCGACGTGTTTTTTTCTGCTTTTTCCCAACTCAATTTCGCACCGCCCTTGAGGTTGAGTTCACGGCGCGTTTTTTTGTATATGATTTTCTCGATAGACCTACTGTACAATTTTCACTTTTTCTTTAGTGAATTTCTCACCCTGCCATGATATTGATAGCCATCGTAATTTTCATTCTCGCTTATCACAGGTGATTGGCTTGCTTTTTGTTTCAATAAAGCGGTTGATCTTGGTAAAGGTATCATCGTTGTAAGTTCGTCATCAACTTCGTCGTCTTCGTTATTCGAGTCCTCTACATCCTCTTTGGCGCTCGTGTAGATTTCTTCATAGCAAATTTTGCACAAAACAGAACATTTCAAAACTGCTTTTCGATATTCACAAGGCCTGCTACAGTTGCTTGTACATTCATGAAATTTAAAACTTGGACACCACAATTTCTGTAAACAAAAGTTTGCACATTGTGAAGCGGGCTTAAGGGTATCATTTACAATTTTAACAGCAGGTAGTCTCAGCAGGGGTTATCTTATAGAAGGACTGTAGAATGAATCATTACACTAAGCACGTTTTAGAAAATAGGTAATTTACGTTGCTTACTTAATTTTTTTCTTTAAAGAATATATTTGAAGGTATCGCTAATTAAACACCATAGCTCGATTAATTATCGAATCAAAATTTTGTTTAGGAAATGTTTACAAAATAAAATTAGAAATAATTTTGATTTAAAAACGTCTACAAGCAATAACTTTTAAATTAAATCAAAAACTAAACATGGTTATTTGGGTTGACTGATTATTACTTATTTTTAAATAAATCTAACCTACTAATTATTGTAAGTTATTAAAAAATCATTAAACTCTCTATTCATAATATTTAGTCCTTACAAAATGTATATTTTATGACGTTTCATTTTTTTGTGTAGTTAATATAAAAGTGAAAATAAAAAACTAAGGCAATTCTTATTGTCAACGTATATATTTAGTTTTTGACAAGAATTTATTACATAATTATAATTAAGATATCAAGTTATTACTATATAAATAAATATAAGAAATCAATAATGGGTGTGACCTCCATTATTATTGATACATTCTTGGAGGCGTCTGCTCATTGACGCTATCAAGGTATCAATATAATTAATATTAATCGTTTCCCATGCGGTATCAATGGCTGCAATTAGTGCATTACGGTTTACTGGTATAAAATTTGGCCCTTGTTGTCTTCGGATAACAGCAAGTATTCGAGCCCAAACATTTTCGATAATGTTAAAATCTGGGCTTTTGCTGGCCAGGGTAACAGCTCAAGTTATTTTCTCGTATCCAATTGCGCACAACCCGCGAAGTATGAATAGGGGCGTTGTCCTTTAACAACAAAAATACATTATGAAAATGTTAATTCAACAGATCCCGAACTATTTTTTGGAGAAAGTATAGTGAAATAAGAATACTTACTTGTTGGAAAATATAATCTTCGTCTGGATAAAACACTTCGACTGAAGGTTTCATAATAATTTCCAAAATATCTAAATACGCAGCAGAATCAAGACGTCCATCGATAGCCCAACAAACTCCTGGACCCCGCGCGCTAACGCAACCCCACATTCACAGAAAAATAACCACTTCGTTTTTTAGGACATATGTGATTATTTTCGTAACGAGTTCCTTCCATTCTAAAAACTTTTAGTGGTCCATCGTTGCGGCTATTGAACGTTTTCGTCGCTAAAAATCACTCGATACTATTCACTATTTTCTAAAACGTGCTTAGTGTAATGATTCATTCTACAGTCCTTCTATAAGATAACCCCTGCTGTTAGAATTGTAAATGATACCCTTAAATTGTGGTGTCCAAGTTTTAAATTTCATGAGTGTAAAACCAACTCTATAGCAGGACTTGTGAATGTCGAAAATCAGGTTTGAAATGTTCTGTTTTGTGCAACACTTGCCGTGGGGAAACCTGCGCGACCGCGAAAGAAAATGTAGATGACTCGAATGACGAAGACGACGAAGTTGATGACAAACTTCCAACGATTGTACCTTTACCCAGATCAACCGCCTGGATAAGTGAGAATGAAGACGGTGGCTATTAATATCATGACAAAGTGCGAAATTCACTAAAAAAAAAGAAACCACATGGAAAAAAAACGCGCCGTAAACTTAACCTCAAGGGTGGTGCGGAATTGAGTTCGGAAAAACAGAAAAAAATATATTTATAAAGTTAAGAGCTGTCGAAATATTAATTGTTTTGATATAAACACAGTTCTGCGTTTAAAAAGGAATTTCTTACTGTACCTATAAAGTATAAAGTAGTAACAAATAGCCATTGTGTAATTGGGAAAGAATAAAGTCATCAATAAAACGATCGAAATGTTTATTTTTTGATCCACTCCAACGAAATTTTTATTAAAACAAATAGGTATATTTAAACAATGCATCATGCATAACAATCTTTTATTTTAATAAATGAACGGGGGACAAGTTGTATTACGACGAAATGTAGCGCGGAGCGTGAGCGCTATTCAGCGTATTTCGGAATCTCGCACGAACATAGCAACTTTGCGTGTCGATTGACGGGCGAGAAACGGTTGATCGGCATATTTTTTTGTGTAAAGGCTAGAAATTACTTTATCTTTAATAAAGTTCTCTCACAAAAAAACGTTAGGTGGACTGGAAAAAAGATAGGAGCCGAAAAGAAAAAAACACTTTTTTAAGTCGTTCTGTCGACTTTGAAGAGCAATAACTTCTTTTTTTGTTAAACGCACAATTCAAAAAAAACACCAAACCTAAGACGGCGGGGAACGAGTTGGTTTTAGGGGTGCGCAAACTTAGGGTTACACTCACCGAGGAAAACCCTGTCGAATGAAGGGTAAGAGAAAAAATTTATACAAAAATGGTGAGTCATACCTATAAAAGTTTCCTAAATGTACTGGACTATAAAGCTTGCAATATTATTTTTCAATCGGATAAACTAGAGCGCGATCAAAACCTTAAGACTCCAGCGCAGAAACTCAGTTTATAACTAATAAAGATGCAGCAATGATTGGAAAATGAGACAGATATTACTACTGCGTGCCCTAAAGACATAAGTTTCGACCTGGTTTATAACTTCTTTTTTGCGACTTAGCAAATTTGTTTATTAGCTATTCTACAAAACATTTTAAATTATTCACTGCCTGTTTCCTGATTGCAAACATGAAGCTTTTATTTTATTGTAAGTGAATATTTTTTAGTCAGACTTTACACTCTGACGTCACCTTTTTCGCGCAGCTTGGTGTCTTCGGATGTTAATTTCACTCTAATACATTAATCAAACCAACCGACCTTGTCGAAGCTCTGGTTTATCAGATAACCTTTTCTCTACCAATGTCCGTGCCGAGTCCCGCTTTTTTTTTATCCTTGTTGCTGCCACACTCCCAAAGAATCAAGGGAAAACATTTTTTCCCGCGATCAACTATCTGCATCTTAAGCACGTACACTAAACGATAAATAATGTTGAAAACAATCAATTCATCATTCTTAACCATAATTTTTCCTATATACATACTTGGCTAGGAACGCCACTTAACAAAACATAAGTTCTCCGGGGACTTCCGGGTATTAAGTGTTCACTGAAAATTTTAATTCATGAAACGTTGTATACAGGGTGTTCTTTCTCAAAAACCTTCCAAATTGTCACCAAAAGGTATTAAATCAAATTGAAATAACAACGTCAAAAGCAGGTGGGATGAAGGAAATGTACGATGCTTATAGCAGGTGTTGTTCACTCATGAATATTTAAACAAGAAATTGTCGTTCATTAATGTCAATTCATTATCTCTGAACTGTCAGTTGGCCATTTCCAAAAAATGGAAACTGAAACCATTAAAAATGTTTTAATGCAATATTATACATGGTTTCAATTTTGTCTTTATTAAACTACTCTTCGGGGTTGGAGGTGTAGAATAAAAAGAAGAACAGGCTGACGTTTTCCCCTCAAGCGGGAGTTTTATCAAGTTCTGTTAGTGGATTGATCGTCCAAACATTAGATTTACTGCACACTAATATTTTAGACTAGTAACATTAAAACAAAAAGATTGAAAATCTGGAAAAAAATTTAGTATAAATAATAAAAAAATGTTTGCGATATTGGGACATGTGAAATATGTTAAATGCCAAGTTTTTTATGAGAACTAAATTTATTTTTTTCCTTGACTGTTCAAGACTGTATCCAAACATCAAATAATAATATTTTGAATTTAAGAGATACGTTTGTAAAGAAAAATAAAAAATAAGCTACTTGGCAAGTTATTTAATTTGGGTTATTATTTTCGATTCAGACGTCGATGTCGTTGTACAACTTTAAGTTGCGGTAAATTGTAAAATTTGAAAACGCAAATTCAATTTTGTAACATTGGTGCCAGAATTGGCAAGCTCTTTTTCTGGGCGCTATTTTTGACGGAATTATGATTCATCTCGATATATCAAACGAAAATTATTAATTTTGAGCGAGGACAATTTGCCACGTTTTAATTTATTTATAGAGATTTAGTTTCCTGTTTTAATTTCCTGCATGAAAACATCTTATTAGTGTCGGTCGTTATTAACTTTTAAAACAAATTTATAACTCAAAATTAATACGTTTTATTATTCATTTCTCAATAATGTAACTAACGTTGGTGGGTTGATTAACTATACTACGCTACTAAGCATACAAAGTTATGAAAATTTTTCTTATAAACTTTTGTTCAGTTGGGCTTACTTAAGGCGGTACGGCCCTGTAAAGTTGCAATTTAAAATTGTTTTTTTTTATTATCTCAGAAACGGGTCCATTATATGTCGTCATGCAATGGCTGTGCTGTTATATTTTATGTTCTTATTTACCTTCTATAATGTTTACATACTTAATTAATATTATTACATGTGAACACTAGGGTGGGTAATGGTTGGCATTTTTAGGTTTTAGTGGTTTTCCTAAACCTTGAAGTAAATGCTTTGCCAAGACGAACCAATCTACTATTGCACACGGTTTCGTCACCACACTATATAGGTTTATACTGATCTTCTGGGGCACCATACATAACACTTACATCACAATACAATATTTGTGTAATGTACCATACGAATAAATAAATAAAATATCAGCGATCAGGAACGTTTGTTACAAAGTTATAGTTATAATAGTTTTTCTTAATCGTGCACCGTTTACAAGTGGAAATTTTACTAAAAGTGTCGCCAGCAGACGTTCAGACGTTTTTACAATTTCTATAAGAATTAATATATTCGCCTTAGCGTCTATAGGTTAAAACTTGCGACACGACTATATTTTACGGGTAGAGGGAATTTTTCATTCTCTTTCTATATGGTTCGTGAATCAATGTTATACAACAGGGAGGTAATTTAAATTTGAGACCGAGTTACTTTATAATAATGTGCGATTATGCGCTGTTTAAAATTGTGTATTTGATATTTAGTGTGTTTTTTTCCAGACTCATCCCGTTGGTTATGGGGTTGGCGGAGGCGGTGGTGGTGGCGATGAACCTCGTAGAAAGAGGCAAGATGACGCTAAACCGAATCACGTACTATTATTTACAATAATAAATCCAATGTATCCAATTACTGTGGTAAGTGTTAAATAGATTATAGTTGCGATGTGTTGTTCTCCCATTTTCTTTATCCTATAAATAGATGAAAAAAAGAAGAATAATTTGTGAAATGAACTTTATTAATCAACTAATTGATTGGATTTCATTTTGAACAGTAGGTACTTTACTGTTGTTTAGCTATAATAGGGTTTTACTTTCGTTTTTGCATTAACTTAGCAAGAGAATATGGCAAATATAGTAAAGATACGTCAAATAGTTTTAAAGTACTAGGTACAAATAGTTTTTAAATTTTGTCTATCATGGATAATAAAAGAGTAAATCAAGTGGCCCTGAATTTTCATTCAACCTCTATACTTTAGCGATAAACGTGCAATTTTTTTCCTTCATCATTACTTAAAAGTACATTCTATCACTGGGAAAATAAGATATTAAAATTAAAAGGAGTGGCATCATTCTTCTTCTCTTCGCCAAAGATTCGAACATGTACTAAATATCATTATTTTGGACCAATGGAATCCGAATTTTTACTTCCGTTTTTGTATTAACTTAGAAAGATAATAAATATTGTAACGAATCTTATCTTTTTGTTTTTCGTTGTCGCGGTTAAAAGCGCAACATTAAATAAACAAAGCTGATCGAGTTTCACTTACTATTTATTTTACACATACAGTTACTTTAATGCGTATAAATACACATCAACTATTACACCGTTTAATTCATGTCAACTTAACCTGACGAATAAGATTCCTAAATGTATGATGACGCTTTTATAGATGAAAGATAATTGAATGTTCTAGAAACGCAGAGATTATACTAATTTATTCTGGGAACTCCAGTGGCTTAACACTGTCTCCTACTTAAGCCTGTTTTGTCCCACAACGGCATTCAGTCCTCGGCACTGATAGAATGGATTGTGGCGGTAACGGTAATCCTGTCCATTTCGACAAAGTAAAAGAAACACTTTACAGTCCTCCTTTGCCCATAAAGGTTATACAGTTTATAACTACAGATCAACGCCTGTTCCTCAGAAAACAACTTCTAACATGTTTCGGACAATCCTTCAGTCCAGACGATCTAAACCACAGCCGAGCTTAGGCATTGCTATTTTTTTTAATGATATTGATCTCAGTGTTCTTCTTGAAATACCATAAAGTATTCCCCAAGTCCTCGTAGGTGCGTTTCTGATAGGACAAGTAGTAGATGGAGCGTCTTCCTTCACGCAGCTTCAGAGTTTGACATGTTGTTGTCTACGAAGCTCATTCTCTCGAACAAATAATTTCTTAAAAACAACCTCTTGACATTGACACACAATGCGCAAGGGAGTACTCTTCCAGTACATAGAAGAGGTCTTGTTAAACCTCAGTCATAACTCCAAACCTTGTCTTGGTTGTACCTCCGTATTTTGCCATAAATTCACGGAAGTTTTCTTCACATTCTTGGTTTCGTGTCTTACTCGTTATTACTCTCGTCCGAATGGGATTGGTGGTCGCATCGTTGTGACCAACGTGTTGGGTTAGCCTATCACAATATACTACCTTCTCATTGGCGTTGCAGTTTGGGGCCTTCTTTGGTGATTGTATGTGTAATCATACCAAATCGTCTGGTTGGAATGTACCTCCTTGGACTTGAACGTCGTACCGCCCCTTCATCCGATCGCTTGCAGTTTGGATGTCCTTTCGGACAGTATCGTGTATGTCATCCAACCTTTTCCGTAGTTAACTGACATAATCTTCCCCTGCAACTTCCTCTTCAAGTCTACATCCAAATTGAAGATCGCATGGCCACCGTATTTCACGACCAAGCATTACGGAGGCAGGTGTTTGGCATGTACTCTCGTGAACGGATGATCGGTACGTCATCAAAAATAAATCTAAATACTGGTTCCAATCAAATTTCTAATGTTCGTCGATAACCTTGGTCAGGTATTTACCCATCGTTCGATTCATCTGCTGAATGTAATTTTAAGGCAACTCCAAAACGACAGAAAATCTCTTTGACTAACACTCTGCCACTGTTGCTGTCTCTTGGTTTGGTACGGCATATGCTTTTGTCCATTTGGTGAATAATCTAAATGTATTTATTTCCAGCATCACTTTCAGGGAACGGACCTGTTAATATCGATCGCTACCCTTTCATACGGGTTCCCGACATTGTACTGCACCACTCTTTAACGTCTTCTTTGCAGTTCACCCAATAGAACTGTTCTCTTATTTTCCCAAGTGTCTTCTTTACACCGAAGTGTCCTCCAGAAGTTCCAAAATGCAGGTGCTATATTACATCCCACACTCGGCTCTTAGGCACTACTAATTGTTGCCTTTTTTTGGTACCATCGATATTTTCCATGATTCGTTTAAGAAGTACATTTCCTCAATACTACTCAAATCACTCACTTCTTTCCTGGTCGGCCTTTGATCTCTCGTCTTCCATTCCAGAAGCAGTCGCAATTCGGAATCTTCTTTCTGTTCTAGTCTCAACTGCTGGCGCTCCCAACTGTCATCGACCATGGTTATTCTTCTAAGGACGTTGACTTTTTCTTCCAATTTAAAACGAGTACAGTTCATTGGACAAGGTCTTGTTCCAACACGGTGTTTTGTTTCATAGTCACATTGTTGCAATTGCTCAATCCTTCTGGCGACTTGTCCTTCTGGGTTTCTAAATTGTAACAATTATTTCAGGGCTGCATGGTCCGTTCTCAGTAGGAATTTTTGTCCGTATAGGTATTTATAGAAATGTTCGACGGACTTAACACTACTGGGAGTTACCTTCTAGCCACGCAGTAATTCCTCTCCGATCTTGGCAAAATTTTACTAAAATACCCGATGACTCTTGCTTGACCACCTTGAACCTGGGATAGTACTATTCCTACAGCCAGATTGCTCGCATCGGTATCTAGCACAAATTTTCCTTCTTCGCGAGGGTAACTGAGAACTGGCGCGGTTCCATCCAAATTTTTGTCCTTATGTTAACTTGGTTAATGGTTTTGCGATGTTGGCAAATTCCTAACCGAAACGAAGATAGTACGTGCACAACCCAAGGAAACTCTTTATATCGTGCTTGTCTCTAGGTGTTGGCTATTCTTGCACTGCTCTGATCTTTTTAGGGATCGGGCTGCACTCTGTCTCGCGATACTAAGTGTCCTAGATTTTGTTCTTCTTTCCTAAAGATATGGAGTTTTTTTGGATTTAACTTCATGTTTGCACTACGCAGTCGATGGAACACCTCCTTCGTATTCTTCGAACTACTTACCAACCATAATGATATCGCCTAAATAGGCCAAGCAGGTTTTCTAGGACATTCCACGTAAGACCATTTCCATCAACCCTTCAAACGTTGTAGGGGCGTTGCACAACCCGAAGGGGCATGACTGTGAATTGCCACAAACCATTGCCAATAGTGAATGCGGTTTTCTCACGATCTTTTAGTTCTACATCCACTTACCAGTAGCCGTTCTTTAAATACAACGTTGAAAACCATTTTGAGCCTGACAAGGTATTTAGTGTATCGTCAATTCTGGGTAGAGGTAGCTGTCTTTCTTCGTGACCTCGTTCAGTTGTCTATAATCAACACAAAATCTAGTTGTGCCGTCTTTCTTTTTCGTACCGCTGGAGACGCCCACACTACTTGAGGGTTCAATCACTCCTTGTTTTTCCATGTCTGCGACGACTCGCTCTTCCTTTTCACGTTTCGTCAGGGGAAGCATTCTGCCATTCTGTCGTATCACCTGGGCATTTCCAGTATTTATTTTGTGTTTCACAATGCCCGTTCTGCCTTTGGAATTACTGTCGAGGGAAAACACATCCAGGTATTCGCCGATCAAGTTTTTCACTTCCTTCAGTTTGCCCCTGGTCAAGGTCTTGACAAGAGGACGACAACATGTCTAATAGTTGTTGTGGGCATTTCTTCTTCTGTGTATCCTCCATCGTGTTTTCGCATCTTGCTATTTGTGTTAGTGGCGTACATATTCCTACTGAGGAATCTTTCTTTAGAGTTACTGTTCCGGGTTGACGTTTACGATTCTTACTGGTATCCCGTTCTAAACCCTTGCCAGTGACTTGCCAATCGGTAATTCTTTACCCAGAGAGTCAGTCCCAATTGGTTTTATACAGCGAATGCTGCCAGTCTGAAGATGTACATCCAGACATCCCATTACGACGGTCTCAGCCCTTCCAGGTAGCCTAATATTTTTCTTCAACAAAACACGTACTGCCGCCTGCTCTTGCGAACTGAACGGAGTTTTCTTGTCGTCTATTCTCAGAACATCATTCTTCAAATCCAAATAGAACCCATACTTCTTTATTATGTTCATTCCCAGGATAACCTCGTCAGTGATGTCACCTACCAGTTCTTGATGTTTCAGTACTCCGTTTCCCAAACCAACAGGAACTTCCATCTGACCATATGTAGGAATTCGTTCGCCAGTCGCCGTTCGAAGAGAAACTACCGTGGGAAATGGGGGGGACAATTGTCTTTGCAGCTC
Source organism: Abscondita cerata (assembly GCA_030710515.1). NCBI lineage: Eukaryota > Metazoa > Arthropoda > Insecta > Coleoptera > Lampyridae > Abscondita > Abscondita cerata. Next base: position 109,383 of record JALBCR010004309.1, on the reverse strand, counting down.
CTCATCTATCAGGACTCTGGAGCACCGTCCGTTGATAAATCTCTCGATGTAGATATTGTGTATGTCTTCCGTCGGCGATGCGATACAAAATGGAATTATCTGAGGCATTGTTCTCTGATGTCGACTTTGGCCCCTCTTCGTCGACCTGTTTTAGTTTTGCGGCTGCTCTTTCTGGTCTTCGCGAGGGCTTCGTACATCGACGTTGAGCATGGCCCATCTGACCACGCTTCCGGTATCTTAATGATCTTCTACGTTGTAAACTCTCAGAATCTCTAATGGAATCCACAATCTGAATAGCTAGTTGCTCCAGGAAACTACTCGGCGCCGTAGGGTACGCCAATCGTTAATCTTTGAATACAATTGTATTTAACCTATGGTTTAATTAAACCGAGTTTTATACAACTGACCCTTATGGCCGTTTGCACCAATACAACTTAAACTTAAGTAGCGGTTAAACACAAACGTTGCTATGGTTTTAACAATTGTATCTAAGTTTTTAAGCATAGCTTAAGTTTAAGTCGTGTCGGTGCAATCGGCCATTAGTGTTTCTCCACGCAGAGCCATAATTAAAGACGTAGCTTTCTCTTCTCTGATCCATCTATTAGCAAAGGCAGCATCCTCAAACTGCTCGTGATATGTTTATCAGTGTACTTTACCATCGAACGTGAGTGGTACAATCTTCATTCTGACGCGTAAGTCTACGTCGTTAGGTGGTATTTGTCAAGTTTCTGGTTCTGCGATGCTTACAGTTTCTTCGTTTTGGAAACTTGTTTGGTTCATTTCCTCTTCCAGAAGTTTTATTCTGTTGCTTCCAACGATTCCAGTTTTTGTTCAATTTTGTCTTCGATTGCTTTTGAATTTTCGCATAATTTCTCTTTAATATTTTCTACTATTTTCTTCCATTGATTCCTTTTTGTTCAATTTTGTCTTCAATTGCTTTTTGCCTATTCTGTTTGATCTCATTTGCTTCCTGACTATTTTGTAAAGCTTCGAAATATTCAAATATTTTTTCGGGCATCAAAAATAAAAGAATTTTTTCGAAATCGTCACTAAAGTACAAAAAAATCGGCAGTTAGGTAAATAAAATCGGCACTAAAGTAATTCATTATACGACGATTTTTAAGTTCACATTTTCGCCGGTAGAGATGTGTAAAATGTATGTAAATTTTAGAATCGCGCATGCGCGGTGGAGACATTTAATGTTAAAAAGAAAGCAGCTGATTACATTTGCTACTTAAAGAAGGTTATAAAATTGTCAGATTTTGTTCAAATTTTGAGATTTCGAAAAATGTAATATACCTCGGCACTAAAGTTCTTTTGTATGACTCGCGTGTTTCATTTGCCTCGGCTATCGCCTCTGCAATTAAAACACATTCGTCATGAAAATCAAACTTTAGTGCCCTGATACATAAATAACTATTATATAGCTATTTACTTGCATACAATTAATTCGTTTATAATACACACGCACATTTGTCCACTAAAATAACTTTTTTTTTATTTTGGTCAGTTTTATAATAAATCACACACGCACTTATTTTTTGGATAGGTCAGTTTTTTATACTAAAATTAGATACTTGCGGTAAAAACAAAAGACCCCTCACCTGACTCCAATTGTAACGAATCTTATCTCTTTGTTTTTCTTTATTGCGATTAGAAGCGCAAGATGAAATAAACAAATCGGATCGAGTTTCACTTATTATTTATTTTACACATACAAATTTTATTTTGAACTTGAATCGAACTCTTCTCAAGCGAACAAACCAAGAATAGTTCAAGTCCGGCAAGTTAAGAAAGTAAAGAAAAATAAATATATTTCTGGCATTATTCCGAAACAATGTATCGACATACTTACAAACACAAAAAATGTTAAACTCCTCGTTAATAAGGTCGTCAAGTTTATACTGTTGAATCTGTATATGATTTATAACTTTATAGAAGTAGGAAAAGGGTTCATTGATATATTGAAATAAGCCATGACTATCAGTTTGTAGCAAAATGGTGAAACAGAGGAAACGCTGGGAACGAACTATAAAAGCGGAATAAACTGCTACAACACGTGTCGGTGGAACTCAATTACAGGCAGTTGGTTTGGATTATGACACAAATACTGCCAAAATCCCAAAAAGAAAGGATGACAAGTGTGTGAAATTAACTTATAATGATGGGCGTTTGAAAAACAATAATACTATTTGTTATAGTGCTGCGCAGAAAAACAACCAGTACTCGGATATGAACTCCCAACTCCATATGAACTTGTGGATGAAGGAGATCGTTAAGGAGGGAGAGGAGGGCGGAGAGAGTTCAGAGTAGTGTTGATGCATAAGAATTAGTGTATATTGTTTTGAAGGAATAAAATCTTGCGAGTTTACCATGATAAAATCGATAGTTTTTGATTAATCATACCCAAAGGTAAAAATGATAAATTGTATTAAGTAATCGTACTCAAAATGAGACCTCCCCTTGCTCATATAGTAGAATTGAATTCTAATTTTGTCTAAAATTCGTTTTCCTCAAAATAGCAAAGAGTAAGTGCTACTAGAAAAACTAGTGGAATTTGGGATTGATAAAGACGAGACCCACCTACCCAAAACTCTGCTCAAACTGTTTGCAAGGTGTACTTGCGCTTATTCGCGTTATCATCGGTAAATTTCCAGGGCCTTGCTATCATCATCAGCGAACTGACACTGTCACGCTTAGCTATCGAAACACGCGTTCGAGTATAGTTTTTTTGTGCAGTTTTTTGGTGTTTTCTTTTATTGTTACAGAATTTCAAAACTGATTTTGAATAAATCTACTTTTTAAATGCAATATCAAAGGTCCGCGACTCTGTATACTACACGGACACGCTGTATACATATTAGACGTTTATTTTATTTTTCGAGCTAAATGAATTCTGAGACAAAATTTCCTTTCGCGTTTTTTAATCTGACACACACTTATTTAATTATTAGTTACTCATAACTGCGAATACAAAAGGGTTATTCCATATCAAGTCAACAAATGGTTCCCGCTTCAAAATCTCGGAAATTAACGGTAGTAGATGTAAAGGGTGATTCAACAAGACGTTGCATTTTGAATATTTCAAAAATGTGTGTAGTGGAAATATAGCCGTTAAACATGAAAAATAATGTCGGTTAAATGGCCGCCCCGGCTGCTTTGGCAACACCGCAATCGTTTGACAAAATTTTGCATCACGTTTCCGCAAAGTGCTGGCTCAATTTCGCCAATAGCGCCACGAATATTCTCTTCCAGGTTTTCCAGCGATTGAGGATTGTCAGCATACACTTTTGCCATCAAAAATCCCCACAGGAAAAAATCGCACGATCTTGGCGGCCAATTCACCGCCGTCTTTCGCCCAATTAAACGGTTCGGAAATTGTCACTCCAGCATTTGATAGTAACGCAGGCCGTATGGCTCGTAGCCCCATCCTGTTGAAACCAGATGTCATCGTCGACCATTTCATCAATTATTGAAAGAAATAATCTTCCAACATCGTTCGGTATCGCTCGCCATTGATTGTAACGCAATTGTCTTCCTCATCTCTGAAGATGTACGGCCCTATCACTCCTTTGCTCCATAGTCCGCACCAAACTGTGAGTCTTTTGGGGTGCATCGGTCTCTGTTGAATTGCTCTTGGGTTTTCCGTACCCCAAATACGGCAATTCTGTTTATTAACATAGCCGCCAATCTCAAAATGCGCTTCATCTGAAAAGATGATTTTCGATGGAAAATCGGCATATTCAGCAATCTTGTTTAGAGCCCAATTGACGAACTCGCGACGTTGACCGTGATCATCTGGTTTTATTTCCTACACTAATTGAAGTTTGTATGCATGACAATGAAGGTCTTTTGTCAAAACACGCTGTACAGTCGAACACGATAAGTTTAATTGTTGTGATCTGCGTCGGATTGAAATGTTGTGATCAGCCTCCAAACTTTCACTCACTGAAACAATATTGTCGTTTGACTGGCCCGGCCTTACACGCGTTGATGATTTATGATCACAAACTGAACCAAATCGCTTGAATTTATCGATTACATTTTGCACAGCAGTGCGCGAAGGCGCGTTATTTTTACCACACAACGTGCGAATTTTTCGCATTGTTGTCGAAATAATTTCACCATTTTCGAAGTACGTTTTCACGAAAAGGACGCGTTGTTTGACCGAATACCTCTGCATTCTTGAACGGCTGTGTGTTTACTAAACAATGACATTTGTTTATAAACCTAATTAGTCAAAAATGGCGGAAATGGCGCGATTGTCAAAATACAACGTCTTGTTGAATCACCCATTATATAAAATAAATTATTTCCGAAAACGTCAGACCGAAATGTTGTTTCTTTCCATAATTATTAATTTTTTTCATTTTGGCTAATTTTGGTCTCAACGCACCATAAATTCAACAATTTTTTTAATATCTAAGAACCTATTTAAGATAAAATAATTAAATTTGGTAGATTATCATGTATAATCTAAAAATCAAACCCTATGTCTCCATATCTACCTTTTCGGAGATATGCTCTATGTGTAGGGGTCTATTCTAGTCCCGGAAGTCCCATGTGGGCACAAAATTTTAGTACTATCTATAACATATTTAGAAAGTAGAAAGTATGAGGAAACTTGATTTAAAACTTCCAAACTGGCTTTTTGTCTCTATCTGTTTTTTTGAGCTACCGGTAAGGCATGTTCTATAAATTACGTGGATAGTTTTTGGCTACGTTATTTAAACAATAATTCTCAAATATTCTCAGAATAAGTTTTAGACATGGCACAGTATCATGAAATGGCACGAAATTTATTTTCTATAAGACTAATAATGTTATTCTGTAGGCTGTAGGTTCTTCCAGTCGTGGTGGATGGAGGTTCAACTGTTGTCAGGGTATGTTGCTGTGGCACAAAACAGTTAACCAATCTTCAACAGCATTTGGGCGACTGACAGATACCTGACCAGTATTTTTTCCATATTTACTATGATACGTAAATTTTGCAATTTTCAAAAAATTCAAATTTTAAATTTTCTCTCCGCTCCAAAGGAAGCGAAATTTTAATACTTAAAATTTGTACCTGTATGAAAACGGGCATACAACCTAATTTTGATATGCAGAAATCAAATCTGAAATAAAAACAAAGGGTCACCGCACAAAATTCGGAGAAAAACAAGGTCAAAGTTTAAAACCAATGGAATTTTCTTATGATTTTCCAGTGTTTTCGTAATTTGACCTTGTTTTTTCCGAATTTTGTACATGCAGTTTGTAGTAAATTGAAGAATTTTTAAACAAATAAAGAGACAAAAAGCCAATTTGGAGGTTTTAAATCAAGTTTCCTCATACTTTCTACTTATAAATATGATATAGTTTGTGCCCACATGGGACTTCCGGGACTAGAATAGACCCTTACACATAGGGCATATCTCCGAAACGGTGATGGATGGAGACATAGGGTTTGATTTTTAGATTCTGCATGTTAATCTACCAAATTTAATTATTTTATTTTAAATAGGTTCTTAGATATTAAAAAAAATTGTTGAATTTAAGGTGCGTCGAGACTAAAATTAGCCAAAATGAAAAAATTAATAATTATGGAAAAAACAACATTAAGGTCTGACATTTTTGGAAATAACATATTTTATAAATCTACTACCGTACCAAATTTCGTTAATTTCTGAGATGGTGAACCGGGTACATATTTTTTTTTGTTGAGTTCACACGGAATGACCCAAAAGTGTACTGTACATACAACACGTATGGAAATGTAATTTTTTTTTATTTGTTGGTTTTGGCAAAACAATTCTCTCTCTGTACTTGTTTCACTAGTAGTAGACTATTTTAGAAATTCGAAAGAAGGATTGTTTTAAAAATTCCATTTTTTGACAGCATCTATTGATTACATGTTTATAGAGAATTATTAACGTAAATACAGACTACTGCATACATTATGGCATAGCAATAACGGTAAAATATTGTTTTGTTAAGCAAATACCACACAATATTCTTAAAGTGATCGTTTGCGCTAAAGTTTTTATATTCAAAGAGTTTAAAGGCGGAACGTTAAACACTCAATATTGTCGACAATGCGACAATAGAAATATAGTTACGAAATTTGCCAGAGGAATAACTTTCGAATTACGTTTTTTCACTTTATTTAGTCTAAAACTAATAAAATTCCTTTTATCTACTCGTACACCCGTAAGAGCACATTGAAATTATATTTATAGTTGCAGCAATTATTTTAGTTTCCGTATGTAAGGTTAAAAATATGCGTAAACATTTTGGAGAATTGACAAAACTTTGAGGAAGATTAATGACAGGCTGTCTTGGTTTTTGTACACATCATTGTCAAAGTAAGAATGCTGAAAAAGTTTTATATATTTCATGGTTGATAGTTAAAATAGGGTTCGTGTAGAATTAATTTTGCTTCTTTTATTATTTGGGATCGGCTTAAAAATGCAGGAAAATTAATAAGACGTATTTTATGCAAACGTCTCTTCAAAGTTTGACGGCCCTGAGTTTTTCAAAAGGTATTAGATTTTGGCAACTAATGTGGTTATTTATATTTTTATTATATTAAAAAAATCTGATTTATTTACAAATTCCGTAAATTCGTTCAGAAGGGGGGTAGTATAGCAAATCCAAAATATATGCAGTTTTTAGTGTTTTTCTGTTTGTTAAATAGACGCTGCACTTTAGTGTTCCATTCCTTTGATATAATATTTTTATTTCAGTTTTACACTTTCATATTAACAGCTAATAGCATTTTTAGTAATTTTGCGGACCCACGGAAGTTACCCACACTTTTAGCCACACAAATTATTTTGTACATATGGACGAATAAATGCATTTTAGTTGATTTTAAACCAAAATTACAATATCCGTATATAATCTAAATATCATTACAATACGTTATGAGAAGAAAAAGCTACTCTGGTCGTCGTAATTGCGAACTTCGCTTACGCGACCGTGTGGGCACTTTTTTGATAGCAAATTTGACATCGTTTGTCACATTTTTTTTGCGTGCAAATTTTTTTATACATGGAATGAACAATTATAAACAACATATTAAAACATTCAGATGCTGTTATTTAAAAAAAAAAGTTACAAGAACGGAAGTTTATACCCGAGCGACTAATATCAAATTTTTAGGATACATTTCGATAAGATTATTTAAATTTTATTAAAGCATTTTACGGCTTTCACTTTTTTTCTATCTATGTGGTGTAGTTTCAATGAAATACCCGTAAACATGTGACTTACTAAGTAGCCATCGTAATAATAGTAAGCGAACATCGCTTTGAATTCTGAAGTGAAATTTCATTCACCACTTTTTAATTTTTTGAACATTTTTAGATTAAAACAAAAGTTTCGCGCAGAATTCTACATCGTTCTGATACTAGCAAACGTGTAAAAAAATATTGAAAGTGCTGCGATATAAAACATTTTGCACAAAATAAAATAAATATCTAACAGCGTCGCAACTTAATAATTTTGATAGAAGAAAAACTGATATGCTGTAAAAAAAAATCAATATTTATAAATTTCAGTAACGGCCAACGATTGTTAAATGTATGTTAATGGTAAGCCGTTATACGTTATACGAACGTTTTAGAGAAAAATAGTTCTAACCAAAGTTATAGACAATAAAATTTTCAACAAATGTTGTCGTGCTAATATGAGTAATAACAATTCAGTAATATGTTTTATTTGTTCCGAAATATATAGCTCTACATGCGTTAACTTAGCTAACAGCGACACAAAATACTGTTAAAACATTAGTGTCACGTGATTGTCATTGCCATGAAAGAGATGCTCGGGTCCTGTAACTTTTTTTAAAAATATAACAGCATTTTAGTTTTTTAAAATGTTGTTTGTAATTGTTCATTCTATGTATAAAAAAATTTGCACACAAAAATAATGTGACAAACAATGTCAAATTTGCCATCAAAGAAATGCTCGCGATTACGTCACTCGGGTATAACTTCCCGGTCTTATAGTTTTTTTAAAAAATAACAGCATTTTAGTTTTTTAATATGTTGTTTATAATTGTTCATTCCATGTGTAAAAATTTGCATGCAAAAATGTGACAAACGATGTCAAATTTGCCATCAAAAAGATGCTCGCGATTACGTCACTCGGGTGTAACTTCCCGGTCTTGTAACTTTTTAAAAAAAAATAACAGCATTTTAGTTTTTTAATATGTTGTTTGTAATGGTTTATTCTATGTATTAAAAAAATTGCACGCAAAAAAAACACGGTCCCGTAAGCGAAATTTGCAATTACGACGCCCAGAGTAGCCTTTTCTTCTCATAATGTATCGTAATGATATTTAGATTATATACCGATATAGTAATTTTGGTTTAGAATCAATTAAAATGCATTTATTCGTCTATATATACAAAATAATTTGTGTGGCTAAAAGTGTGGGTAACTTCAGGTGGGTATTTTGCGGTGGATAATTTTTTCGACGCACACATTGTGTATAATATACACAGATTATAGATTTAAACTATTAAAAATGTTTTCAACTTTAGGTTTCTTCTTATTCTAAACCTAAAGACATGAAAGCTGTTTAGTATTAGGACCTAATTATACATTTTGGATAAGTAAATATGTTAGAGCCATTAGTATAGAAGCGGCAACTAAGTTGCCACTGACTGGCGTTAACACGAAGATGTGCAGCGGAATTGTAAACAAGCATACTGTTTGTACGTTAATTGCTAGATAGCAATTGCTGGTTCGTTTATATTTTTCTTTTGCTAATTTTCTCGTGTTGTGTTGACTTTCTTTGTTATTCAAATTCCGTAATTCTTTTGCTTGTATATTTACACTATTTTACATTTACATCCACTACATTTAATAATTTCATCTTAGAATTTAATATGCGCTACATGTTTGTTAACCGGTACTCTAGACGGACTATTATTGAATGCACGGTAAAACAGGGTAAGCAGTTTCACCCTTGATTTGCAAAAGATACGCACGCAGTTCTGTCTTTCGTTTTGTTAACATGCCGCCCGCCTTGAAATCTATGATTTTAATAACTTTACAATAATCATGATAATAATTCAATGCTTGAACTTATAAAATGCCTTATAAACTAGTTTCTCGTACAGATAAGAATACAACATTTTAGCTCATTAATATTGATAATTTGCTACTAGACCATTAACATTCATTGTTTTCTAATGGTAGCACGCACAGCTTATTTACAGCATTTATTTGGCAAGCGTACCATAGCAGTTCGGATAATATCGTCAGGAAACGTATGCACTTCACTCACTCTACCTAATAACCACTGCAAAGGTGGTTAGGTTTGGTTCTTTTAACAACACCAAGGAATTCACTTGAATCAGGTTAGGTAGATTTTTAAACCACTCAGTTCCGTTTTGTAGTTCAGAACCACTTCCAAGCTCCAACGGTTCCAGAAACAACGCATCAGGTGTTGAAGACGTTGATATACAGGTTGCCCCATTAGTGCGAGGGAGGTGGATATTTCGGAAATGATCTGCATATTTTAAAATTATTTTTGTTTATACAGGTTCCATAAAAGTGCGACATACCAAAGTTATGTTTTTTTAAAAGGAACCACCCATTTTTTATTACAAATTCTAATGTGATTTATGCATTATACATAGTGTCTAAAATATAGGGTTTTTTGCATTATTTCACTTTTTCCGAAAAAAATGACTTTTCGAAAAAATTAAATAACTCAGTTATTCTGGAATTTATCCAACTGCGATTTCGCAGCTTTAATATGCATTACATGTGCTAACTACAGTTGGTTGTTTACCTTTCCAACCTCGCTTGGTTTTGAGTAATCATTTATTTAAATTGAACTCCCTAAATTCATGGATAACTCGATTTTTCCAAATGGCACCACCTACTTTTTTATGTGCAGTTGAACGTAGAATCTTATAAGTTTATAATGATAAGATTGTAGATATCTAACTCTTACTCAAAAATCCGTAAGAGGTAGATACCTACAACCTTATCATTATAATGCTTATGAAATTCCACATTCAACGGCACATAAAAAATTAGGTGGTGCTATTTGAAAAAATCAAGTTATCCATGAACTTAGGGAGTTCAATTTAAATAATTGATTACTGAAAAGTTAGCAAGGTTAGAAAGGTGAACAACTAGCATATTAAAGCTACGAAATCGCAGTTGGATAAATTAAAAGATAAATAAGTTATTTGGTTTTTTCCAAACGTCAATTTTTCTGGAAAAAGTGAAATAATGCGAAAACCCTCCATTTTAGACACTATGTATAATGCATAAAGTTACATTAGAATTTACCAAGGAATCTAAATTTGTAATAAAAAATGGGTGGTTCCAATTAAAAAAACATAACTTTGTATGTTTGGAACATCCTGTATAAACAAAAATAAATTTCAAATGTGCAGCTCATTGATTTGCACAACTTTCATTGCGAAAGTTTTCTTCTAACCCCAATATTTTTCGAAATATCTACCTTCCTCGAACTAAATGGCCACCCTGTATATTCAAACGATTTTGCGTTAAGTGGTCTAACTGAGGATTTGGCAGGGAACATAATGGTCTTCCGATTAAGAAATGACTCGGAGTTAAGGGATTGAAATCATTAGGGTCGTTAGAAATAGGTGAAAGGGGGCCGAGAATTTAAAACAGCTTCTATCTGTATGAGTACTGTAATCTTAGTAGTTAAGTGAAGTGTTGCCTAGCACTTTTTTTAAGTGTATCTTAACGGACTTAACAGCACTTCTCCCACAATCCACCTTGATGAGGTGCGGGAGGTACAATAAATTTCCAATCAATTTCTTCATTCACAAAATAATTTGAGATAATATCCTTACTTTCGTTTACAAACTTATACATATTTTTTATTTCTTTGTCGGCACCTACAAAATTGGTTGCATTATCCGACATAACACAAAGAGGTTTACCTGCTAAACCGTCTCAAAACTGCTATAAATGCATCCGTTGTCAATGATGATACTAACTCTAAATGTAACGCTTTATGGTTGTTAAACATACAAAGATACAAATGTAGGATTTTATTAATTTTGCGTTTATAAGTTTTCTATCGCTAACATTTATAGGACCGGCATAGTCTACACCAACGTAGGCAAAAGAATACAGAATAAATCGTTCTGAAGCACCGGCCCGACTATTAGGGTATCATTTATAGAAACTTTAGAGCTTGTTTTTGCACTCCCATCGAAGACCACCCGAAGTTTGGTAGTTGAAGAATTTGATTTTATTACCGCATGGTGAGGTAAATAGAATGATGGAATGGACGATAAAGATACCGATCCATCTATTGTTTGAATGATTCGTCCGAAACTTCGATCATGTGCCCTAGGGTAGTATAGTCTCGCATAAATTTGATGTAGTCTTCTCGTAAGTCAGGTGACTATAACAATTTTTTTCTAATTTTAAGAAACGTTCCATAACCTGATCTTTAGAGTAGCCTAATGCTTTAATATTGGAGCGGAAAGTAATTGATACAATGAAACGACCACTAAGATTCCTAGAAATTGTGCGACAGAAATGTTTTTCACAAAATCTCTCGTCAGTTGAAAGAAATGAAAATGAGTTTTTTGGAAGCACTTCCTCTACTTTCCACAAACTTTGGATAGGCGCACCTGAATCATTTACTTCGTGAGAATGATCTACAGTTAGATTTAAGTTGATTGTTTTTGTAGAGTTTGGATTGTATGCGCCCGCGATCACCCAACCCAGGAGCGTTTTTTTGTAGAGTAGGTTTACAATTTCCCAGTGGGAATTGCCCTATGCACATTAAATTGTAAAAATGACTGGCACCCATTAACAAATCAGCAGCTGAGGATCTGTTAAAATCATCGTTAGCTAATCTGATGTTAGCAGGATTTCTAGAACCGATTTTTCAAATGAATGTAACGGTAAATTTTCAGATATCCTTTTAATAGTGAGACATTGTAATTTAATATGGAAATTATTCTGAAAAAGACGCTAAGTTAACATCGACAATAGAATTGGAATTTGCGGAATAAGAACTAATACCTAAGATTTGCGTTCTAGTATTACGCCTTTGCAACTGTAATTTATCAGCCAACTCGTCAGTACTCGAACTTTGTGCCAATCGCCGTTTTGACCTTGCACCTTTACTATAGCAGTTGAAAGTAAAACCTGATTCACTAAACCCGGGATTCCCAAAGTGGTCCAGGTGGACCCCCAGGGGTCCACGGAGCCCGATAGGGGTCTACGCTTGCGTGGAAAAAAATGGGGTCCACAACTCGTTAACGGGGTCTATAAAAATGTATTAGGTGACCCGACTTGACTTCTCCTATGAATAAGGGGACAATAATATATATAGGCAGACAATATTATAAGAAGCTTGACTTCTCCTATGAATATAGGAAGACAATATTATAAGAAGCTCAGCAATTGTTTTTGTAAGAACTTGCATATTCCATATTCAGAAAGAGCGTGTCAAGACTGCCGATGCCGCGCCGCCCGCCCGCCTAATTAAAGTCGTGTCTGAACTTGCATGAACTTGTTGGATTTTTCTTTAATATAAATACGAATGCGAATGATAAACATTACTCAGTTGTTTCCGGAATTTCAAAAGAAAGTGTACCTATATAAGTGTTCACCAGTGACGGAAGTAGTTTTCAGACTTTTGAAAATTAAAGTGAATTGATATTATTGTTTGCCAGTGTTGGAAAAGTAAGTACCTACCTATCTATTTGTTAGCAACTTGTATCTTAAAAGCCACTTCTATTATGTTTGTTAAATCATTTTAAGATTACTTAACAAACATTTTTTCATATTTACAGGTAAGTAATTGATACGAAACATGGCTGAATCTAAGAAGCAGTGTCGACAGTACAGTGTTGAATATTTGAAATTTGGTTTTCTTCCATCAAATACAGACAAGCGATTGCCCATGTGGCTTTTATGCAACAAAGTCTTGAGCAATGACTCTATGAAACCATCGAAGCTGGAAGATCATCTAAGAAGGTGTCATCCTGACAAAATAGGTAAGGATTTGAAATATTTCCAAACATTGAAGGAAAAGTATGAAAAGAGACCCACCGTGCATAGTATGTTCGCTTCAACGTCTGAAAGCAACGACGATGGCTTGCGGGCATCTTACAATATCTCATTACTTATAGCAAAATCTGGGAAACCGCATACCATTGGAGAGGAGTTAATTTTGCCTGCTGTTGAAGAGGTCTTAAAACTGTCCTGCACAAATCTTCATTTGACATACTTAAAAGAATTCCTTTGAGTAACAACATTGTACAAAGACGTATTGATGAAATGAGCTCTGATGTTGAAAGTTTCTTGTGTAATTATCTGCAAACAACTCATTTTTCTATTCAACTGGACGAGTCAACTTTACCCGGCAATGAAGCATTATTATTGGCATATGTTCGATTTATCAAAGGCGAACAAATGTTTGAAGAGTTACTATTCGCGAAAACTTTGAAGACTGACACTAAAGGTGAATCAATTTTTAATGTTCTGAATTGATTTTATTTCGGTGGCAACAGATGGAGCTCCTGCCATGGTCGGGCGATATCGTGGGTTTATAAGTCATCTTAAAAGGATTATACCAGAGGTAATTGCAATTCACTGTGTCATCCACCGACAACATCTAGTAGCGAAAAAATTGAGTGATAGATTGCACCAAGCGCTTCAATTTGTGATTAATGCAGTTAACAAAATAAGAAGCAATGCATTAAATACGCGCTTATTTGCACAGTTGTGCGAAGAAAATGATGAGGACTTCCAACGATTGCTGCTACATACCGAAGTACGCTGGTTGTCGAAAGGTGCATGTCTATCAAGATTCTATTTGCTTTTCGACTCTGTTTTAGAGTTTCTGAACACTAAAGATCCTGTTTTAAAAGAAAACCTCATGAATTTCAAAGCAGACATTGCGTATTTGACAGATTTGTTCAAAAATTCAATGACCTCAACCTACAGTTACAAGGGGACAGCCTCAATTTGATAAAAACAAAGAGTGAAATTTCAGCTTTTTCTTGGTAAACTGAAACTTATGAAGCAAAATATTGGTCGACGTGAATTTTCCCAGTTTCCAAATTTATCGCAGGTAGAATGCCTCGACGAAGATATTCAGACGTATGTTCAACCTTTGATTGCCCTGTATGATGATTTTAAAATCAGATTTGAAGACATTCTGTCGATGGATATACCACCATGGATAATAAATCCATATGATGAAACTAAAGTGGAAAATGTGGTACTGCAAGAAGAGCTACTCGAGCTTAGCACTAATGAGGATCTCAAAGTAGCATTCAAAAGAGGGTATCAATCATTTTGGCTGCAGGCACAAATACCTGAAAATATCCAGGACTGTGGGGAATTGTGCAAAATTTCTCATAGCGTTTCCTTCGTCATATCTTGTCGAACGCAGTTTTAGTGCCGTAACAAACTTGTTGACAAAAAAACGGAGCAGATTAAATATTACAGAGTGAGGAGATTTACGGTTATACTTAACTAAACTCAAGCCAAATATTGATCATTTGCTGTCAATTCACCAAGTACATCCCTCCCATTAAAATTATAACTTTTATCTCAGATTACAATGGTAATCTGAGATAAAGTTAACATCAAAACTAATAATCATTATTAGTTTTGATGTTAAATTTTGATTCTACTAAGACTGTTATAACAACATAATTAAAAGTGTAGTAATTTTTGTGTTTGAATAAATAGCTACAAAACAAGAAAATATTTATTTTTACTTTTACCACTCCGAAGTGGGAGATTATTGGTTTCTTGTACTGTGAGTCAATCTTAGAATACAAAAAGTAAAGTAGGAATCCAACTGTTGGATGAAGACGCTTTTTAGACTGGCTTTGAAACTTAGCTTGAATGACAATACTCACAGCATAATCAAAGCAATATAAATTCTCACCTTTTTTCGAAAACTTTCAACTCATAGTTGATTGAAAATAGCCACAACACAGATTTACATAGACATACTTTTTTCGGGTTTTGGAAGTAAGTTAGTAAATGTAATAGCTGCAGGGGTCCACCAGATCCAGCAAATGTTTAAAGTGGTCTATGAGAAAAAAAAGTATGGGAACCACTGCACTAAACTGTTAAAACATGAAAGAGAGACAGCTGATGTAGTTGCTTGAGAATCAGAATGTTCTGAAGAAGTAATATGGTTGTTCTGTTTGCTGGTGGCGGTTATAGATTCTGAATTTTGTATATGCAGAAGAGTGTCGTGCCTTTTATGGCAAATGCGACAATTAAATTTTGAAATGCAACGCTTATAATTAGAATGCCTCAAACAATTTCTGCATAGCTTGAGTTCGTTTGCAGTGCTATTGCGATTTTCGCTGGAAGAAGACAAAAATGTGGGACAATCCGTTGTATGATGATCCAGTTTGCAGATTGCACAAAATATTGTGCTGGTTGTAGCTACAAGTGACTGTTGGACGTAGTTAGAATTATTGTTATATTTAACTTTTGGAAATGCTACCCTTAAGTTAGAAGAATGTACGGAGTTAGAAATAGAAATATTAGGAACTTTGTTTGTTTCGATCTCCTCTAGTATTTGACATGGTCGATTTAGAAAATTGTATATTTCGTCAAATGTAGGTATACGTGTGCTTCGGTAAATTCAGTTTTTGTAGAGGCGTCCAATTTGGACATTACTAAGTGATATATAAATGGTGAACAATGGTCTATTGGAATAGATACATTTTTTAACGCTCTTGTATGTTTGACAAGATCGTCATATAATCTGCTTGAATTCCGTTTGTTTATGGGTTTAATATCGACAATATCTTTAATATGACTTAACGTAATTAATTTTGGATTGTCGTACTTCTCTTTGATTATATCCATAGCAGTTTGGTATATTCTGCAGAAGGCTGGATATTAGAAATTGCTTGTGCAGCTGCTCCGCTAGACTACCTTTGAGATACATGAATTTTTCAATTTCCGACAAAGTTCGATTATTATGAATAAGCGAAACAAATGTTTCCAGATATGACTTGAATTGAACCACATTTCCGTGTGGAGAATAATTTGAGGCAACTTAGCGTTGTTGTCACTTGAAACAGAAGAATTGGAAAATAGAATTTGTTTCCAGAAGATTATTTATATCCGTTAGATTATTCTCTAGGATAATTGTAGCCCGTGAGAGGAGTTCAACTTGGAAATTTTGAAATTGGTTAACCGTCATTAAACCGGATGCATCCATACCGATTTCCGCAACCTCTAACTGTATTGAAACATATCGTATTTGTCGGTTACATTTTTAACCGTTTGTACATACATATAACTGTAATTTAAGAAGTACGAGTTTATCTATAACACCTTTCGAATCGTGTTCATGTATTGTTCTAAATTTTCCAATTTAGATATTATAGACCGCCCGCTGGCAAGTAAACGCTGCACTTCCTTGTTTTTAGTCATTTTGAAGATTGAAAGTAAATGATGTAATGTAAAAAAGTAATGACTAAACACAAAGAAAAATAAAGTCTCAAACTGTTCAAAAATTGAACAAAATGTTTAAGTTGACGAATGTTCTAAAATAACTTTTACAGCTACATTTATTAATTTCATCTTAGAATTTAATATGCGCTACATGTTTTTTAACCGGTACTCTAGACGGACTATTATTGAATCCACGGTAAAACAGGGTAAGCAGTTTCACCCTTGTTTTGCAAAAGATGCGCACGCAATTTTGTCTTTTGTTTTCTTAACACATACCTTCCGAATATGTAGAACCGATTTGTTTTCTGCGCATGGAGGGACAACCACCAGGAGATCTTGAAACTATTATACTAAACTTTTCTTCGATAATTTATTTTCTGTGGGTCTATTGAATGAACGTATAGAACATTTTGTTACGGTCAGTTGTTAGGAAAGTATGTCCCTCTAGTGGAGAGTAGGGTGTGGGTTAGGAAGATCAACGTTATTCCTAGAATCTATAGAAAAGTTTGAGTAACGCTGTAGAGATGAATCTGACCCAGATCCAAAGGTCAGCAGCTAACTGTCCGCAGCAGAATATACAGAAAAAGGGAAACAAATCACGAAAGAATTCGACATAAAGTCAGAGAAACCTTCACACAAAATTTATTCACCCCAATACACAAACGAATTTGTGATAGGTCATAGCATTTAATAGACACAGATATATTACGAATACACACGAGTTAAAACGGGTAACGTACAGCATTAAACATTCATGTAACACGAAAATGACTAGAGCTACACAGAATTATAAGTTAAAGTAAATTACCCAAATATTTACCACTGCTACGCCTCTGTCTCGTATATGCAATAGCACGTTTCAGTCAAAGCGATGTAAGAGAAAAAAGTTCCGCCCTAGTGTTATCTTTTTCTATCAGTTTTACCAACACGAACCTTCAAAAATACTCTGAATTTTAAATTATCACCAAAAGTCAACCCAAGCCACAGATTATTAACCTTTTCTGTAGCCATGTTGATATCTTAATAAAAATAAATTACAGGTACTTAATAAAACAATTTTAAATACTGACAGAAGACAAAGGTAATAGTAAACAATTTAGTCTTGAAAAAGACTGTTTGTAAAAAAAGCAGCAAAACGATCAAAAGGAGATAAAAACCACGCAGAACAAACCCAAACACAAAACTCAAACGAATAATTAAAAATTTTAAGGTTAGCTTGGCTTGGGTTGATTTTTGGTGATAATTTAAAATTTAGAGTATTTTAGAGGATTCGTGTTGGTAAAACTGACAGAAAAAGATAGCACTAGGGCGGAACTTTTTTCTCTTACATCGCTTTGACTGAAACGTGCTATTGATATTTCGCATACTGAAGATACGCCTATGGTGAACTTAACCTAGAATGTATGTCAATTTATAGTACTGAGTAACGTTACAGATTACATGAATTTAAGGAAGACGTGTAAGGGAAGTTTTAAGACTAATTCAGTCATCGCGAAGTTTAAACGATTGTTCAATTTAGGCCTAACTTGGAACGAGCTCGTACCGGAAGGATCAATGGAACTAAATGCGTTCGGCTTAATTGCGATTGAGGTTTAAATTCTTACACGACTTATACACCACGTATGTATTAAATACTCCTATCTATGACTAGTTAACGTTCCAGGTATTATTATGCAATTACACATTCGAGCGACAAATAATCCGCAATAAATTTTATACGTTCGCGCCTGATAGTTGGTGTCAAGGGGTGACTTCTACTTGAGTGATAGCTCGACTGCAGGTTCACGCGCAATTAAAAGATATTAAAACCTCTGACCTTCCACGCAGCAGTAGGAGTGTTACTCTTGCTCTCAATATTACTAACGGTTTCTGGACGAGCCTCCACCGTAGTCTGCGAATCTGACGGAGTATTCGTGGATAGCTATTTCGCCACAGCGCCTCCAAAAGACATGAGTAGACCCGCAATAGCCATACAAGTTGACGAAGGAACAACCGGAAGAGAATGTATTCTTAATAGGGAGACATAAACCACCCTCTCTCTGATGCAAAGCGTCCCCTAGCCTGAAGAATGCAGGACGTGCTTATTTTATTGAACGGTTCACGTAGAGCACAATCTTTTAGCAAATTTTAAAATCCGGCTTTATGCGGTATCATATGTTTTACCATCAGCCTGATTACCCCATAAAGCAAGGAAATTCTCAGATGAGGGTTTATCTTCCCTCGTGAACGGTTGATTCAGGACAAGCTTTCCGAAGCGTTAAAATGCAGCGGACCAATCGTGGACAGTTTCGAGTTATCAAAATAATCCGCAATAAATTTTATACGTTTGCGCCTGATAGTTGGTGTCAAGGGGTGACTTCTACTTGAGTGATAGCTCGACTGCAGGTTCACGCGCAATTAAAAAGATATTAAAACCTCTGACCTTCCACGCAGCAGTAGGAGTGTTACTCTTGCTCTCAATATTACTAACGGTTTCTGGACGAGCCTCCACCGTAGTCTGCGAATCTGACGGAGTATTCGTGGATAGCTATTTCGCCACAGCGCCTCCAAAAGACATGAGTAGACCCGCAATAGCCATACAAGTTGACGAAGGAACAACCGGAAGAGAATGTATTCTTAATAGGGAGACATAAACCACCCTCTCTCTGATGCAAAGCGTCCCCTAGCCTGAAGAATGCAGGACGTGCTTATTTTATTGAACGGTTCACGTAGAGCACAATCTTTTAGCAAATTTTAAAATCCGGCTTTATGCGGTATCATATGTTTTACCATCAGCCTGATTACCCCATAAAGCAAGGAAATTCTCAGATGAGGGTTTATCTTCTCCCTCGTGAACGGTTGATTCAGGACAAGCTTTCCGGAAGCGTTAAAATGCAGCGGACCAATCGTGGACAGTTTCGAGTTATCAACGCCGGAAACCAATACAAAGTTATGCCCGCGAAATTGGGTTAAGGAAGTGTGTACACAGGAGGAGCGTTTACACTTCGAACGTTACAATTTGTATAGCGGCGCTAGAACGTTAAGAGAAAATAGGGTACTAAAAGAGGCTGGGTTTTCAGCAAATGAATTATGGCCAAACGGGGAACTATGGAGGATAAAAGTGAGAAAAAAAGTATTGAAATAAAAATGTCGTGTCTAATTGCGACATATAACAAAATATGGGAGGAGTCAATCTAAACGATCAGTTTGTGTCAACTTATCGATCAACAATTAGCACAAAAAAATAGTGGTGGCCATTTTTTAGGTGGGCACTTGACGAAGCTTTTGTGTTCAAGGGTGGTTGTTGCACAGAAGGTGTGGATATAATTTACCTTTGTTGGAATTTCGTCATCAGTGTGCTTTACATTTTCTTTTAACGTATGATACAACACGCATCAGACGTGTAGACCATCATCTTCCTTATTATTCTCACTAGTATTGGAAGATTTGCGTCATAACGGTAACGAACACATAATAAGAAAAAGTGATTCTAAATACAGAAGATGTACTGTATGTGGAAATCGTGCATCATTCGAATGCAAAAAGTACATCCAATTTCATCAAACAATTCATCATCGGTTCGCTGATGATGATAGCTTAGCTATTAAAACACGTGTCCGAGTAAAGTTTTTGGTGCAGTTTTTGGTGTTTTTCTGTTTGTTAAATAGACGCTGCAGTTTAGTGTTCCATTCCTCTGATCCAAATTCATGTTTTGAAACTTTTCATGCAAAATAATGTTTTCTTGCATTATTATAATTTTGTTAACAAATAAATATTTAGTTACTGTAATTTTTAAATATTTTAGTTATAGATGTGTAGGGATAATATCTGTGCTCACTGGCCACATAAGTTACGAGCATTTTTTTTTACGTACACAAATAAATTTTGCAAACATTTTATGGGTGCTATTTTATGACCTTAAGACTCTGTACATAAAGTTTCAGCAAAATTAATCAGAAATTCAATTGTGAGCACTAATGGGTTAAAATAAAACGAGTAAAACGGGCCTTAGAACTGACTCTTGCGGGACACTTCCTTAATGTATGAAATTCGTGTTTTATTGTGTATTAATGAATTCTTTATGTTACCTGTACAATATATTTGGTGTAAGTTTTAAGTATTCATGTATTTTTAACCGAAAATATTGCAAAATTTGTAGTAAGTTATTGATCCTATGTTTGATGACAACTTGTATTTAAAAAAAATCAAAGAAGGTTAAAAATCTAATCTAGAGGATAATCACCTATAATAATTAATGGCAAGGTCAACAAATGGGCTAGAAAATTTTTCGGAGTCAATGCATAAAATAATAAAGGTCGTGTTTACTTAATCGCAATTGACACCAATTAAAATTAGTCGATTAGAAAATCAAAAAAACTGTATTATGTCAAAGATCATTTTTTTAATGACAACATAAAATAAATTTACACTAAACTTGGTTGTTAGAGTGAAACGTCAGATTAATGTACTTTTCTGAATGATAATCATTCACAATTTGTTTGATGTGGGTTGATTATTTGACACGTTGTGTATGTATTAAGTTTTTTTAAACCAAAATAAGCGTTTCTATTTTTGCATTATTGTACAACTGATTTGGATGATTTTTGATAAATTTAATTTATATATTCAAAATATATATGCACAATTACAGGGCTGCAATAATAAGTAAGTCAATTTTGAGTAAAAAAGTTGTAAAAATATGGTTTTATTTTCAATAAAAATTTTTTAAATTTTAGGGCTATAAGTATTTATCACAAGTTTTGATATTTCTCGAAAACGTACAAGTAAAAGCAACTTAGATAATGAAATTAATTATGGAATAAGGAAAATATTGTCAAAATAAAAGAAAAATGTACTAATGATGGGCAACTTAGATAATGTTATTAATTTTGAATAACAAATGTATTGTCAAGATTAAAAATGTTACATTTTTAAGAAAAGAAGATTTTTAGTGAATTAAATCGCACAAAGCGGTTGATTGCGTTAGGTTTTTTAAAACCTAACTTGAGTTTACATTTACCCACGCTGTAACTAAACGCGGTTGGTCGCTATAAACGAAGTCGTACAAACCGAATTCTACTAAAGATTATGTAGATAATTCTACTGTCCTAGTCATTATGTACTTCATTTGTTTTCATATGATTTTCATTTGCGGAATGTTTAAATTTCCTAGATATGTCTATTTTACAAACATTCCACCACGGCCAATTAAGTAACGAATGAGGGTTCGAATAATCTTGTGCCGAGTACCTACTTCCGTACAAAGTAGAAATATACTTTTCAACTTCAAGTTACTCTGATTAACTAACTATGTTTACAATAATTAGGTGGTTCACATTACAATGAATATAGAAAATTTTACTACTCACCCAAATGACATTAAAAAGAAGCTTTTAAAGATTCACATAAAATTCTATTTAAGAAATGATTGTTAACGCGAGTAGTAGATATTCTCCTACGCAATAGGTTTATTTTTATTTGTTTTATGCTATGATTTAACACCGACAGAAGTCCCGGTGGCGGTTAACACATTGATGTCATCTTCTAGTAAAACATACATCAAAGGTGTTTGCTCGAGCCGCTGGTTTGCTACTTTCTAACTCATATTAAAGCGCGTGGCCGTAGGGTGTACGTCTTCATTTCGATCTCAAATTCCCAGTTAATATATTTCGTGTTTAATATTTCATGTCTTTGGTATAAACACATTTTTCGCTTGGTATCTCTAATTAGGAACGTAATTATTTGATAAGATAGTTCTTTTTGTTTTACATTTTTTTTATTTTATGCAATTTCAAGAATACTTCGTTGAAAATGTTTTAAAAGATTAATTTATAACACAGACGACTCCATCATCTATAGAAAACATTTACGGATTCAATTCAAGATAATAAGAACAAGTAATTTTGTTTTACATCACATTACTAAGAACCTTTAACATTCTTTTTGCAATATTTACTATTATGTTTGATGTACAGAGGGTTTTAAATACTACCGCATAACACTAACGACTTAAAACTTAAATAACTTGCTTAACTTAAATGGAACACTCTGCATTCCTGTAGCTTGTTGGAATCAGGAACTAGTTACCTTTCAATTGGTATTAGGGTTACCAACCCCTAACTCTGATAGTTTTTGAGATATTTTAAAATTTGCTAGTTTAACAATTTGCAATTTACTGGAAGTTAAGTTACCTATGAGATATCAGTAAAATGAACATTATCTTGCAAATATTTTTAATGTATAGACCAACCCAGCTTTAAATATTAACCTTAACAAATTTTTTTTTGAACAAAATAACAGAAATGTGCTCATGACTTATGCCGGGCTCTAAGAGTCAGTTGAATCACGCCCACCTGTCACAAACAACAGCAATCGTTATTAGTTTCAGTAAAAATCGATGACACTGTAAACATTGGTAACTTTGTTAAAAAAATTTAAAAAATAATGGTTTTCGAAATTATCGTACTACTATTAGAGCGATTTGTATTACATTCTTAGTTGACAGGTTAAAGTTTGTCGATGTGTACAGTATGATCGATTTTTGATGTACCAAATAACGGTTGCTGTTGTTAAACATCAGTAAATTGTGGCCGGTGTGCGTAATTCGACTGACTCTTGGAGCCTGTGATACTTGTCATAAGCACATTTCTGTTTATTTTTTTTGAAAATAATAAGTATTTTTAAAGTAAATATTTAAAACTGAAAGTTACGAGATAATATCCATATTGCGGATGTTTCACAGGTAACTTATACTCCAGTACATCGTAAATTGTTAAACTATCAAATTTTTAAATATCTCGAAGACTATTAGAGTTAGAGATTGGTAACCCTAATACCCACTAAAAGGTAATTAGTTCCAGCTTTCAACAGACTACAGAAATGTAGGGTGTTCCATTTAAGTTAAGCAGACATTTATACTTTCTAGGGCTCATGACTAACAGAAAATTTTAATCTGTATATCACCGAAAAAGTAACAGTGCATAACTGAATGATAATTAAACAAACCAATTCGTGAGAAGTGTGTGTCAATTAGTCAAACTAATCATAAGAAAAACAAAGGCTCGTTGATACTCGTTGCAACTTTGAATTGTCGAGTGTTGGACGCCGATTAGTTCGAATTAACGCGTCGTTTTGTTAGTATATAGCAGATTTTTAAAAATCTAAATTCGAATTACCAAGTTCATAAAAGTGTATTGATTTAGTTCGAAATATAAAGAGATTTTGTAGGGAACTCGTGATAACTTTGAATTATAGAGAGGTTCGAATTATCGCAGGTTTGAATGAACGAGAGTCGACTGTACTTTAACGCTCTGTTATAAACTTGAAATAATTTAACATGTATTTTTTTTTACTTTACCACGTGAGATATCAGACTGAGATTTGGCAGGTATAACCATCCTATCAAAAAATCTCTCTTTTCTTGATGAAATGTTAGATTGTATATAGTGGGATAATTCTTGAACCTGGAAAAGATTCTTGAGCGTACTCTGTGTTATGATAACACATACATTAAGTTTTCATATCATTTTAAGTGAAGTGTCATAAAAAATATTTACTTCCCGTCTTCTTTACATCAGAGAAAATTTGTAATTGAAAGAATTAAGTTCGCGTGGAGTCGAATAAAAATCCAAAACCTGATTTATTTAATGCATTCGTAAGTAGTTTCCGAAGCTACGATTTGTTTAAATATTTACGTAACACTCTCTACGGTAGAAGAAGCTCAACAATTTAAGCCTTTATAATATCTGAATCTTAAGACGTGGGGTTTATTACAGCTTGCAATTTCAACCAACAAAACTAATCTCTCTAATGTAATTAACGTCGGCTACTTCTGCTACAGGACGAATTTCAATTATATTAAATTCCTTTCGACGAATTTTAACTACAGAAATGAATGTTAAATCGGTGAAAGGTACGCAATTTAATAAAAATGAAAATTAACAATAACATGTAGTCGACTTCAGTCAGCTCAAAGGAGAATTAAACCAATCTAAAGGATTCCTCCGCACGCTTTGATAGTAATTACATTTGGACACGGAATATTATATTTGCCGATGTAATTAAAATTAAATGCCAAGAATTTTCCAAAACTTTAGTGCTATTTCCATTTATGAGATGATACGATCCCTTCAATTTTAATATTTTTTTTCAGAGGGAGTGGTTGAATATTTTATTTTGAAGTGATTGTTGTCACGATATTTATAAATTAATTCGTTGCCGGTTTCCTTAATAGCAAAGTTGCCTTTTGTTGGTAGGTTTTTATAATTATGTATGTTCTTACCCAAGGGATGTCTGGTTAGCATAGAAATTATTAGATTTGACAAAACTTGTGGGTTGAACTAATTAAGGCATCTGGGACGGTGGCAGTATTTCTAAGTTTGAGATTAAGAATTAAAACCGAATATAGAAAATGTTCACGTATTTCCGAGTTCAACAAGAACCATTGTGGTTGTGAAGTTCAAATTTGTTTTAAACTTTACTAAATGAAAGTACATTTTAAATCGTACTTAACTGTATGGATTGAAATAAGTAATTCGTGAAATTAAAATTGGCCGGATTTATTTTTAGAAATATTAAATACATAAATATTTTGATCAAAAACCATAAGTAAAATTCACTAATAAAAGGGAAGATCAACAGTTCGGCATTTAACACTCCATTACTCGCATAAATAATATATTTCACGGTTACATGCGTAAAAGGACTTTGGGGAAAAGAATCAATCAAATTTTTGTTGTTCGTTGTCTTGACAAAAATTATTAAAATTATCTAATACTTGTTTGCATTTTTGTAGAAATAAATGTGTATTGTGTTGTGCTTTTTATTGTCTACATCATAAAGTGTGGATTTGAATTGTTTTGTAGCAGTTTCTTCTAATAATTAGATACTTATTTTAGTCCAGTGCATTTAGGAAATTTTTATAGGGAGCGGTGACCCACCATTTTTTTATACTTTTTTTTTACCCTCCATTCGAAAGGGTTTTCCTAGACGAGTTTAACCCTAAGTTTGCGCACCTCTAAAACCAACCCTTTCTCCGCCATCTTGGATTTGGTGTTTTTTTGTAATTTTCATATCTAGCGTTCTAGTTATCGCACAGTTAGAAACTCAGTGTCTTTGGATTTGTTTTGAGTTATATTTTCAACAACTTTATATGACAAAAAACTGTGCGTTTAACGGGAAAAAAATTATTGCTTTTAGGGCCCTACACACCAACGTACATGTCTTAATACATGGATGTACGTGCATTAACGCGCACTCAATAACGTGAACGTCGATTGTCCTACAGACGCACATACTTAACCATCAGGTTGTTTATCTATGACCATCAGTTTTGGTCCTGATTTCGAGGGTTGTGCACGATGTCGAAAGAAACCGATGAGTTAGCGTTAATGGCAGTGGCGTGCACATATGTAATTAAAGAAAAATTAAGTACGTAAAAGTCGCCGTCGTCGTCGCATATGGTGTAAAACTGGCTTTTAAAGCGACAAACATATTCCCATATTAACCTATTGGAAGAATTGAGGTTAGAACCGGATGATTGGCGCAATTATCTAAGGATGGATGAAAATACATACGTAGAACTATTGAATTTGGTTACTCCATTAATACAGCGCCAAAACACGGTAATGAGATCAGCAATTACTGCTCATGAGCGCTTAACTGCAACTCTTAGATATTTAGCAACTGGGCGGAACTATCAAGATTTAAAATTTACGACTATAATCTCTCCACAAGCGTTAAGTCAAATTATTCCCGAAACATGTTCAGCGATATACCGGGTACTACAAGAAAAATACATACAGGTAAAATCTTTTTTTATTTTAATTCTGTTACAAATGAATGAAAAGAAAACACTGGATATAATAATATATGTAATAATAAAAACACTGCATTGTCTTAAAAATATATACCTTACTTATTAACCAAAGGTAGGAGGCTGTGTTGCACTCTCTTGGCCAGGGTTGTAAGCAGCATAATAAGCTGACGCGTTGCTAAACGGGGAATTAGTTAAATTTGTCAACTGATAATTGTTACTGTTGCTTGACTGCGAATAGGGCGGAGAATATGGCAAAAACATGTTATTGGTATTTGTTATCTGTTGCGTAGTGTTGGATGTAATTATTGTAGTTTTTTCGTTTACTCTGCCTAATTCTGCTTGAAATAAGAGATCATTAATTAGCTTCTCGGTGTACAGTTTAGTTTCCTTTGACAGTCGGCGCAGTTTGGCAGCAATATTTTGCCGATGATTGCAAACTCATCCTCAGCAGCAGTGTTATTGAGCCTGGCATTAACGACTTCTAAAATTTGATCCGCCTTGTCCGCCTGCTGGAAAATTTTGCGTTTTCTGTTTTTGCTGGTACTTTCTTGTGATCTGCTAGTTGTTGAATTAGATGGTGAAAGCAGACTCCGGTCTGGCGAGGGTGGACTTTCAATTCGAGTGTTTTCAATATCATCCATCTGTAGCAGTAAAAAAAAATTCAATAACATAACTTCATTTTCAGTTTCCTGCAAATGAATCGGAATGGATGCAAATTGCTCAAGAATTCGCACTACATTGTAATTTCCCAAACTGTTTGGGAGCGGTGGATGGCAAGCATGTTCGTATAATTCCTCCACCCCAAAGTGGGGCGTATTATCATAATTACAAGGGTTACAACAGTTTAGTTCTTATGGCTATAGCTAATGCAAATTATGAATTTGTTATGGTCGATTTTGGTGTCAATGGTCGAATATCCGATGGAGGAGTTATTGCATATACTCAGTTTTATAAGAAATTAAAACGTGGTACTTTACGTCTACCGTCCCCATCACATCTACAAAACACACAACTCCCTTACGTGTTTGTTGGAGACGAAGCTTTTGGGTTACGTTGTGACTTTTAAAGCCCTACAGCCAGAAAGATCTTAACCATGACAAAAAGATATTTAATTATCGATTATCGCGTGCGAGATGCAAAATTGAGAACGCGTTTGGGATATTGGCAGCAAGATTTCAAATATTTCAAACTGCTATATGCTTAAAATTAGACGCAATTGATAAAGTCGTAATGGCGTGCTGTGTTCTTCATAATTTTTTAAGGAGAAGTTGTGCCAACTCATATACACCAACAGAGGTCTTTGACCACGAAAACGTAACAGAAGGAAACATACAATTGGGACTACGCACAAATCCTACTAATCTGGCAGATTTGCAAGGATGCTATAGCAGAAATTTCAGCAGTGAGGCCAAAGAGGTGCGACAATCCTTTATGCGATATTTTAATGAAGAAGGCGCTGTATCTTGGCAAGAACGAATGATACGTTAAATAAAATATATTAACTTATAGTAAACCATCATTAAACCGATTAGCTTCAAAATTTATATTCTGCATTTTTATTTTCCCAAAATCTGTGAATTCTATTATGGGTGTATAAATTAAAAATCCACCACCTGTTGAATTTTGTTGGTAAAAATTAAAATCCCCTGAATAAATTTTTATTACTTTTGGTTGGTAATACCGACAAATCGCTTGAAAATTCGATTTTTATTGAATTATGTCAGTTTATGATAGCTTTGTCTTTGGAAACTTTGAAAATGCCCCGATAACGAAGCAATCTACTAAATTTCAAATTAAGGGAAGCCGTTGTGAAATTCCTCGAGGAATTTTTTTCACCAAAAATATAACTAAACAGTGTTGCCGGTTGAATTTTTGAGCCTTCTTGCCGCTTTGCTGGTCTTTTAATAAAAAAACAGATATTACATGCTACGAGACTTTCTTACCTCTTTGTCACTTTCAGCGAGATTCTCGTTGTCGTCATCTGTTTGACCGTTTTCTTCCTCGTTGTCGACGTCTGCAGGTATGTTAGATATGGACTCCCTGGGAACGTCTTGATCTTTTACGAAAATTAATAAATCATAGTACCATAAAGACGGTACATAGATTTCATCCGTTCCGGCGCCACTATGTGCAGAATCCCGCACTTTTTTATGTTCCCTTCGGAAGCCACCCCGGAGGGTATTAATTTTATTGATGACTGTTGCCTTTGTTGCTGAAGGTTGAATTATTTGCAGTTTGTTCAGTAACAACTTGTAAGCCTCATTTTTTTAGTCTTATCCAAATATTCCTTGCATTTCGTTTGCCACAGACAAGGGTGGGCTCTATAAATTTCAATGAATTCCCGCACAAAATCACGCGACATTGCTCTAAAGTCAGACACCACTTAACCCTAAAATAAATAGAATTTCACAAATAATTATGTACTTTTAAAGCATTTTATCTTATAAAAAACAAGTTAAAACTTACCAGTCTACGCCTCTGACCAACTCACGTCTAAATGCATCCACATGTTGATACTTTTGCACATGTTGGATGCACGTGCGTTCAAAATTTCTGGCGAAAACAGATATTTTAACGTGACGTTGTTCTTCAACGTGCATTCAAAAACTTGACGTTATTTTGCATACACACTAACGTTATTGAGTGCGCGTTAACGCACGTACGTTCATGTATTAAGACATGTACGTTGGTGTGTAGGGCCCTAAAGATAAAGTAATTTCTAGCATAGTCCCGATACGACCATTTCTCGCCCGGCAATCGACGTGCAAAGTTGCTATGTTGAACTACGCTGAATAGCGCTCGCGCTACACGCTGCATTTTGTCGTAATTTATTAAAATAAACGATTGTTATGCATTATACATTGTTTAAATATCCCTGTGTTCAATAAAAATTTTGTAGGGGTGAATTTTTATTTAAAAATGAACATTTTGATGGGTATAATGATGTCTTGATTCTTTCCAAATGTTATTCATTTACACTATTGCTATATTGCTGTTTGTTACTAACTTATTGGTACAAATTCCTTTTTTTTGAACGCAAAACTGTGTTTATATTGAACCAATTAATATTTTGACGGATTTTAGATTTATAAACATATTTTTTTCTGCGTTTTCCGAACTCAATTCCGCACCACCCTTGAGGTTGAGTTCACGGCCTGTTTTTTTTTTCATGTGGTTTCTCCAATAGAGGTCTATTCTAAAGTTTTCATTTTTTCTTTAGTGAATTTCTCATTCTGTTATGATATCAATAACCATCGTCTTCTTTATTCTCACTTATCACAGGTGGTTTGCTTGGTTCTCTTCTCAATGAAGCGGTTGATCTGGATAAAGGTACCATCGTTGAAAGTTCGTCATCAACTTCGTCGTCTTCGTCATTCCGGTCCTCTACATCTTCTTTAGCGGTCGTGCAAGTTTCTCCACGGCAAGTCTTGCACAAAGCAGAACATTTCAGACCTGCTGTACATCCACAGGATACAATGTTCAGAAGTTTGCGTGGTATCGGTTCCTGATCAAAGCGCATTTTTCTCTGCACCGATCCACTTTTGCACTTGATGATATGTTTGAAGAAAATGTTGTCTCACTGTTTGTTTTCGCAAGCTGACCTGAAAACCAAAACCGATTGTCGCGTTTACCTTCCACGAGCCTAACAGCGAGGGAACATTCTCTTCAAACATATCATCAAGTGCAAAAGTGGATCTGTGCAGAGATAAATGCACTTGGAGCCAATGACAACCGATCCGCATACTTCTGGACATTGTATACAGATGATGTACAACCAACTGTAGCAGGGCTTGTGGATGGCGAAAAGTAGGTTTGAAATGTTCTGTTTTGTGCAAGATGTGCTGTGGAGAAACCTGCACGACCACGAAAGAAGTTGTAGAGGACTCGAATGACTAAGACGACGAAGTTGATGACACACTTTCAACGATGGTACCTTTACCAAGATCAACCGATTCATTAAAAAGAAAAACAACCAATCACCTGTGATAATTGAGAATGAAAATGATGGCTATCAATATCGTGGCAGGGTGAGAAATTCACTAAAGAAAAAATTAAAACTGTGGAGTAGGTCTATCGGGGTAACCAAATGAAAAAAAAACGCGCTGTGAACTTAACATTAAGGGTGATGCGGAATTGAGTTCTGAAAAAGCAGAAAAAAAATTCTCCATAAAGAAGAATATAAACACAGTTTTGCGTTAAAAAAAAAGCAGTTTCTTACTGTATCAATAAATTATAAATAAAGAGCAATAGTGTAATTGATTAATATTTGGAAAGAATAAAGTCATTATTAAAACGATCGAAATGTTTATTTTTTGATCCACTCAACGAAATTTTTATTAAACAAATAGGTATATTTAAACAATGTATCATGCATAAAAATTGTTTATTGTAATAAATGAACGGGGGACAAGTCGTATTACGACGAAATGCAGCGCGGAGTGCCAACGCTATTCAGCGTATTTCAAAATCCCGCCCGGAACATAGCAACTTTGCGCGTCGATTGATGGACGAGAAATAGTTGTATCGTGATAATTTTTTTTTGTGAATTTTAGAAATCTTTAATAAGGTTTTGCCACGAAAAAGCGTCAAGTGGACTGGAAAAAAGATAGGAGCCGAAAAAGAAAAAAAACTTTTTTTTTTAAGTTCTTCTGTTGACTTTGAAGAGCAATAACTTTTTTTCCGTTAAACGCACAGTTTCTTGATCCGATGCATAATCTATCTATATAAAAATCAATGCCACTTTTTGTTGTAATTTTATAACTCAAGAACGGGGTTACCTATTCAAACCAAATGTTTAGTCTTTGTTTGGACTATTTAGTAGATGGTTTATGTGAAGTTTGCACAAAATCGGTCGAGCGGTTTTTCATAAAATATTTGCGATCGGACGCATACTTTCAGAGATATGATTTTTTGAAAATCAAGGCGTAGCGAAGCGCGGCGGGACATCTAGTTACATAGAAAAGTTATGGCAGAACAATTGATGGAAATTTATATTATATAACTTGTATTTAATTATTATTTTAAAGGGCATTTTTTTTTATTTTTCGAGCAAAATTTTCTAACCGAATTCTAGTGTTAGCACCGGAGTGAGTGCACGACGCACTTTCTATACGCTCTTATATGTTTATTTTATTGATCGATTTTTTAAAAATCGCTTTCTGATCCTTCTACGGTTTTACATTTACCAAAGAATACCAAGAAATTAAAAGGCAAAAACACTAATGTTTAAAAAAACTTAATTAGTTTAATATTAATTGAATTTAGGCACATACTTAATCGTTACATTAATGTATAGGCCGATTTTTTTACTATCATTTATTTATTTTTGTCGTTCTCATTTATAATAAAAAAGGGTATATTATTATTTTTTCACAACTGAAAAAAATTACATTTCTTTCGTTTACTTGGTTCACTGTTAAATACGGACTTAATATATTTGTATACATTTTCGCTAAGAATTTTAAAACCTAAGAAGCAATTGGGATCAAGAAAATAATATGCGTAACGAACAAAGAACTTTTGATAAAAGGTAATGCGAAATGAGTAGGGATCATGAGGAAAACTTTGGAAGAAAATCGGCTTTTACATAAAGCCAATTTACGTGTACCACATTCAGATTCGGCTTAGTGTGCATTATTTACTAACATTATACAGGATGTTCATAAATTATTCGGTCACACCCCTACAATAAATTCGTTTTCCGAGAGAATTGAATTTATTAAAGAACACATGAATGAATAATTTAATATTTCTGGTAATTTGAAATGTAATAAACCAGTTGACTTTAATCAATTAAAATAAACAAGACGTTGCCACTTTTGTTTGTAGGAGAAAAGGTCTTAAACGGACAAATAAGTGCGGGTATTACGAATGAAGATGTTGAAAGAAAGAATTCCACGTGTGAAACAGGCGTGAGTTTGAACCCACAACTAAAGTGGTTAGATGAGATTCGGCATTGATTTTAAAGCTTATTGAAATGATGCACGTGCTTTATTGTTAATGTTTCTAGTATACAACGAAGCTTTCACTGTTGAATTGTTTCCATTAGTTCAATTGTGATGTAAATTAGTTGAAACGAATTTTCGTATCGATTTTCCAATAAATAATTGGTCGATACTACTAACACATTTAATTTTAAATATCCATAATTAATTGGTAATTAATGTAAGGAAGTTGCCGAGTTATTATTAATGTGCTTAAGTACGAACCTTTAAGTTGTTGGATATGTTTAGAGTCTTGTGTCATGTTTTATTATGTCTTCTACACCTGCTGTTTTCATTCTTCTAAAATGTTACGCTACATTACATTTTAAAATCGAAACTCTGTAAGAAACGTTTCATTTAATTCAATTTCTTTTATCATGCGTCTTGCGGTTAAGAACGGCCTAAAGTATCGTTTGTGATTAAACCTGTCAAAATGCCAAGGAAAACTTTAGTTGTTATCAATTACCTCGTAGTGATTTTCTCCGACGAACGCCGGTTTCTCATTTTTAATAAGTTTGTCTGCATGGCCAGATTTCGAATTTGACGGAAAATCTACTTTTTTTCGGGTCAAGTTTATTTATTCTTGCTACGAATGTTGATTTTTTGTTTCCTTTTGTTTATTCAATGGATTAAATCCTTCGAATGTTTGTTTACATGTGTGATTCTTGTCTTTAGCATCCGCATTCGATTTTTTCGAATGCTCCAGGAGTTGACAAACTTAATTTGAATTCTATAAATTTAATTACACCTTACTGTGTAATTAACTCATTTATAACTCATGCTTTGAAACTGGACTTATTCCTACCTTATGGAAAAAAGCGTTGATTATACCCATTCCAAAAACGAGTGTGCCTACTCAAATCTATGACCTTAGGCCTCTTCTACCAATATTAGCTAAAATAATGGAAAAACTTGCTGCGGAACAATTATACGAATTTATTAACTTTGTCTTGCCGATAAGGCAGTCGGGATTTCGAAAGTACCACAGTACCAATACTGCTCTTTTAAGTGTTACCAATGATATAATTAAAGCCAGAGATCAATCAAAAATCACAATTTTAGTAATGCTCGACTTTAGCAAAGCCTTCAACGTTATAAATCACGAATTATTAATTGCCAAACTACATTTTTATGGAGCCTCGTATACGTGTATTCAGTGGTTCAAAAACTACCACAGTATTCGTAAATGGAATGCCCGCTCCTTTTCACCATATTTACTTCAGATTTGCCCAATTACGTTACGAATGAAGTTCACCTACACTTATACGCGGATGACACTCAGGTGTATATATCGTGTGCCTCTAGTGCCGGGATTCCCAAAGTGGTCCAGGTGGACCCCCAGGGGTCCACGGGAGCCCGATAGGGGTCTACGCTTGCGTGGAAAAAAATTGGGGGTCCACAACTCGTTAACGGGGGTCTATAAAAATGTATTAGGTGACCCGACTTGACTTCTCCTATGAATAAGGGGGACAATAATATATATAGGCAGACAATATTATAAGAAGCTTGACTTCTCCTATGAATATAGGAAGACAATATTATAAGAAGCTCAGCAATTGTTTTTGTAAGAACTTGCATATTCCATATTCAGAAAGAGCGTGTCAAGACTTGCCGATGCCGCGCCGCCCGCCCGCCTAATTAAAGTCGTGTCTGAACTTGCATGAACTTGTTGGATTTTTCTTTAATATAAATACGAATGCGAATGATAAACATTACTCAGTTGTTTCCGAATTTCAAAAAGAAAGTGTACCTATATAAGTGTTCACCAGTGACGGAAGTAGTTTTCAGACTTTTGAAAATTAAAGTGAATTGATATTATTGTTTGCCAGTGTTGGAAAAGTAAGTACCTACCTATCTATTTGTTGGCAACTTGTATCTTAAAAGCCACTTCTATTATGTTTGTTAAATCATTTTAAGATTACTTAACAAACATTTTTTCATATTTACAGGTAAGTAATTGATACGAAACATGGCTGAATCTAAGAAGCAGTGTCGACAGTACAGTGTTGAATATTTGAAATTTGGTTTTCTTCCATCAAATACAGACAAGCGATTACCCATGTGGCTTTTATGCAACAAAGTCTTGAGCAATGACTCTATGAAACCATCGAAGCTGGAAGATCATCTAAGAAGGTGTCATCCTGACAAAATAGGTAAGGATTTGAAATATTTCCAAACATTGAAGGAAAAGTATGAAAAGAGACCCACCGTGCATAGTATGTTCGCTTCAACGTCTGAAAGCAACGACGATGGCTTGCGGGCATCTTACAATATCTCATTACTTATAGCAAAATCTGGGAAATCGCATACCATTGGAGAGGAGTTAATTTTGCCTGCTGTTGAAGAGGTCTTAAAACTGTCCTGCACAAATCTTCATTTGACATACTTAAAAGAATTCCTTTGAGTAACAACATTGTACAAAGACGTATTGATGAAATGAGCTCTGATGTTGAAAGTTTCTTGTGTAATTATCTGCAAACAACTCATTTTTCTATTCAACTGGACGAGTCAACTTTACCCGGCAATGAAGCATTATTATTGGCATATGTTCGATTTATCAAAGGCGAACAAATGTTTGAAGATTTACTATTCGCGAAAACTTTGAAGACTGACACTAAAGGTGAATCAATTTTTAATGTTCTGAATGATTTTATTTCGGTGGCAACAGATGGAGCTCCTGCCATGGTCGGGCGATATCGTGGGTTTATAAGTCATCTTAAAAGGATTATACCAGAGGTAATTGCAATTCACTGTGTCATCCACCGACAACATCTAGTAGCGAAAAAATTGAGTGATAGATTGCACCAAGCGCTTCAATTTGTGATTAATGCAGTTAACAAAATAAGAAGCAATGCATTAAATACGCGCTTATTTGCACAGTTGTGCGAAGAAAATGATGAGGACTTCCAACGATTGCTGCTACATACCGAAGTACGCTGGTTGTCGAAAGGTGCATGTCTATCAAGATTCTATTTGCTTTTCGACTCTGTTTTAGAGTTTCTGAACACTAAAGATCCTGTTTTAAAAGAAAACCTCATGAATTTCATAGCAGACATTGCGTATTTGACAGATTTGTTCAAAAAATTCAATGACCTCAACCTACAGTTACAAGGGGACAGCCTCAATTTGATAAAAACAAAGAGTGAAATTTCAGTTTTTCTTGGTAAACTGAAACTTATGAAGCAAAATATTGGTCGACGTGAATTTTCCCAGTTTCCAAATTTATCGCAGGTAGAATGCCTCGACGAAGATATTCAGACGTATGTTCAACCGTTGATTGCCCTGTATGATGATTTTAAAATCAGATTTGAAGACATTCTGTCGATGGATATACCACCATGGATAATAAATCCATATGATGAAACTAAAGTGGAAAATGTGGTACTGCAAGAAGAGCTACTCGAGCTTAGCACTAATGAGGATCTCAAAGTAGCATTCAAAGAGGGTATCAATCATTTTGGCTGCAGGCACAAATACCTGAAAAATATCCAGGACTGTGGGGAATTGTGCAAAATTTCTCATAGCGTTTCCTTCGTCATATCTTGTCGAACGCAGTTTTAGTGCCGTAACAAACTTGTTGACAAAAAAACGGAGCAGATTAAATATTACAGAGTGAGGAGATTTACGGTTATACTTAACTAAACTCAAGCCAAATATTGATCATTTGCTGTCAATTCACCAAGTACATCCCTCCCATTAAAATTATAACTTTTATCTCAGATTACAATGGTAATCTGAGATAAAGTTAACATCAAAACTAATAATCATTATTAGTTTTCATGTTAAATTTTGATTCTACTAAGACTGTTATAACAACATAATTAAAAGTGTAGTAATTTTTGTGTTTGAATAAATAGCTACAAAACAAGAAAATATTTATTTTTACTTTTTACCACTCCGAAGTGGGAGATTATTGGTTTCTTGTACTGTGAGTCAATCTTAGAATACAAAAAGTAAAGTAGGAATCCAACTGTTGGATGAAGACGCTTTTTAGACTGGCTTTGAAACTTAGCTTGAATGACAATACTCACAGCATAATCAAAGCAATATAAATTCTCACCTTTTTTTCGAAAACTTTCAACTTATAGTTGATTGAAAAATAGCCACAACACAGATTTACATAGACATACTTTTTTCGGGTTTTGGAAGTAAGTTAGTAAATGTAATAGCTGCAGGGGGTCCACCAGATCCAGCAAAATGTTTAAAGTGGTCTATGAGAAAAAAAAGTATGGGAACCACTGAGTGAAATAAATAGTGCCATAGATATAATGAATAGAAACTTAGATAATATATTCATTTGGGCAAGTAAGAATGGACTTATACTCAACCCAATAAAATCTAAAGCGTTGTGCTGTGGTTCAAAAGCTGATCGTGCTCGTGCATTCCAACTATTGACCTCTTGTGTAACTATTAATGGTAAATTAATTCAATTTGTGGATAGTGTCAAGAATATTGGTGTGACCATTGATTGTAATCTGTCGTTTGAGCAGTTTGCAATGCAACTACTATCTAAGGCCTATGCCAAATTCAAATCTATCTACAAGTTTAAGCATATTTTACCACCAAATGTAAAATGGACATTAAGTAATTCTTTAATCTTAAGCAATCTCAATTATTGCTTTTCAACTTACTATTTCTCACTAACTGATTATTACAAACTAAAATTCAAAAGTTACAAAACTCTTGCTTACGTTACTCTTTTAATATTAATCATTTTTCGCATGTTACACCTTTTTACAAGTTAGAAATCTTAAAACTTGAAACTCAGTTTAAACTGCAAATTTTGAAATTACTATGGCATTTGATAAGTCATAAGCAGCCTAAATATTTATACGACTTGCTTTATACAAGGTCAGCAGCTCATAATGTCAATATAAGGTCCAAAAATAAATATACCATACCTTCTCACAAAACGTTCAAATTTAAAAGTTCATTTGAGTACTTAAACAAATTTCAACTGAATATTGACAAGAAATCATGGTCTACTACTAAAAAGGAGCTGAAACTAATTTTACTAAAAGAGCAAAAAAACTTGCAGGTATAGGACTTACTTTTGTAATTATTTTTAGTATTTTAATAATTTTTTTTAATACACAATAAATACTATTATTATTATTATTATTACTGCTTGTTGAAGTCAAGTAATTACTTATAGGATCAAGAAGTTTAAACAAAATTTTGTATGATTAGATTACAAACAACTGTTACCCAAGTCAATAGAGCAAATAATAATTAAATTGTAAATAGTTAAAGTACCTTATAGTCATGTTTTATACCGAAAATAATTGTCATTATATTGTTTATTAACATTTAAATGAAAAAAACGTGCTTTTTTCAGTTGAGTAAAAAGTAATGAACCAACGTTAATGGTGTCAAAAGAAAAGTTGTAGAGTATAAAAATACGAATAAAATGAGCGCTAACTTCTCTCGATCGGATAATAATTTTCCGAGAAAAAAAGGAAAAAGTGAAATATTTACGTTTTTATTTCGAAATTCGTAGATCCGTCATGTTTTGAGATGTAGCGTAAATCTTTCGAGAAATAGGAGGTAATTAAACGTACTTAATTGTGTGCAACACCCTGTAATTGTCGGGCAATTAGTTTATGCATAATTGCGATTTAAATTTTTTAGTGCTACATTTTCAATCGAGACTGAATGCTCGTGCGGCGGTCCAATTGTTAGGAATACGTTTGAACGTGAAATGGATAGGAACAAATGTATACTCGTATTCTTATTTTTCGATAAAATGATATTTGCCACGCGAAAAATAATGCAAAGATGACTGAAAGTGACCGAGAGGAGGAGGCGATGGAGTGGTGGAGATACACTGCTGCTAGCAGCGCTCTTATAATCGCAGTTCCCCTCTAACGGGGCTGGCGGCTGGTTACCCCCACCACTTCGTTTTCTCGTTCTTGGTCATCTTTGCATGCATGCGTGTTAAATATCATTTTATCGAAAAATGAGAATATACGTTTTGTTCCTTTCCATTTCACATTCAAAACTATTTTTTATTTCTGACAATCGTACCATTATTTAAATTACTTCTTGATTCTATAAGTAATTACTACATGACAGTAATTGTTTTAAAAGTACTACTTCCATTAACATCAATTATAGAATTGAAAATTTTATTGTCTACAACTTTTATTCGAACTATTTTTTATAAACACGAATTTTTTTCATCGTTTTCAAACATTTCGAGTTTTTGTCTGGTTCAAAGGAGAAAAAACGGGTCTTTTGGTTCGAGGAAACGGGTATAAAAATTGATCAAAAGTTATACGCTTTTTATACGTTCTTACACGTTTATTAGTATTGGAGCGATGTGGAGTTTTATTTTATTATTTTAACAAATATTCAAAGTGGTGTCCTTTACACTCAATACATAAGCGAAAACTTTTTCGAAATGATTGCTGAACTCTGGATAACATATTTGGCGTTATGGAACGAAATGCTTCTTTTATTCGTACTTACATATCGTTAGGTGTCGTTGGCGGTGTATTGGAAACAATATTTTTAACAAAATTGTCGAGACTTGTTGGGTCTGGACACCTGGATGGCCACTCCTGTGGACCTCCTCGCCCTATCCATCTATTGTGATATTGCCCATCTAATTAATTCCTAACACGTCTATGAAAGTGTGCAAGAGCACCATCTAGCTGCATCCACATTCGTTGACGAATATTAAGTGGAATAGTTTCCAATAGTATAGGCTAATTGTTCCTAACAAATCTAAGAAACATGGCGCCGTTTAAGTGGCCATCAAAAAAGTATGGACCTACCATTTGCGTTCCGATTACTCTACTCCACACGTTAACACAGCATCTGTGCTGGTGATCAAGGGTTCTAAAAATATTAGGATGTCTATTAACTAATCCGTTGTTATGAAAACTTGACTCATCAGAAAAAAGCACGTATTCAAAAAAATTTTCATCATCACCAAATTTTTCTAGAACCCATAAACAAAAATTCAGTCGTCGATCATAATCTTCTTCAAAAAGTTGAAATTTTGTGTTTTTTAATTATTCTTTGGATGCTCTGTCTGCTTATTCCAGTTGCTTCATTTATTCTTCTACCAGAGATTCCATCATTTTCCTCATTTTCGGTAACCGATTTTTGTCGTTCGGGCTTAGTATAAGACACACTGCCTGATGCGCAACAACTTTTCCAATGAACGCTTATTAGGGTGGTGCCTGTTAGGATACCTTTCGGCATATACTCTTGACGCTAATAAACAGTTTTTTTCACGCTGACCGATTACCAAGATCAATTCGTTCTTCCTGGGGGTAAGTTCTCATTTTAACTAACGAAGTGTGACAATCTCGAAAAACAATTTAAAACTACTTTAAACAACGATAATCGTTTGACTAACAAATAGTGTCACTGTCAACGTTTGTAATTCCACATCTTTAAATTTTTTGGAGAGTGAATTTAGATTTAGAATTTTTATTTAATAATTCTAATTGGATTTTCTTTTGAATAATTTAACCCACGTACTACAACTGGTGCAGGTTTTCTTGTTTCTTTTTTACTTAGTTTATGTGATACCTATTTTCTAAAGTTTCTATGGCATTTTGTCACAAATTATACAGAACTATTCATATACGTACATTACTTTAGGCAAAATTTTGTTAGACAGAACTAGTTTTACTGATTCATCAACTAGTAGAAGAATAACTTACGCCGTTTAGTCTCCAACTTGTGCAATAGTGACGAAAGTATAAGATTTTTTTTTAAATTGTTGTGAATAGGCACGGAAAACTTCATTTACTAATAACCTGCTTTGCCACACCCCGAATTTTAATGCTCTAAGTTTGTAGACCGACAGAAAGGAGGTATCTAAATGAGGATTTCTGACACGTGTATTTCTTACTATATTTTCTATTCCCCAGGTATTTTATTAAGTAAATGTAAAAATTTGGTTTGGTGGTTCCGATTTTTTAGAACAGAATCTTCTGGCTCTAACTATTGTTACAAATTGTAAAATACCGCAATTTTAGCATAACAAATGACAACAGCGTACTAGAAAAAAATGCTCAGTAGAGCACTATAGTGAACAAATATTATTTTATCGTAGTTTTTTGATGCAGAAAAAGGGATTAAAAAAATTCTTCTAACATTACTTCGAAAACTTGACACAGAATTTTTTTATTCAATATTTTATAGTTTGATGAATCTCTTGTCGTGCATAATTTAACAAATAAACATGCTACCCACACCGGTTGTATTAATTATTCATACACACTTTGTCACGCATATCTTATATCTTGGCATATTCGTTTTTTACCTGTGTTACGAAAATGCGGTTATTTGATGTAGATGTGCATTATTGAACACTTT
This sequence comes from Abscondita cerata, assembly GCA_030710515.1. Classification (NCBI taxonomy): domain Eukaryota; kingdom Metazoa; phylum Arthropoda; class Insecta; order Coleoptera; family Lampyridae; genus Abscondita; species Abscondita cerata. The sequence goes on along the minus strand of JALBCR010004309.1, from coordinate 68,823 downwards.
GACCGCATCCCGACTTTGTAGACTCCTGTGAACTTTGTTACTTATTCTCTTGTGTAGTCGGATGTACTACATTTGTTTCTGTTTTGTTGAATCGGTTGTTAATTGAGTCTTCCGATTGTGCAGGATGCTTGCACATGATTTAAGATTGCTTGTTATTATATGATTTTATACAGCTTTTGTGCAGTTTGTTTTACGATAAAATAAAACTTTCGAGTTTGTGTGTATAAACGCGTTAATCCCAGGAAATACTAATCCGATTTGAATTTTTTATCTTACTTATCTTATCGATTAAATTACTTTTGTTTTTTCGAAAACGAATGTAACCGAATTAATTTTTGTTAAGTTTGTTGGCTGTTATCTGACAGCAACTTGAATTATTAAGATTTTTTATCGTCAAAATTTAAATATAATGCACAATACGTTCCAGAATTATTGTTCAAAATTCAGGGGTATATTTTTTGGAAGAAACATTTGTCGATTTTCATTTTTGATGCAGGGTGAGGCACCATCTCGGGCACCATCAACTTCAGTTTTTCCAATTATATCGCCTATTTTTTATTATACCCTCTAAATGCATAAGTACGGCATATGCATATGCACTTCTTTGACGTAGGAACAGCCTTGCATAGTAAATCTAAATTTAAATTGTTAATCTACACTATACATATAGGCTTCCATCAAAAAATGCTGGACTTCAGTAGAAGTTGGAATACGTTTTCTATAGCTACACCTTGTAATTTTTTCCCTTTGGTAATTGTTTTTATAATTTTTTTTGCTACCTTCACGTTATGGTACGTTAAGTTGCAAGCACAATTATACAGGTACCCAATTTTACAACATTCTTTTACCCATTCCGGAATCTCTATTTATCAAAATTTTGCTTATAATCGTCACACCAATATTTGCACGCACTGGCAACTTTCTGAACATTTAAAATAAGATAATAGACTTTGGAGATATTTTGAATAATACGAAAATGATCATAAGGATGCGCTGTAGACAGTGAAAATACAGAATTCAATCTATTTCAACAAATTTCAAATAGCCTCTTTTGAGTATTTAGAGTTTCTATAAGAATGGCGACACAGCGACGAACTGAAGGCGGAGGCTGGCGTCTTGACAATATCTAAAAAATGGGATAATACCAAATAAAACGTCTTCAAGTTTTTTGAAGACGATGAACTTCATATGGCTTGGAATTGGGATTCCCAAAATTTTATTAACTCAAGGCCAATGGTATATTGTTGTCGTGCGCTCAGTTAAGGATAACTGTAAAGATATCATGAAGATAACATCAGTTTGGAATTAAAACATTGCTCAGCTAAGCTGGAATTGGAAAGAATAGAAGCAGTGAATTCGCACTGAGTGGGATACATTAATCGCTCATCTAGGTAACTGTAGATTTTTTTCCGAGTTATCTTCATTGATCATAAATCTTTTGACAATAACGTTCCAATTAACTATCCTGATGAAGCGTAAATTTATTACGCGAAATATTGATATTTAATAACGGTACTTTGGTGAATTAACCCAAAATTAAAATTTTGTTTCCAATAAACCTTATCGGCCAGTTTTTTATCATTGGTTAACTTAAATTTTGAGTTTACTGTTATGGTATTAATTGTTGTCACAATTATCTCCTTGCAAATTAACCGAAAGTTAACCTTAACCAGAAATTTAAAAATTGCCCCTATTAATAATAAAAGTCCCCAAAAAGATGTGTGTTTACCACTGCCAAAATATGTTATATTGTCCTCGTTTAGTTTTTAATGTCAAACTCGGCCAAAGAAGCTACACTTTTTGGCCATGATAACAAATAACTATTGTAAAATAAAAAAAATATATATATATATGATCGGTCGTTTAGCCGTGGAGTGGAAGCGCCGCGATTGATCTCCCACGTCTGATCTGGAAGAAAACACTTCAAATACGTAACACGCAGACATCTTTTTTAATTTCACGAAGAAATAATTTGCTCTTAAATGTATTGAGTTTATCACGATAAACCTGAGAAAGGTCATTCCAACATTTTTCTTGAGAAAGTGTTTGCGATCAAAATTGTTGTTGATAAATCTCGTATTTAGCAGTATTTTGAACATTTGTTGCAATAGTATAGGGCAATTCCTCCGAAATGTCAACCTTAACTTGATTTTATAAGGATGCTAATTTATACGAGCTATATGGAGTTTAGAAGTAAATAGATTGTATTTTCTGCACACAGTATTATTATGAATTTCTATTGATATTTAACCTTCCATACATTTGATTTTACACGATTGTTGAAGATACATACATTGCTAAGCTGCAATTTTATAACAATTTGAATTAATTTTAAAATGTCTAAAAATTCAACACAATTAATATGTGAAATAATAATAATAAGAGATCATTTTTCCATTAGCTATTGTTATTAATCTTGGGCAATCTAATATACAGACTGTTTTATTAAGCTTGGTACGCGGCCATATCTCGAAACTATTGGTCTATCATATCCCAGCGAACTCCTTCCGATCTTCAAGTAGCTGTGGCGTTAGCAAGGACCTCGTTATCAGCATTACGTAAGACCATAACGAGATAAGTTATCGTTTTAAAAAACCAATTCATATTTTGCATGCGTTTGAAACCGAAGTACACGCGACATCAAGCGGTCATACCTTTAGTATTTACCTTTAGTATTTTAAGACAATTTGTGATTCAGAGTAACCTCTATACTCTCACGCTAGTGTTGTCGGCAGGAACTTCTTCAGAGTTTTGAGGGATTCGCAAATCGAAAGGCCTTTTGGTTTGGCGGAAGCTAAATCCTATATTTGAAACTTGTATTAGTAGTATTAGACACCGCGTTGTACGCGACGAATGTACATCTAGTTTCGTATTCACCAATCTTAAATTGGTACGCTATCCATAAAGTTTTAATAAACGAGAGACTTAACTGAATTATTTTAGACTTGATAGCGTACTACGAGTATTTAGTTATTGCGGCAGACTTTGTCGTTCTTATGAAATAATCCTAATATTTTACATTGTATGTGTTATATTTATTTGTCTTTTGTCTCTCTCTTTCTCTCTCTCTCTCTCTTAACTTGGCATTTTGTTGTGGCGTGTTAGATTTTAAGTAAAACCAGTTGAATTTCTACTAATCGGTTTTATTTCTCTCCGTTACCCAGTAGGTGGCGCCACGTTATTTAGCAGTTATTTCTTTCCGCTCTTCTAAGGACCTTCACCACCTCACAGACTGTAGCCGGACACTGCTGTATTAACGTTTATAAAGTCGGGATCCTCCAAGCATTTAGTACGCTACTTTGTGCCCAATATTTTTGTGTTCCTTCTGTTCTAGGTTGCATCGCTAGAGCCGTCACTTTAAATTTTAACTATTTGTTTATTTATGAACTGCAACTATTACACATTGTTTAACAGAGAGAACCTCACGTGTAAAGGAAACTGATTGTACTAACCCTCCCCCAATTATAACATAAGGTAGGATTTAGTACTTTTATTGTCAATGAACATCTCGATCCAGCGGTGTCGCTTCTGGTTTAATAACGAGGATTCAATCTCCCTCTGTCTCGCCCCATCCACATAGAGATAAAGCCACATAGAATAAGTAAATTTTGCTCTGTTGTTATGGATTAAATGCAGCTAGTTTGTGAAGCTGTCAATTACGATGTTGACCAGTTTAAGTTAACTCATAATTACCTTAAAACCGCATAAAGACAAGGCGAAGCACCTTTTTGTCGGTGCAGGGCTTTGGAACGTGTATTTTAGTCCCTCTTCGAGGTACCCTGCGCTGAATAAGAGCTCGTTTTTTTGCTGGTTCCTAGTAATTTATTAATAATTTACCCCTTTTATGCAAGTTAGTGCATTGTAAAACTTAATTCCTTACAATAGGGCTTCCTTGTTCGCCTTTTCTTGTTTTCTTAAACATTTAGGTTAACTCACAATATTACAAGCTGTTGATATTTTCGCATTGCTATTGGCTGTTGAGATTAAGCTATTAATATACTGCTTGGTAGCAACGTAAGTGTCTTCTTTGTTCACTAGCCATTTCATGATTGAATATACAGGGTGGGGCACTACCAACAAATTACTCTATAGCATAAAAACGACAAATAGTGTTAGAAATTTTAAAGCATACATATGTCAAGATTATTCGAAACCATATTTTAAGAATATTTTCGATTGTACAGGGTGCTCTAGAAACAAGTGCCATATCAAAGTTGGGTTATTTTAGATAAATCATCTTGTATTTTCTTCTATTTTTGAATTATACGATTAAAAATAAACTATCGGAAGAGGCATATTGTCAAGAGCATCCTCTAAATCATCATTTGCACCAAATGTAGGTAACACTCTGATGTCAAATTATGATGGTAAACAAATGGTCCTACAATGGTTGTGCCTAAAATACCAGCCCACATATTGAAACCAAAACGATGTTGATGCTTTGAAGTTTTATTTACACGTGGATTGGTTTCAGACCAATAATGAACATTTCGTCTATTGAAAATGCCATTATTGGTTATCATACTTTTATCAGGCCATACTATTCGATAAGGAAAATTTATATTCTTCCTGGCATTTTATTGTGTACCATTCACAAAATGAGGACGTCGTTCTAAATCACCTTGTCTAAGTCCTTGACAAATCCTGTACTTATACGGATGTAATTTTTGTTTTATAATGTGCTGTTGATTTTGGTATACCAATATTTTGTTCAATCCGCGGACTGATATGCTGGGATCTTCAGTGACAGCTAACAAAACATGATTTATTTTTCCCTCATCACTGGTCTTTTGCCGAGAAGCTACATGTTTTTTAAAAGCACCATATGCTTTCAGATTTCCCACTAATTTGCTAAAAGTTCTTTTATTTGCCTGTCTCCTTTCGGGGTATTTCTGCAAATACATCTTCTCCGCAACTGAACAATTTTGCTGGGATAAAATAAAACATGCCACCATGTCGAACTTTTCTTTCTTAGAAACATAATTAAAACAAAAGGTAATAAGTATTACACAATAAGGTAAACACCAAACTATTGCCAAAACTTTAACGTTATTATCAATGAAAATGCGCTATTATCATCACATTCATTTGTTTTCCAGAGCATGCTATTGTCTTGGTGATAATGGTGTATTTGGATTTGAAAAATTTTTTACTATTAATTAAGTTTCCTGACAAAGAAAAGTTTGATTTGTGGTATATTTCAGCACCTACAAATAATTCCAGTGCTGTTCCGGATTACCTTAAATTAGTACATTGTTTGAGCCATTGGACCATTAGTAAACATTTAAATTACATGCATTTTCAATCGATATAGCTAATTGTTTATTTTTAAAAATTAAAAAACTGTGTAAAGGTCCGTAATAGGAAACCATAAAGTGTTAGACATCATTAAATTCGAAATAAGAAGTGCTTTCAGAATCTGATATCAAAACATACGGATCTTATTTTAAAAAAAGAAATTGATGATGGTTCCGCAAAGACGAAACGTCGGATTAAAAACTGACAATGCCACGTTAAAGACTATGAAAAGTTGCTATGGAGAAGTGTCATTGCTTTTGTTCTAGGTCAAATATTAACATCAGAAAAAAATAGTACGTATAATCAAAAAATCCAATGTTTTCACAAATCTCAAAAACTAAAAAAAATTCGGGGACTTCTAAACGTCATTTTCTTAGGCATTTGATTGCGCAAGTTTGTCCCGTTTAACCAAATCTGTATCTCTTAACGTTTCCAAGACCCCCATAGTGGCCCTTCTTATCTCGGACACAGTGTATACAGGAGTGAATGTAAATGTTTAGATCATTGTTTGTAGTAGCTATCGCAAATATCTTGAAAATCAATTTCTGCTAGTTTTCTTTGCTAGCGGAAGATTTCACTTGCTGTTCATAGCGGTCAGTTGTATTGCAAACGAAACCTTACAGTTATTTCAAATGGGTCAACAAGTTCCGATTTAAAAGTTTAATGCAATTTAATGCCATGATCATATGTAAACTATTTAAAATAACCAGAAAGTAAGTGAAAAAATATCCCTTGGGAAGAGCTAACCATCCTTTACATTCTTACTCTCTTGCACAAAGGAGAACGCTATTGATGGAACTATGTAGTACTGACTTTTTTTCACTTATATTAACGTCAAACAGTGAAATATCTCGACATAATTTGAAAACTAATAGTTTTTTTATTTTATTGTTCGTTGTTTTTATCCTTTTATTCTCATTTCGTAGCGAAAATAGTATTTATTGTTTGAGTTGATTTCCGTTTTTTTGCTAGAAGGATTGATCACTAGCTGCCGCTCTTGAGCACATTTTCGCTCTCGCGAAAGAGATGGAACTCTCTGTCTATAGTAAAATATACTATTTTTAACATAAGTGAAATGTGTGTCTAACGACATCTCATGTAACATCCGTCGTTACAGTTATCTGTTGGCATTGCTTACTATTGTTAACAAATTCAAGTTAGTAGGCTTTTGTTATACTATCGGTGGATTGCTTACATTTTTGGACAAATTGGTGGATCCAAAATACCCCACTTAATTTTTTTGGAAAATTTATTCTTATATTTTTCGTTATATTGAAAATTGTTTTTCTATGTTCATTCAACAGTATTGATTATATTTACAATTTTACATTTTTTACTTTCTTTTTAAAATTTTTTGATCCAACTGTAGTTATATATTTTTTTAATTTTGATTTACTGAAGCATTTTGTATAGGATGATATTTTGTTGCAGGAAGTATTACACACAATCTGCCAACCAAGCGGAAATGTCTTAAGAATAGTTATATTCAAGAAAAACGGGGTTCAAGCTATGGTGGAATATCCTTTTAATATAAACTTTATTTAATTTTAAACTTTATACGATATTATTCCTTAACTACTCTCACGTTCGATAGCTTAGACTCTGCAGTACGAGCGAAGGAGACATTACACGGCGCGGACATTTATTCGGGATGCTGTACGTTGAAGATAGATTTTGCTAAGGTAAGTGCAATTTGACGCAAATATTGAAGTCGGTATTGATTATCCACCGACCTCCCATTTATTTTTAACTCATAGTTTTAAGTGCAATAAATTTCGACAACGAAGAATTGGAACGAAATTTATATGCTACCGATTCGCCGTGTTTCGAGAAATTCTTGGCAACGACCGGTAAATTTGTTGATAAACATTGGTTTATGTGCATTTCTTGTTTGTGTAATGCTGACAAGTTTATGTTAAATTTTGCAGTTATTACATGTGAATTGCTCAGTAAACAAGGTTAAATAATATACTGTATTTGTTAAAGATGATCATAAGACGTTAACTGTGGCCCTTATTTTTAATGTGAATGAAAATATTTTTATGCGTGAAGATATATCGTTTTAAGCGCCAACAGTAATTTTGGATGACGTTTATGGGTGTTCTTGTATTATTATGTACTGGAAACGTAGTTACCACGACTATAATTGCATGTATTAAGGGTGTTTTTTTACAATGTTATCTATTCGGTTATGTATTGGTATTCCGTGCGTGTTTGCTATTTTACTTGCATGTCACATACCGAAGGCATCGACGCTATATAATATGTATGACAGTTGTCATTCTGGGGGTCAATAGCGTTTATTGTATTTTTGATACTGCTCCTTCTTTTGACTAACGTCAGTTCTTTATGTGTTACTAATGCAATTCGATCAAATAAAAATTCCTGACGTGTAGGTTTTCAGGTAAAGGATCTGGAATATGAAGGCAGATATTACATTCTCTCGAAGTGTCTTTTATTTACAAGGACGATTTATAAACTTTCTTCTTTGGAATTCTTTAATCTAATTATGTCTTGTTTTTATTTCATTTTTTCGATGTTATGTCGTCAATCTATTGAAAATGAAATCAAATAAAGGGTTTTTCATTAAGAGTGTCTGAACTTTAAAATCGAATAAAAAGCGTTGTGTGTGAGATATAACCGTAACGATATACAGGGTGTCCCACGACGATTAAGACAAGTAATATATCAGAATTGGGCAGTAGTAGATAATTATAATTTTGGGGGTGTAAATTAGAACAAATGTTGCATATTTTCTTGTTATTGTGTTACCCAATGAGGTATTTGTTTTTGGTCACGTGACGTCGCATTCAAAATTATTAATGGGACAACCTGTATATTTGAGCCTTTCTGTGTTCCTCCCGATAAAACAATTCCAACTAACTAGCACACTTTGGGGTCTAAAGTGATTAATTCAAGAGCTACAGGTACTTAAAGGATTGGAAGTTAAAAATTCAAATTGAATCCCTGTAATTTTCGGCTACAGATTTAGAAGATTTGAAAATACCTCATTGGGTAACACAATAACAAGAAAATATGCAACATTTGTTCTAATTTACACCCCAAAATTATAATTATCTACTACTGCCCAATTCTGATATATTACTTGTCTTAATCGTCGTGGGACACCATGTATATATATATACTACATTCAATACCATTATGTTTAAAAATGACATCATTCAAATGACGAAAGGTCCAATGTTGTACAAGTCGGGCTGGATCTCACCAATGGTTTGAATGATGTTGTTCTCCAGTTGGTCAAGTGTTATTGGTTTGTTGGTATAAACCTGCGACTTAACGTAGCCACAGAGAAAAAAATCTAAGGGAGTTAAATCGCACGATCTTGGCGGCAATGCCACTTCGCCTCTTCTGGAAATGACGCGTTCTGGGAACTTTTCTTGCAACAGCTCCAATGTAACGCCCAATATGTGACACGTTGCGCCGTCTTGTTGGAACTACATGTCCGCCAGGTGCATGTCATCCAATTGAGGCAAAATTGATGATTAAAAACACAGGGTGTCTCATCAATTTGAGCATAGGACATGTTAGTATGTATCGAAAGAGGACAACAAAAGACATCGATTGATGATTAAAAACATAGGGTGTCCCATTTGAATTAAGCGAGTTCTTGAGGTTCATATTGGCACGAGAATTTTCATAACCCTGTACATGCAATTCGAGTTTCCATTCATATGAGTGTTACTGTAACATATCGACAATTGCTACAACAAATTAGGAACTAAAATTTATTGATATCATCTTGAGATATGAACGATAACAATTCAGCATGATTTTAATTTTTTTTTTAATCGATATAACTAAAAACCAGTCTTTTTTTGGGTATGGCATAGTAATTAAACTACACCTTAAATGTTACGTAGAATCTGAAAATAAAATAAAAATAGCATGTTCTATTTGAAATAAGAAAGTTGATAGTTACTTCCGGTACAACCGGAAGTGCGGTATGAACGAAAATATTTTGTCTGAGTTCAGTGATGTCGAAAACACGCGCAGCACTATTTTCAGAAATTAGTTCTCCATATACTTTTAATATGCACGCTCGATGTGCCGGACCCTGTATAGAAAAATTTAAGTTAATATAGCTACACATTTTTGGAATACCTTATATAATAGTCAATAATATTTTCAGAATATGTATTCGTTTATGGCACATTTTTCACCAAATTTTGAAAATTATATCTTCTATCATAACTGCGCAATCGTCTGAGACCAAAACTAGGGGACACCCTGTCTATAAAGATTATATACTAGTAGGGCTCAAATTTGACAAAGCTGGAGCATTCAACAGGCAAGACAGGAAAATAAACCTTTATTCCATCGTATGAACATAGTAACTAACTCGAGCCAGCGTCTGAGTAGCAGTGACGGCGTGGATTTATTTTGTTGCGTGGGAAGTGTGGAACAGAAAATGCTACGAAATTGATATACGGAGGAGGAGCTAAGGGTAACTCCACCAATCCCTATTCTGCTTCATACATTAACTTATTCGATTGTTATATTAAATTAGGATCTTGATGAACCTTGGAAGTAACAGAATTGGTTGTCGGATACAAATGCTTTATTCAAAAACGTAGAGGACTGCGCACTAAAAAATTATTAGGGTCGAAACATCATGACATTGAAGTTGATAGGATACAATCAATCTTAAAATGTTATCGAACGAAAACAACTTTCACTCTACTCTCGTCCGAATGATTACTTTAAGAACGATTTCAAAGAATCGAGAAAACTTTTCATCAAAATCCAATAATATCGAGTAGCGTTTGCGTTTTACAAAAGTTCTCGTTTCTAAGAGGGCGTGTCAAATCTTGGCGTTTGTAAAAAGAATTTCGGCACATTTACAATTGCGAAGGAATGTGGTCGGTAAATGAAATGAATAATTCTGAAAAAGCTTTCAGTTTTAATTATGCTTCGAAGGTGGATGGAAAATAAGCCCCGGCTGAGCCTATATTACTGTAATCCAATTAATGAATTATTGAAATTTATTCATGTTCTAGTTTGAATATTTAAGTTTTCGTAGTTACGTTCAATTTTCCATCTGTTATGGCTTAAGAAAAATCGTTTTAATATTTTATATTATGTTTATAAGCTACTTATGTATTTTGCTTGTATTGAATTCTGTCCATTTAGGAGTTTTTGGGTTTTTCATTAGATTTTATGAAACAACACAGTAAAATGTTCTATTGCTTTTTTTAAATTTTCGTATTTTTTTGTCTGTCACAATTAAATGACCAAGGAGTGTTTCATACCTATATATACTTGCAGTCTTGTCGATATTGAACATGGATTTATGTGATGCTTTTGTAAGTTCAATTGTGTTGGTTCATTGAACTGGAAACACTAAGATAAATCTGTTAAAAAATTAGAGTGGTCGTAATCGACTGACTGGAAAAAATACTACTGCTCGGTGCAATAACATTTTTGTGCGTAAGCAAAATTGTACGCTCTTCAGATATTTTTAATCTAAATAATTCTACTATGTATCAATCAATTACGGTTATCTCGTCCGATGAATGATGTTTTTCCAGTTGCTAAAGCTTTCTGTTTAATTTAATGGATTCGAAGAGTTCCATAATACCACAGAGCAGAGCGCAATGCATACGTGTTATCGCATTGATATATCAAGGTGGTTGATATATAGATTTATTGCCACAAAGTAATTGTAAGGATTCAGGGTTTCTTTTATTTGCTTCTATTATTTATTTATTCGTATGGTACATTTTCATTATTGTATTGTGATGTAAGTGTTATGTATGATGCTCCAGAAGTTCAGTATAATCCTGTATAGTGTGGTGACGAAACCGTGTGCAATTGTGGATTTGTTCGTCTTGATAAAGCATTTGCTTTAAGGTATAGGGAAACCATTGCTAAACATGCCAACCCTTACTCACCTTAGAATTCAAATGTAATAATATTAATTAAGTGTGTAAACATTATAGAAGTTAAATGAGAACAAAAAATATAACAACGTAGTCACTGCTTGACGACATATAATGGACCGGTCCAAGCGCCAGTCACGACAATGACGAAAAAAATTAGCAGGATTCAGAAATAGCAAATAAAATAATAGAGAAACAGATAATCAGGGCAGAGAATACAAAATACTTCTATATGGATGCAGTTTGACTTTAATTACGAATCCAATTCATCGGGAGTTTAACTGGTCTTTTTACTAACGACCCAAGCACCCGCCTTCCGATCAATGATATAAGACGCCGTGGAAAACTTTTCTATTTTGCGTTTTGAACATGTCTATTAAATAGTACTCGTTAGCGTGCTAGAGAAAACTAGTTAACTTAAAAATAAATATAAATAGGATTCTATAACAAGCAGAAATTCGCTATACTTAACAATTTTTTTTTTAAATTTATAACATTGTGCAATTTAAGAAAATAGAACTATTATATGCAATACTTGTTGTAGAACGCTCTTCAAGCAGTCATGTGTTCCTCAACTCACCGCTGCTCTGTTACTTATATTTTAATATAGTATTCAAGTTGAAGTTATTACAAATACAATTTACATCATATTATGAATTACTTGCACATTTAATATTTTTAATAAACAAAAGCCATCCGAATACCACTCGTGGTTAAATTTTTTGCTTCATTACTTAAGTTTCTTGATCAATTTGTCTAGTAACATTTGTCAAACACAACTCTCTCTGACGAGACGTTGTTATTATGTACCATACTGTTAAGCAAAGATTGTCGTAGCAAATTAAAAGTTTTCGGAAAAATTTAACCATTCTTGTTTTACACACTTATTTCCAAACCATCATTTAATAAACAAAAATATAATGAATCTGGAGAGGCCCAATCACAGCGCTTTCTTAAATTTTTCTTACGTTAAAGCGTTGACATGGAGATACCTCATCACTTTCCCCCTCTTATCATCATTAGAACGTTGCTCGTTAGTACTAACCATTGAGATTATTGCAACATCCAATTTGAGAAAAATGCAAACATTTGCGTAATTCCAAAAAACCTAACACAAAATTTTGTTTCTACGTTTTTATTCTCTTTTTCTTCATTTCTTTTTTATTCTGTTATGTCCAAAAAACTGTTTTCTGATTATGTTTGATAATAAAACTGAGTAACAATAATGGTAGAGTTGTATTACAACTATTTTCAGAATTTTTACATCAATTCGAGAAGTAAAAGAACTTATCAATTTTCTTTTTAATCAATTTCTTTTTGGAAATGGTTTACTTCGCCTTGCAAGCTTACAATATTTGTTACAGTAATAAATGTAGATATAGATTTTAATTATCGATTTAGTTAGATAAGAAGAAAATAAAAAAAAGTCAAATTACAAGTGATCAATTTCGTAACCAACCGGCTAACTAATTTCGTCGGAAGCGTCGTATGTTAAGAGAAATGAATGGTATACAAAATTGAATTGTTCGTAATAATGAGTTCTGAAAATAATAATAATAATAAAGGCCACTTGTTTAGTTAATTAGTATGGCGACGAATTAATATCGTTAAGGCAGAAACAAGAAACCGACAGGCAAAATTAACAACTAAAACAACTCTAACGTTAAATATGATAATTATATTTACACAAGAGAAAATAATTATCTCAGTTTAATTTGTACATACAACGTTAGGTACACGAGCGGAAATTATTTAAGACTAGGAGGTTAAAATACCTGGTGTTTACGTGTAAGATGCTTCTGACTTGCAGAAGTAACGAAACCAACATTCGTTTATCGTATAGCTCACGTATTGATCCCCAGTAATCTTCCAGCCTAGTACTGCGTGCTACTGAATGATGCCCAAAGTTTAGAGTTCCAATCGGAACTTGTCGACACCAAACTGGGTATATTTTCCACTTAGAATTGCACCTATAACATACGCCTAAAGATTACTTGAAGAATTACGTGGTGAATAACATCGAAAATTGAATTGAAAATTACGTTTGAAGTTACGTCTAAAAAAGAAAGCTTTGTATTATGCGATTCCGGCATGGTTCAATCTAAACTTACTGTTGTCGACCAAAAATATTTATAAAGTCAAGGTCATCCCCACAAAATAATTAAATCACAGGCAAAACAACCTAAGAAGAACAGATGCTGAAGATAATTACAGATAAATACCTAATTACACCATAAACGGCGACTAAAGATGTTGACTCGGTAGCCACGGCATAAAAAATGGCGCGTTATGAAATGGAATATTAATAAGAAGCACTAGTATGCCCATCTACAATTCTCGCCATCTAGTGCGTCATACTTTTTTTTGGTTAGATAGTGAAACTAGCAAAAGATTGGTCTTCTGAACCCGTTTTTTCTTAGAGCGTTTTCCACTGGTAAGCGTATGCGCGATCTAGCGCAGAGGGCTCCGAGATGCTGTGAACGCATTCGAACATACATTTTGGAATTTTAAGGTTATGCTAAAGTTATTGTTCTCTATGACAATTATCATTCAATTTACAAGCTACAAATTCCAGAACTTTTTTAATTGATTTTTTTTTTGATGATATGTGATTATGATTTCTGTTTTGAAATAACCTCATCATCTAAAGGACGATGAGAAAAATTTAAAAAAAATTAATACTTTTTTTAAGTTCATGTTGAATGACTTTTTGTTTATGTAAAGATTATGTTTGGGGATTGATCTTTACTGATCGACCTTTCAATGGAAATTAACAGAGAGCGGGCTCAGTAAGTTACACAGTTGAACGTTTAATTCCATAGTAGAGCAATCCTAAAACTACCAGTTGCTCATAGATCTTTCTAAAGAACCCAGTCGAAAACCCTATTAGATACCTTGAATTCTAACCTAAACTTGTAAAATTGTACTGCAATTGAAATTTAATTAAGGTGAATTTGATATTTCTCAATACGAAATATATTCTAAATATTGATCTTTGTAAACTGGTGTCTTTAAGACGGTTAAAACCATCAACGTTTCAATATTCCCACAATAATGCAGAGATAATACCAGAGATAATACCATAAAGTTTTTAGATAATGTGTGGCTATGACTTTGGCATTAGTAAATTTTTTATGTCTTTTATACCATCAACTAATAAACGTTAACTGATTGTCAGTGTTCATCAAATTTTTATTGAAAGAAAATGTGTTTTTCGTCAGAACATAAAAGCTGTTTTCAATAACGGCGAGGTGGCATGCACCAGTGTTGCTTGTTTAGCCGACTTTCGGGAAATATTTGGATGTATCGTATATGCAACCAACAATACGCATCTTGTAAGCAAAGACGTGCAATAAAAATTAAGATCGCTCGGTGTTAACTACAACTGCATTGTACCAATAGTATGTAGCAATATTGGGCGAATATTACTCTTCCAATATTGATACACATCTTACTTATTGATGAATTTATCAACTTGGGTTTTTTATTATTTTGTCTTTTGTTACCAAAATAAATATTTCTTAATAGAAAAAAAATAAATAGAGGTGCACAAAGTGTGATTTTTGCTTTATATGTTAATAAAAAGTGTAACAGATAATGCTTAGAGAAAAATTTAATTCTGTAGCACTTGTAGATAACTATTTCTTTTGAAAAGATAATGTATGTCTTTGAATAGACATGAAGTATTTCTATACGTCAATTATTTAAATCCTGATGGAAATTCAAAGAAAATGAGTTAAGAAGTCTACGTTCTTTTTTAATTTGATTATTTTCAGTGTACTTAATTTTGTAGTATTGCATCTATAATCACGTAATTTGAGATAATCATTCTATTTTAAAGTTTGAGTGTCGAAGTTATCGGCCTATAAATATTACAACTAATCGTAAAAGAACTTCCTATATACGCCAAATTTGATCGGATCTGGAGAAAAGAAAATTAAAAAAATCTAAAGTTTTAACTGTTTGAATAACAAACATTTGACATGCACTTACTTTCAACTTTCTTTTTCAAATTAATACTTTTAGCTAGATTTTGTATTTAACTATCGTACTGCTATCGTGCTTTATTATACGATGTAATTTATGAAAGCATAAAGCTGGATTTTTATTGTCAAATTAAAAAGTTTTTTTTGCAAAATTTGGTTGGAAGTTTTAATAACATAATATTTCTGTTTTTATATAATTAAAGAGAAAAATTCTGGATTGTAGTTATTAATATAAAGTAGATCCGGATGTTATTGTTTGCTTTGCTCTTAGTTTTAATTAAAAAGAGATTATTTCAGCTACGTACTCAATTTTCATCGACTGAACCGACACAGAACTAAGTCAGATTGAATGACTTTTGGAAGCTTTTGGATTTATGTAGTTGATCCTCGCACTCTTCGTCTATACTTATGATTTAATTATGTGTGTCATTTATTTTATACATTTTTTTTTCGTTTTAATGTGATTTATTGCATGTTTATCTCGAACAAATCTGGTAAACATGCCAAGTTTTTTTTTTAAATAAAGCCACCAATTTGTATCCGCAAGTAAGTATTTAATTAAATTTGGTTTTTGCTTGCCAAACGCATGACGGATTATGGAATTCTGCAATTAAGAGCCACATTGCAGAAAAACAACAATGTCAGTCGTACCCGAACGAAAATTAAATACTAGAAATAAATCTTTGATGAATCTGACAGAAAAATTTCATCGTGCATCTAAGTGGTGTTTTATTTAATAATTTGCAGCAAACGGTGTGTATAAATAAACTGTTTTAATTCCAAGTATTCCGTTACTGATAAGGATTAGAGTCTCTTTAGGTTCATTACTCAACGCCCTAGAGGTAACTGAGGCAATCCATCAACTAACTAACTTGTGTCAATGCTTGTGTGCAGTCATGGATACACCCGCTTAAGTTCATAATCAAACAGTGATGGTATCTACAATAGGAACAATTCTAATTAATTAATAGAATTTTGTCGCCTTCTTTGTGTTTTCACTGCAAAAAATATTGCGACCATACATTACAATCTTCTGGAGCAAATTACAACTTGTTACTGTATTTTACGCCGTTTTACAGAATTCCCCCGAGTTATGTTTTTTGGAACTGCAAGAGTAATCGACCAATTCTTTAATTGACTAAGATTATTACGCGTTTTTTGTACGTTCTCCGAGTTTAAATAAATTGGACTCCATTGCCCAATCTATCACAACACTTAATCAACTTCATATATTTTTTTTAATTTTCGCTTTTGGAAAAATGACAAGCGCGAACGTAAAATGGATGAGATAATTTTTTCAGATTTGTGGATTTATTACTTTGAGTTCTTATAATAGCGATTTTTATAGGGTTGTCTTTTACGTAAAGAGCCTTTTTATTTTTAATATATGTATATTTCTTTTTAATCTTGTGTTAAAGTTAAATTTTAATATATTTTCTGTTTTTAATTTATTTCTTAAAATATATAATTATTTGCTATATGTTATTGTTCTTATTTTATTTACATCTGGTTTATAAGAAATACCTTCCTGTAGAAAAATTTAATGGGATATAAAATATAGAGTGCGTAGGTTTTGTCAGAGTGACTGTCATATAGAATAAGATTTATTTTTAATAATGAGAAATATGAGATTATATTTTATTATAATTTGGAAAACGTTGAAATTTGAGTAGACCGATAGTGGAGACGCAAGTCAGTAGTGAGCCGGCAACAAAAAGGTTGTTTGGTGTATTTGAATATAATTTAACCGTTCACTCCCGGTGCACAGTTGCCCGACGGTTCCTTCAGGTGAGGTTACTCGCAAAAGAGGGTGTTGCGGGCTACCTGAATGACATGATGCAGGTGGAGAGGGTAGCCTTATTAGGTGCCCCCGATCTTGGTCATTGGGATGCCAACTAGGTTGAGCGTCCGGTGAAGCCTCCACTTATTTCAGGTGACTCTAGCTAGTTGTCGAAGAGTATATTAATTTATATAATTACTGTATGGAATAATTAAATGGACTTAGTTAACCGAATTATGACAAAGATAGGGGGTGGAGTCCCCCGATGAGTACAAAAATTGTTCTTTGTTTATCAGATGAGTAATTGTGATTTTATTTGCAAATCTCCTGCTATCGTGTCTGCTGTTGGAGTGAACCGCTTTGTGAGAATTCACGGATTTTTGGTGAGACAAAGAGCCCTCAGTAATTTACATATTTTATACTTGTTTGTTTAACATTCTACCTTATGCTTCTAGTGATTGTATCAGGTTGATCTTATTTGTGTAGGGTTAATAAATAATCGTAATTGATTGATTACGTTATTTTATTTTTTCGTTTTATGTTTGTATTCATAATTCTACGACTTAGGTTGTTTACTGTGCAAATTATTTGTAATACAAGTAACTTTTAGAAATACTTTTTGATTTAGGTAATTTAGATTATGGGATATAATTATTATTATTTTTTTATAATTATACAAGGTGACAGTGGAAGAATAGAGTATTAACTACTCTAAACCGCTCCTTGAGGTTGAGTAATACATTTTGTTTATTTTATTTAATTTATATTTACGTTTGTTATTAGACTCAATAAAGTTATATTATTATTATTATTATTATTATAAAATAAAAGTTGTTTCGAGAAACCACAGTATGGCGGTTATGTTAGCTCCCCTCTTTTTAAATTACTCGCTATGGGGTAACACATTAAGATTCGTTTAAAACCTAGCGAATTAAAGTAAAGTTTGTATCTTTTTACCTCCTACACTCTCCGAGTCTACGCATCTGTTTTTCTATTTACTACATATTTCTGGTAGACGTTTATTTTCCATTTTGCCGGAATGTCTTACTCTCATGAGTATATGATAATGTTAAAATTTGATGAGAATCTCTACTTTATTCAAGATCGCTTTAGAACACGACAGCGACGTATGTGACGTTGCAATCACGTCATCTCAACCTGGAACAATCAAGGACATTGTACTTTCACCACGAGCACAACGTACGGAAGTCTTCCAGAGCTGAGAGATTAAAGAACTCTACAAAAGAACTTAGCACACAGTCTTTCGACTCAGGATTGCTGAATATATAAGCTTAAAACTCTTTTTCAGCAGAGTAAAGCTTTTAAAATCGTGGCGAGAGATTTTTTTCTCACAGACTGAGGAGGGCTTTAAATTTTTACATTTACGATCACACGATATCTTTGCAGTATAATGTTTACTTTAAGTTTCACTCAATTTCTTTAAAAAACGCATCGTTGTACAGTACAGTAAAGTTGGTTGGTGATGATAACTAGCTATTGAAACATATGTTTGGCTACACTTGTTTTTGTTTTCTTTCTTTTCCGACACTGCACTACGTCTCTTTCTACAAGTGTAAATAGTACTCTTGACATTCTTGGAGTTTGGACCACCACTACACATTTTCTTTTCTTGAAATTTTAGATATTCAGAGTATAACAGTAAAGTGCAATGTTTCCCTATTCTAATTGCTAGGTTGTTGGTGTCACTGACAATGAAGCCACTCCGATCTTTTGCACAACACATTTTTTTTCTCAGTGGAATCCAACCGGTATTGTTGCACGCAGGAGCAACTTCATTTTGGTGTTCTTCAAAATTATGATTACCGGTTAGAGTTGTTTGTCGGAATTTCACCAGATTCTCGTCAAATCAGTTTAAATTATACTTGTATTGGCCTTTTTAGTTGTTCCATTCGAAATTCTGATCAAGAAACTTCTTTTTTGCTCTTTTACGGGAGGTTTTCTATATACGGGTTATTAGAAAGCACATTTGGAATAGCATAGTTTAGGATTTTGTAGATTAAAATTCAAACTATTTGAGCAACTTGTCTCCAGTTTGAAAGTACCTATGTTCTCGTTACTAAGAGCATTACAAAATTATATTTTAATCTTATTGGATTATAACCTAGATGTACAGTCCCATTTTCGTTGTAATTGCAGGGTATATCCGTTGTTAGTGAAGATAGAAAGAAGGTTACGGTTTTTGCAACCCTGTGCCACTTTTTTGAGAATTCAAAGATGGCACCGACATAATTTCCATAGCCTTCTTGATTTAAGATATACTTTTCCACTATCTCCTGTATCACTCTTATTCTTTAACATATCGAAAATATATCAAATGTATTATGTTGCATATTTTTTTAAATAAAAAATTTCTTTATAGTAATTCAAATGAAAACGAGTTTTAGTCGTATATTGAATTTACTTATTTATTTATTTGTAATATACACTGGTAAAACCCATTTTTAACACTAAAATAAATCAAAACTTATACACACCTAATAACTAATTTTATAATTGTCTCTCAATGCGAGGTATATTATTCTTAGGCGCAGTGCTGTCGCCCTGATGTGGAGTCTACTTGTGGACGATCTTTTTGTCTTAAAGGGATCCCATGTCAAGGGTACGCTGACGACAATGTTATATTTGCACAAGGCAAATATGAGAACATCCTTTGTTACATTGTATAGGCAGGATTGGAACTGGCAGAGAGATGGTGTAGGTCAACTGGCCTGGGAATTAACCGCAGTAAAACTACGCTTGTGACCTTTACCCGCAGAACGAAACTTGATGGTCTTAAGCCAATCCAGGTTGGTGGGACGGTCGTCGGCTTTATCAACTCGGTCAAATACCTAGGTATTACACTAGATAAGAGACTGAACTGAAAGAACACCTGGTGAACTTTACAAACAAAGCCACCAGGACACAGTTAATAAGCAATAGACTCGCAGGCAAAAAATGGGACTGCAAGTCTGAAATACTGCGATGGATGTATTGCATGATTGTTCGCCCCATCATTACGTACGGTGCGTTTGGTGGTAAAACTCTCTAAGCTTACCGCCAGGAAAAACTCGAAAGAGTGCAAAGACTCGCGTATATGCGCACCTGCCCTACAGCAGGCATTAAGCATCTTTTGAAGCTGACCCCTCTCCACTTGGTCATTGTGAGGGAGGCCACCCTGACGCTGTTGCGTCTTGAAAGACTAGAAAAAGATGGCGGTCCGAGGCTCAGTCGCTCGGACAAGGAGAATTGGGCGGCAGGGGAATCTTCTTTCTCAGTGCCAGATGGCCAGACCTGCTGATTTACAGACGGATCAAGGACGGCTGAAGATACTGGTGCGGGAGTATTTGGGCCACGCTCGTAGCACGCCTTTTGTAGGACCTGAGCCCTTATGTGGTATTGGCAAGCACACAATGCGCGAAGTACTCCGGACTGAGGAACGGAAAGAAAATTCAGAATACTAGGTCAATTTACCAGGGCTGAGACAATCCAAAACTCTACTAGGTGACTTTACCGGTAAAGAGCACAAGGATTACTTAGAAGTTAGCAGGAACTTCCTGACAAGACACTGCCGACTTGGTAGACATCTTGCCAATATTGGTGTGACAACTAACTCGACTTGCCGATTTTGCTGCGCGTCGAAGGAAACGCTTTTCAGAAGGTGGAACTGTTTTGGGAAATGTTTCCTGAACTGGAGGAAATTACTCCTCTCAATCCAAGATATGTTCTGAGTTTCCTCAGAGAACTTAACCTATTGGAGGAGCTGTAAGTTTAGAAAAGGTGGAGCACAATAATCAGTATTGATTCCGTGCTACACACACCTCAGATTACATCTATCTATCTATCTAGTGACCCAATAAGTAATCGTTCCTACTATTATATTTTTCAGGAATGTCAATTAAGAGCAATAATTAAGGATTTTTTTTCCTTTATATTCGTTCAATATTTCTAGTCTTCAAGTCTCTGTTATAGCTTAAAAATTGTTAAAACCGGTACGAACCGCCACTGCACAATAAATTGATTTTAAATATCGTCGTTTTGCTATTATTATTATTATTATTGTCCAACTATAGGATTATATCGATTATTTAATTTTTTCAGATTTTGGCTTTTTCGTAGTGCAAATATTTACTGTTTGCTTTAATAAAATAAGTAGGGTGTCCCGATTTTATTTTATCGAGTATATTCACATATTGATCTACAGGTCTAATATATGTTTTGATTATTCTCCATCTAATACATAAATTTTACAGTATTTTAAGGATTACTCTACTGTGCACTTGCAGAATTAGATACTAATTGCAATAGAAATACAGGCAATCCATTGTAACTTAAGAAATCTCGCGCAGGAAAATGTAGCTGTTTATAGAATTTCAAGGCGTGACCAGACAATAGTACACTCCGGGCAGTAGTAGGTATTACTAGCATATAATACAAATTGGTGCAAGATAAATATTAATTATTACACCAATAATTTATTACTTTTCTGGTTAGTAGGTACACAATATACAAAAATTCAAGCATTTTATTAACAAATTATGCTTTTACAATAATAATAATTAGGTAAATACAAATAAACAAATAAATACAATAATAAATAAAATAAATACAGAGCGATCTTTTATTTTGGATTTGAATACCTAAACTATAAATCATTAAGTTTATACTAATTTTGAACGAATAAAAATAGAAATATTTAATGAACACAATTAAATTTGCGGCAATTCAGGGTAACAACGACGCAGTATTAGAATCGTCATCTGAGCTGCAACTGAACCCGAAATCATCACTATCAGTTTCAATTCCAACATTAATAATTAACGATTCTGTAACAAAGTCCATAAAAACTTCGTTTTCGTAATATTCGTCTTCCAGTTTCTTGACGTTAGCGCACACCTTGTTCCAATCTTCTACCGTAATGGAGGCAAATTTTTCTTCCGCTAATTTTTTCGCATCTTCTAACTTAAAAGTTACATTGTGGGATGCTACAAAATTTTTTACGGTAGCCCAAATCATCTCGATTGGGTTAAGTTCGGGGTGATAAGGGGTAATCTTAACACAGTATGACCAGCTGCCTGCATTATTGTGTCTATTTTGAATTTTTAAGTTTGTTTTTGTTGTTTTTATTAAAAATAAAGTTCAGCTTTAGTCAAATCCAATGATGCGGGAATATCGTTTTGCGTTAACCAGTCAATCATCACTTGTTTTCTGCTGTTTGAATTGGGCGCTGGATTTATTTGGACATTATGGTATGGCGCGTTGTCAATCACTAACACCGATTTTTCTGGCAAATTTGGTATCAGCTTTTCGGTGAGCCATTTTTCGTAATTATTGAAATTCATCTCATGATGATAATCTCCTGATTTGGTTCCAGATTTAAAAATTAATAGTGCATTCTTCACAAAACCATGACTATCCCTCCTGCATGCAACATAATTAATCGTTGTCCCTTAGAAATATTACCAAATAAACCATTTCTTGTTTTGTCGGTCCACGATTTTGAAACTGTATGGCTGCCATGGATGTAAGTTTCGTCCATGTAAATGATTGGTCGATTGTCATTGCGGTACATTTAAATTTTTTTCAAAAAGCAATTCTTAAGTGTCTTATATCGGGCTTCTCTTGTAATAATTTTCGATTATTTTCAGCCGAAGAAAATTTAAACCCCATTTTTTAATAATTTTGTGTAGTGAAGACCTGCCACCGACATAATCTAAATCTTCTTTTAATTTTTGTAACAAATTCTTAAGAGTTACCCGTTGGTTGTTTGTTTTATGGTAATTATAAATGATACGCCTAATGTGATGCAGTTCTGTTTCATGTATGTCAGTACTTGGAAATTTTTTCTTTCGCTTCCTTTTTGGAGATTTAAAAACATTGGCGTCCTCTTCAGCTTCAGGATCTTTTGGTGCGTCATTCCCTTCCTTGATAATTTTGTAAAGCATACTTTGTGAAACACCTGTAGCCGCTGATAAATGGCTTTTAACTCAACCTCAGAAGCATCTATGATGTTCACTTCATTGTTGGCAATTTTTAAAATATTGAAAAACTTTAAACACTACTTCACGAGTTTGAGCACTAATAGCTTTTCCCTGTCCTAACTTTGACATTTTCTTAATTTAAAACTAAATATATAGACCTAGCTATGCAAGTAAACTGATAATGTTCAACTAATACTCATTTTACCCGGTTGCGTAAAGCATAATCTTTAGTTAACAAAAGATATTAACAATTTGTTAGCCAATCAGAGGATTTAAGATTTAAATTTTAACCAATCAGAAAGACATTTACTTAACAATAGAATTAATTTTGTTTTGTACATCCAAGCTTTTGTATTCTAAATTAGTCATTTTTAAAAGAAAGTTTTACATTCCAATGATATGAATTTTGACCCGGAAGTGTAGTTATTAAATTAAAATTAGAAAGATAAAAGATAAAATGTTATATTTCACATTATAAAGGACGGTCATTATAATCATATAAAAATTTAAATTGAATAAATGAATGTGAAGCAATATTTTAAATATCTACGGTGTACCTACGCTGATTTCTTATACCGCCAGTGTTTCATGCTGGAATAACCAACAGTTACGAAATCATTTTACCTTTGAGTGTACAACCGGGTCCCTACTCCAACACCTTACCTGCGCAACGTGCAACTTTTTCTACAGTTACAATGGATTGCCTGTACGCTTCTAGACAGCAACAACCGAGAGTATAATCAGAGCACAAATAAAATGAGCAATTCAAGCGTTCACGTTTTTTTACCCAAAGTCGGTGTGTGTTTATTATTGGGCTTTAGCAATCTCGTAATAACATTATAATAGATCCGATTTACTAGGTCATTCTTATAACGTTCAATTCTAAACCAATGAAGATAAGTTTAATAGGATGCTATTTACCTGCAAAGTGCTCTATAAATTTACTTCTTGATAGTATGCTAGAGGATTACAAAAGCAGACCGGTCTCAGTGATGGTTGAATGAGACGTTAACATTATGAATGCATCGTTTAAAATGCAAACTTTTATTCTAGGACACGTTTTTTTATAAAATTTGACCTCACACTTTAGCTTTATGAATTCTTGTAATTCTTTGGGTTTTCGCCGGAGAAAGGTTATTGAAGTGAGTTATTTGGAACAGTCGATACAGACTGGCGCTGTGGGATTTAAATTAAAACCGGATGTGTGAAATAATTACTGCAATCGGTGTGTAATTAAATTAAGCTTTATTAAATTTTAATTTATAGAATGGGCGCCACAGATGCGCAATGTAACTAGGAGACAAGTATGTATGATTGCAAATTGAAAATGTTCTCGGCGCTGTTACTTCGGAAGTGGTTGCATTTTGTATAGAATGCAACACAAAAAAAACGAAGTGAAGTATCTGCATAAAAATGCAATACGACGCGAATGCTGTTTTGCATTCACGATCGAAAGTTCGCTTATTGCAGAAACATAAAACGCAGTCTAGTTGTCAGTATAGATATCATCATTATTTCAATGAAAACTCTGATAACGATAATCGCACAACCTACCCCACTGACCTTCGATTATGATATTGCTCATTCTATCATTTATTTATTTATTTATTCTTTATTAACGTTTTATTCCATTATACACTTCAAAACACTTTGCTGCTTTTTTCTACTACTAGCTGTGAAGTGGACAATTATTGCGTCTCCTAGCCAACTGAGAAGTTGAATTTCTCTATTAGTGGTTAATAATTTTTCTATTGTTGACCTAGGTTAATAATGGACAATTTCAAATTTTTGAGAATCTAAGAATAGTTGTTTAACAAAAACGAGTGAAACATAATTTTGTATATCCAGGTGATTATCTTTAACTTATTTGCTGCTTAAAATTACCTAACACGATAAAATTATTTGAATAAAAATGCCATTAGTTTAAAATTCGCGCCCCCATCCCATAACCGCAAATACATAACTTGAATTTATTTATTTATTAAATATGATGGTAGAATCAGTTTTTTCAGGTTTCCCAAAGGAGATTTAACCAGGCGAGTTAAGTTACATCAAGAATTTTAAGTAAATTACAAACATTTTGTTGTAGGTATTTTTGAATGGTTAACAGAATCTGGAAGGTCCGATCTGTTGCATAAAAATCTCGACTCTAAAAACTTAACGAATATGTGGTGAACACTTGCCATTCCTAAATGAATTACAAGTGTCAATTTCTGAAACCCAATATTCAAATGATGCAAGGTATATTGGCGAAGCAATAAATGCCCGTTAGCATCTCTAGCTATACCAAAACTACTCAAGCTTGCAACTCAAATACTCTTAGGTAAAGAAAATTACGGAGGAACATTCTTAAATTGCAACGTGAAAAGAAAGCACTTCAATTTAAGTTAACATCTCCCAACGATTACTTCCCGAAAGCAGAGCACAAATTGTGACACCCGATATATAAAAAGTTAAACAACTCTTGTGCTACATCTTTACAAACACGATATGTAAAGGTGACAAATTGAAGTCGATAGTATTAGACTGCATAGAAAAGCTACAATTACAATGCGGTGCGAATGTTAGGGCAGTAGTAAAATTTTCTAAGCCTAATTAAAAGAATATATGTATCACTTGAAAAACCAAACCTTCTCGTAAACGATAAGAAAATCTATTATTTCTACGATGTCTCCTATTTATTGAAGTCGGTGCAAAATAACTTGATTAAATACGATATAATCTTTAATAACAAAAAGCATCTTGGAAAGACATTAAAAATTTCTACATGTCAGACAAATCTAAACCGCTGCGATTGGCTCCTAAATCAACTAATTTACATATCACTCCGAATAATTTTCAGAAAATGAAGGTTAAATATGCCACACAAGTATTTAGTGAATCTGTTGCAGTTGGTTTATCAACGTATGTAGCTTTTAATGCTTTTGATTTATTTGCATTCCTGTGCTACTTGATTTTTACAAGAAAAATGTTTATTTTTATTTTTCGCTTAAATTTGGCTAGTAGTAGAAAAAATAGTATATACACCATGGTTGTGAAGTCCATTATTGCCTTAGCACCAGTTTATTTCGCGAGGGGCGGTAGCTTCACAACCTTGGTGTATAATATACTATTATATTTCTTGTTGTAATAGTTGTTTTCATTATTTACCATTTCATTCTTACTACCTTTTCTTGTTTTTTTCCTTGTTATACCTTTTTGTATTATAAACATTTATATTTTCTCTTCTTTTCTTCTTAATATTTTCCAATGTTTTTCTTCTTTAAATTTTTCTGTTTCTTTCAATTTCTTTTTCAAATTTCAACTCTACAACTTTTATAATATTGTTTTATAATTTTCTTTATTAGCTATTTAATTTTTAAGGTACAATATTTTTATCCATGTTCTCTTTATCTTTTACAGTTATGCAATTTTATCTATTTTAATCATAATTTTATTTACCATTTCATACATGCATTAATCTTTTTCATATTTTAAAATTTAAAACTTGTTCCTCGATAATGATAATGAACTTATAGGGCATCAGAAATTTATGTAAGTCTCGAGTGGGCGGTGAATTAATCTTTCTGGAATGAGTGCCAATGAGTGTAGATTCGCTTCCCTGGTTTTTAGTACAATTACTCGAGGAGGGGGCACAACTGGTCCAAATCTACAACTACACCAGACCTCATTTAATACAGAGTTCAGAAACATAAGAACAAATGGAGAGGTGCTGGATAAACATATGTAGATAAACAGAGATAAAGAGTTCCGATAAGGTCAGGCCGCGCCGGCCGGACCCAAACACCCCGTAGCTAAATTGCACACGTGATGTATTATTATAACGGTTTGAATCCCGAGAATACATTTTTTTTTTATTTCTTTTAATCTTGTTCTATGTACTATCAAATTAGTTAAATTGTAAAATGAAGAATAAAAGCATAAACGTGAGAATTAAATAATAAAACTAAATTGACTCTAAAAGAAATTTAAAAAAATGTATATTCCTTTGGATTCGAACCGTAATCTAATTACTATTTCATAGTGGCACGTGCATAACAAGTAAGATACGGGGCGCATTAAATTGGGTGGGCGTCAACAATAACATAAGCGATAGATTTTCAACAAATTTAAAAACCTTATTTTCAGACCTTACAAAAACTATTAACTATTAACGTCCAATTGTTTCTAATTATACCAACTATGTCATGCAGCGCTTAAATTTGGTTAAGGGAGGTAATATTTTCAAAAAACCGATTTTCCATGTATTTTCCCTATGTCCCACTCGGCCGTGAAAACCCTGTAAATAAAAAAAGCGCCAGAAATACATCTAGATAAGTCGCAAGCTATGCACTAAACTTACCGGAGTAGTATTTTCTTTTCCATTGCACGAGCATCTAACAAATTTTGATTTGTGTATGCATATTGTTTTATTTGGCAACTTGGTTTTTGAGGTGTGTAAATTATGTAACGTGCTATCTCGTCCTTATTCTCGGACCTATCAACACGGAGTCTACGGAATCGCCGAACTTGATGATCTACCCGGGCGGTACTCAAAAACTAAAGATTGACGCGAAATTATACCTTCCACGAATGCATATCTGGTGACTGGGGCCATTCACTAAACCTTACGAACCCGATTTGGTTGTCGATAAACCTACAGTACAGTCGTACTGTGTCAGGCAACGCAAAAGTAGCTTTATAAGGCCTGATTTCTTCATCTCCAGTTAATTTTATCTGTCGGTTAATCATATTAGAAACGCGACTTTCTAAAAATTTGATTGACTCAATGCTGTGTTTTCATAGTAGTTAACCGACTGATAAAGTTAACTGGATGTGAAAAATCAGGCTTAAGAGTGATTAAACTAAACGCCATGGCTACATTTGAGGTACCGATATTCCATGGATCAGACTCTGTTTGAACTTCTACTACCAATGAACTCGTACTCGATCCTTAGTTGGAAACGTAGAATCCGCCTGAGTCCAACGGCGGATGAAGGCAGAGGGTGATAACCATATGGTTTAGATATCTCAACAGCACAGAAAACAAGCTGTTCTATAGAGTTTACTTCGAAGAAAAATCTGAATATCGGTGCCGTCAAAGTAGGTTCATCGATAAATACTCAAGCCGATGTGGCAGACAACTTGAGTCGCGTTTCACCACCGTGGGGTTAAACTTTTCGGTTCCCTCCATCCTACAAGATAGGTTCTATCATAGCCAGACTCAGAGATCTA
Source organism: Abscondita cerata (assembly GCA_030710515.1). Classification (NCBI taxonomy): domain Eukaryota; kingdom Metazoa; phylum Arthropoda; class Insecta; order Coleoptera; family Lampyridae; genus Abscondita; species Abscondita cerata. The sequence goes on along the minus strand of JALBCR010004309.1, from coordinate 40,664 downwards.
ATTTAAATATGCTACAAGGATCAAGAGCTTTTTTTATTCATCGGCTTAGTGAATAATCAAATCGATAGCGGTCATGCGCTACCACTGGATGCGGAACATTTTCGACTGACTGTCTGAAGTCGCTAGCGTCTATCACCGCATGGGAGTTCCGGTACATGCAATTCGAGAAACATCAGATCTATTAACGACCACAACCAGTGTATTATGAGTCAAGGTACCGAGCATCATGCTGTTACTTGATTTTGTTTTTTAAATATACTTAAAAACAGAAAGGCCTCTGAAAACCTATAGAGAAGCAAGGGCGAATCTTAATGGCCTGCAAAACGGTGATAAACAGGAAATGATTGGAGTGAGTTTCAAAGTCTAGACGCCTATGGAATAAATTGCGCTTAAATAGAGTTATGCAACATGTCTGAATCTCCACTGTTTACTAGAGATGTGTCACAGATCGGCGGATTTTTCATGTAGACTTTTAAGTTGTGGCATGAAATTCTAAATTAGTTATCAAATGAATAGGCGTGCTCTGGCCTGAATTGAGAGATGTGAGGGTATTTTGCAACAACCCAGTTTAAGAACTGGTTCCACTAGAAACATCGCACAAAAACACAACACCAACGAATTTAAAAAAATCTTTACCTCTTTAAAACTCGACTATTAATTACTGTCGATGAATTTGTGAGTATCTTATTAGGTAACCAACGTGGATGTGTGTTTGAAGAGTGTATGCTCTCAGCTCTGCTATTGCATCGAGAACATTGTCGAGTTCCCAGTGTGATAAAAATTAAGTTTAGTCAAAATAATGTCCGTCAACTACGACCTGAATTTTTCGCTCGGAGAGAAAATCTAAGAACCTTGGGAAATCATATAATGAAGTTCATTCAATGGGCCGGCACGTCATACCTCAACGAATGCGGTCGCTATATCTAATCCAACGATTAGTGGATCACTATAAGGGAATAGATGTACCTAATTATTGCTGTGATCTTTCTTTTTTGAGGATTTAGAATTTCGAATAACTTGAGTGCTCAACTTCTCTGGGACTGTGTGCTTTTAACTGCACAGAAAATTTTATTTTTGTTTCCAACACTCTATAGGTAAGCATTTAGAAACAGATGCCTTTCTTTTGACTAGATATTACAATTTTATACTAATTTAAAATTAGTCAAAACAACCGAAATATTTTTTTAGGCGTCTCGTAACAAAAAAATTAATTTTCAGTACTCAAAAGCGGCAGAAAAATGTGTTTTTGGCTCTTCTACTGTGGCGCCATATATCGATATTTTCTCAACGTACATTATCGACATTACCGCCAATGTCATATTTTTCTTTTATAACTACCATTCATTCATTGAACATAAATTTTTGATAATAATTTTCCAATGAACTTTATTATAATAAAAATCGCCAAAAAATTGTGTGTGAACTCTGCTTAAAAGTGTGGTTTTATCCTCATTTATTTCTTTGGTTAATCTCAAATTTTAACGAAAAGATACACTTTATGGTCTTGTTAGACAAATAACTATTATGATCTCCAAATTGCTTATCTAGAACGTGTTCATCGTTTTGCATTTTGCAAGGCTCTTTACGCGACCTAGATATAAAAGATTAAAATACAAATTACAATGTCTAATTAACTATGGTACTTAAAACGTTATTTATATTTATGTTGTAACATGTCGCCACAGTATAATATATATGTTTTAAAAGCCGAACTGATAGTGGACGGGATAATCTCTCCAGCCATATAAGTAATATAATATTTTTCTCTATTTTGAGTTTAGAACAAACACCGAACGACGTCATTTGAGTGTTAGAATAACTCGTTCGCGCTAAAATAGACTGCTAAAATTTGAGTATGGATGGATGTTGGTTAATTTTCATACATTTCCTGGATTTAATTTTTTTTTCGATAAATGGTGGAAAACGCCAAAACAGAATAAAATACTTGTCAAAAATGTGCATATTTATGGAAATGGGTTTCGCCACGTGTAATTTTAATTCCTGCAAGTTCGTAATGTTTAAATTTAATAGAAAAAAGAAGGCGTCTGTTTATGCATCACATGAAGTAAGCAATTAATCAATCACTCAGACTCAGATACATCTTGTTTGTTTTAATTTATTCTCCCACAAATAGTTACAGCACAAAAAATAAAGTTACAGCTTTGACGATGTATTTGTATGTTTTCAGAACTTAACTGTTTCTAAATCCTTCTATCGGTAATTCGTAATCGCAATAATATTATAAAAGTTTTTTTTTTTGTAAATAAGATGTATTTTGTTTGGGGAAAACGGATTAAAGTTGAGAGAAACATATGTTTTTTGACACAAGGTAATGAGATGTTGAGCTTTGACTGAAAATTTACGAGTGCTTTCAATAAATTAAATTTATGGCTCTATAAAACGTTCAAAGCATACTTAGTGGTGGTATTTAATATGTAATCTCATTTTACCAATTACCTAATTGATACTAAAAACAATACAGGTTTTTTTTGTAATTTGCAAAGTGGGTCATTTGCGGCACATCCAAATATTTCGGGTGCTAACCGCTTATTTTGTACGAAAGCAACTATAGCTATTATGGATTTTTACTCGGCGGCGGTAGTAATAAATTTCTGTGACTTGAAAAGACACGCAACTGCATTGCTAATTATATGTTACTTCATAAATTATAATCACTGTATTTAATTATCTTTCCTTGACTCAAAAGAAATGAAGATCGTTGTTGCCAACTTTACGATTATATTTAGTTTTGTGTGACTTTTTTTCGAAAGATTTAACTCTAGGAATTTGCGGGTTTGATTGTATTTTTATTTAGCGTTTACGACTCGGTCTGCGTATTTTTGTAAAGTTTATAATTTTTATAATCTGCGACGTCATCCTTTCACTCTGTTTAGATTTATTGCCTATTTGGGTTTAACGAAGCACATCTTACAACCACATCAACTGGATATTTGTCACCGAGATGGTTTGTTCAAAATATTTAGTACTCTATTTATTTCAGCCATGATAATAAAGTGAAACGACCGGTAAATTGTATTAAAACGAGTTATTTTATAGAAAGGTGACTGTTTAAGAACTAACTTCTTTCTCAACAACATTTTACGTGCTTGAGTCGGTACTCTCCCTCTCTCTACTCTTTTTAACGAATTTTTCATCACATCTTACATAGGGTAGCTAAGAACTGTGGGATTTATTTAAATAGTAATTATTTAAAATGTAATTAACAAGGTTTGTAATGCAGGGCATGTTTGAAATAAGAGAATGTATTGATATCTAGTTAGCCTAGACCAGTTCCTTGCATAAACAAAATATTGTCACCCAATAAATTAAATGAAAAAAGATGTCCAACGAAATTGTGAAAATCGGTAAAAATTGGAGTATCGATCCATCATCAAGTACCTATATTTAAAAGGGTTAAGAGGTAAGCAGATTTACGCAGATATGCTTAATACCCTTGGTGATCAATGTCCTTCGTATGCGACCGTCAAAAATTGGAATGCAAGCTTCAAAAGAGGTAAATTTTCAATTGAAGATGATGACCGATCGGAAGGCCAGTTTCTGTGTTAGTCCCCGAAAATATCGATGCAGTTCATGACATGATTTTATCAGACCGTCGAATTGGGCTAAAACGGATATCTGAAGCACTGAATATTTCATACGAACGCGTTCATCATATGGTTCACGTCAATTTGGACATGAGAAAAATTGCTGCAAAATGGATTCCCAAATGTTTGAATGTTGACCAAAAGCGTGCAAGGGTAGAAGCATCGCGTTCGATCTGTGCTCGATTTGAAAACGATGTAGACTTCTTAAACCGAATTGTTGCTATGGATGAGACTTGGGTACATTTCTACCATCCAGAAACAAAGCAACAATCGATGGAATGGCGACACTCTGGTTCTCCAAGACCTAAGAAGTTTCGTGTCCAAAAATCTGCTGGAAAAGTTCTTGCTTCAGTTTTTTGGGATTGCCATGGAGTAATCATGATTGATTTTTTGGATAAGGGTAGAACAATAACTGGAGATTACTATTCGACATTACTGACCACTCTACGGGAAAATATTAAAGAGAAAAGACGTGGAAAGCTATCCAAAGGTGTTTTGTTTTTGCAGGACAATGCCCCTGCACACAAATATCATGTTGCCATGCAAAAAATTCGTGATTTAGAGTTTGAATTACAAGAACACCCCCCTTATTCACCCGATTTGGCTCCGTCCGACTATCACCTCTTTCCTCAACTGAAAAATAGTTTAAAAAGTCGTACATTTTCTTCCAACAAGGAGGTAATAGAAGCTGTGAAGGTCTTGTTTGCAGAGCAAGAAGAAACATTTTTTTTTGAAAGGTCTAGAGACGTTGCAGGTTCACTCTAATAAATGTATCCAATTAAGAGGAGAATATGTTAAGGAATAAAATATTTTGACATTGAAATTTTGTTTGGTTCTATAGTAGGCTAAGAATTTTTCAATATATCCTCGTAGTTCTCATTAATTTATAAACATTTAGTAATATGTGATATATTTCACGGTTTTTAGATTTAATCACCAGCGACCGATGCCAGTTTTCTTTAGATGAGAGTTTTGAAGTTATACCTACACTGTAGTGGCAGAAATTTTTTTCACAAAATTTGGAAGAGATAAAAGATAAATCGTCTGAAAAGATAAAAAAAGGGCGGTTTGGAAACCCTTTGGACAATTTTTGATATGTATATTTTACAAGATCTGGATACCAGCTACTAATGTTTCAGTCGGGAAAATATTTATTTAGTGGTAAAATATACGATATCACAGCTTGAATACAGCTGGAAACCCATTTGTCACTAAGACATGGAATCAAGTTTTCTATTCTTTCTAACATTTGCGATTTGCAAGAAATAAAGTAGGAACGTAAATTTGTCACATGCATTAAGAACTACACTATACGTTTAAAGTATTCGTCATAACAATCATCGAGTTAGAAAGAAATAGAAACACCTACACACGTAAGTTTTCTTGCACCAACCTCAAACCATAAATGACAACAGTTTATAGGTATTCCAGAAGTAATCAACATTTTTTAAGGAATTGTTATCGTAATATTATGATTTTATCTTTTTTATCTATTTATATTCTCAAGTAAGCAAATAATTGTTAGGAATTAGCGAAATAAAAATAAAATATGTTTCATTTATGACATTTTATATTCTTTGTGGACTTAAATTACAAAATCTATTGTTGTTAATTTAACCCAAACACGTACGTTGCTTGTACCAACCTCAAACTATAAATGACAACGGATTAAAGGTGTAGTAAACATTTTTAGGGAATTATTCTCATAATAGTTATTATGGGCACATAATGCATTAATGTATTCATTAAAATTTTTTGAACAAACGAAGTAAGAATGAAACGGTTTTATACGTTTTTAATGTAGTTATTTCTTAACAAAACTAATAATGTATAGGAAATTATAGAAAGAAAAGAAAATTCCGTACCACAAACTATTTTAGATAACATAGCAAAAGACCAACTAAATACAAATACGTTAATAACAAGTTCCCAACATTATTTTCAAAATATATGCAGGTACTTAGTGCGGATATTTGAAATCCTCTTAATGGGTAACCATTAAAGTTAATCCTGGAAAAATACTTATAGGTTTATTCTCAGAGTGCAAGAATATTTACATTAGTCTTTCCAGGTCGTCGAACTGTGTGTACATTAAATCTGCAGAAATCCCTGGAAAATGTTTAAACAAAAGTGCGACGAACTTGTTAGAAATGTCTATCAATATTTTCTAAGGGAAAGACAATTTGGTCCCCTACGTAATGTTGAGGCTGCTAAAGAACGAACATCAGAAGCACTAAAAATTAGTCTTCCAACGTTAAGACTGATAATAAAGGGAAGAGAGAAGGAACAAAGAGATCTCGAAAAACCGAAAAGCGACATACCGGAGGGTTTACAGTGTACAATCAGGGATATCATTTATAATATGTATGCTGTCAAAAAAATCTGTAACTTTAAGTACACTGCAAGATATCCTAGAAGAAAAGGAATTATTAACTGCATCTCGATCTACTATCAGCAAAATCTTAAACAACATAGGATTTAAATATAGAAAGACTGCAACCGAAGAGCACTTTGCGAAAAACCCATATAGCCGCATTCCGCGTGTCTTTTTAAGAAAGTATATAAAAACATGGAATCGGCTTCTCGTCTGCCAGTGGTATTTCTAGATGAAACATGGGTATTTGCGAGAGGATCCCCAAAACGGTCGTGGCAAGACGATAATGTAAAATCAGTAAAAAACCCTGATCAGTCGTCAACAGGCAAAAGATACATAATTTTACATGCAGACAGCGTAAACGGATTTGTGGAAAACTGCAGTTTAATATTTCCCGCTAAATCCAAATCTAGCGATTACCATGATAAGATGGACGCCGATCTATTCGAAAAGTGGTTAATCGATCAGCTTCTACCAAATTTGCAGGTGCCTTCTTTAATAATAATGGATAACGCTTCTACCATTCTCGCCTTATAGAGAAATCACCAACCGGAGCGTGGAAAAAATCTGATTTACAAAGTTGGCTGCAAAAACAAATGAGGTCCTACAAATAACCGCTGCACAACATTCTTCAATTTCCTCTTTAAAATTATCTGATGAGTCTGAGGTCATATTGACATACATCAGTAGCAAACATCTAAGATAAGGTATGTATTTTAAGGGGAATTCTCGTAGGGTCATAACACGTCGCAACTCATCCGAACAATGTGTTTATGTCCGATCACAACACAGTACAACTTATCACAATACAACACCACTCATCAGACAAATGGGTTCCCGGCTTACCACGTAACTATCCTACACCCCACCAGTAGATACGTAATTAAATATAATATAACTGAGAATTTAATCATTTTTATACGCACACAAATTGCATTCGCCAAAACATCTTTGCATCAACTTAATAAATACAAGAGAAAAGGTACTTATCTGATTTAATCGACTGTGGAAAATTTAGTCGTGGTCTTGGGTTGTGCGACAAATTATCAGATTTTAAAAAGAATTGATGATTATGACTACTACCATTTCTTCAAAATAAAATCGTCAATCCAGAATTCACAATGGATTATAAAAGTTCACCCGGATAAATGTTGATCCAGCAAAATTTTATCTGGTATTAAAGAAAGAAGAGGATTAAATTAATTACCTCTGGAGTCAAACAGATAAGAAATCCAACATCCCCTTCAATAATTAAAATGGGTGTAAAGATACAGCGCATCTACAAATTTACCACTTACGGATAAAACAAGGGAACGATTTTAACGCTTGCACCAAACTGTAGACAAGAAAAAAACGACATTTCCGTGTTAGAAGTGTGGCCCAGTATTATCTCAGATATGGTGGTGGAAAAGTTACATATTTCAATTTTGTAAGATGGCTGGGAAACCAGTAGGTTCAAAACGGAAAATTTGTACAAAATCTTATCACATATTTTAGTTACAACGGGCTACTTCAATTGCTTCATGTGCAACGGTTTAAATTTCTGGTGTAAGTATTTAATCATCGAATGCTGAACTACTGTTGTTTAGTTCTGTAATGTAATAAGAGTCGCGTTTTTTAGAAATGCTTTTGTTTGACTTTTTTTATCAATCGTCATTAGAAGTTACGACCAAATATCTAGGGCATGCACAAGTATAGCGGCGGTTAGCATTTTCTTGTAAAATTGTATCCAGTCAAAATTAAATCGTCATTGAGGTGTGCTTCGAAAAGGAATTCTCGTAAATTTCATTAGAAAAAAAGTTACGGATTAGCAAACTGCGCCCCTTTCCTTAGAGAAAAAAATGGATTCTGTGCTGGTAACTAAACTTTAATTTCTACAAAAATGATGTCTCTTGCTGTCTCGAGGAACAACAACGGTATGATCTTTAAATTTGAAAAATGTAACGTATTAATTTATACAATATGCTTTATTGTATTGCATTAAATTTGCCGATGTATTTGTTTTATCGCGATAAATTGCACTCCTTGAATTGCCATCAATAAATATAGGTCTAACTTGTTGATTTCTACCCAAACGTTTAGCTTTTGGAGATGTTGAGTATGAGTTCTCAGAACAAATGAGGATTTGTGTCGCTCCAGAATCTACAGTTATGAAGTGAAAAGAAAACGTTGTACAAGAAGTTATTGGTTGATTCGCTTAATTCATAATTTCGCACAAAATTGACAAACTGCAATACAGATGTTTTATTATGTTTTAATGCTTTTATAATAAGCAAAAGACAGAAAAGCAAACTACAGAACATGGAAATGATATACTTAAGAAAAGTGCTAAGGAGTAACCAGAAGAGATAGGATTCGAAACCAAATTATTCGGGACACATTAAAGGTGGATTCCTTGTCAGTGGTAATTAAACCCGACAGTTGCAGTGGCTAGGACATCTACTAAGAATAAAAAATGATAGATAGGTAAAGATCTTATGGGAAACAAAAGAGGGCCCAAATAGAACAAGAGGAAGGCCACGAAAAACTTGGAGGAATGGAATTGAAGAGCTGTTGCAGGAAAAGGGAATCACGTGGCATGAGGCAGAAGTACTAGCACAAAACAAAAGGAGGGACCAGATTCATCCACGTATGAAAACAAATTAAGTGGGACTGTTTAGTTTACTATTTTATTGTGAAACATAATGAATGAGTTAAGTTAATTTTTTGAAATGTGAATTATGAATGTTAATTTATGTAATTATCTTTACACCATTATAGTAGAAAAGGTTTTGATACCTTTTCACATTCGCATGATTGTTCAAGTTAAATTGATTTTAACTCAATCCTTTACTACATCTCAAGATGAATCTTTTAATAAGTGTCGAAACTGGTCATATTTATATTTAATAAATCATATTCTACATTGGATTCTGACTTAAAATCTTTTACCTACTTACTAATTTAATTTTGTACGAATGGAATTTGTGCAAAACTGCAGAAATTTGTCGTGGTTGATATGGGTTGGTCATGTCCCAATACTGCTATTGCTTTGTCATTACAACGATGAAGGTTTTTTTATCGAGAACGGAACCTGTTTCTGGCAAATTTTGACACTATTATTGACTAACGTACGTTCTGGGTGATTTTCATAAATCTTCTTGCAGTTCCTCGAGCACAATTCTGGTAATAAAGGCTTATGAACTCAACGTGTTCTTACCATGATTGTTTATTAAATTTAAACAAATCGGTAAACTATTAACTCGACAGTTTATGTTACAAGTTATTAAGGCCGTTCGATACTTGGTAGGGACAACTGTTTTTCAACAGATGGCGTTGTTATAGGAAAATATTGCTTTTACCTAATCACCGCCTTAAAATTTAATCTCCAGGTAAACGCAAATTTGCCTTAAAATTATTAAAACCGCGTAAAAGTAAAAGTTTTTTAGGTCGGTTTCAAATACCCTTAGATATGTAAAGGTACTTACATTTCTGGTTAATAAGAAACAGCAAAATAATATTTAATTTATGTATTAATCCATGGTCGTTTTTTAATATTTGTACACTTGAAGAATTTTAACTGAAATAATTTCCTTAAAATAATTTTTTCTTTTTTGGGTTTAGAATAAGCACATTCTAACACCGAATCGACGTCATTTCATTGTTAGAAATATTTGACCCCACAAATAATCATTAAAGGCAAAGATTATGAAACTAACGGAAACTGAAAACTAAATAGCAGACCTAAAAAACAAATAATAGTATTAAAACAACAAAATAATTAACACCACAATTAGTAACTCTAATCGTAGCAACAGTAGTAACTTAAATTTGGCACGTAATTCTACAGGAAACTTAAAGTCACATAATCAAGTTCAAAATCAATCGACTCAAACTAGTGCCACCCTAAAATTTACCTCTGCGACGCAAACGAAAAGGCAACCTGAAAACAAAGACAGATTAAGTCGGATTGACAAAACTATACGGATTTTAACTTATTATTTCCTGATAATACCTACTTTACTAACCATGGTTTACACCTTAAAACGTCGACTAAGGAAAATTAGCAGCCATTATATAATAAACAAAATTAAATCTAATAAACCGACGAACGACATTTTTTAAATAGTGACGATGATAGTGTTTATATCAATAAAGATAACTTGATACACATTGACACCATAATGAATAACAATGATTTTTAATTTTAGTTATTAACAACGAAGATCTGAATCATTCTTCATATTTAAATGATCACCAAGCAGATTCAAATATGTACTTCAACGTTTAATCTGCATAATAACCATTTTCTTACTGATGCACCTAAATGTGCAGAGTTTTACTTAATAAATTGAATTTACTGGATCTCTACCTTTACAATCATAACTTTGACTTTCTAAGTTTTACTGAACACTGGCTGTGCGTAAGTGAAATTAGTGGATGTCAATATATGCGGATATAATAATTTAAGCAGTTTTTTGTCGGCCAGAAAGAAAACATGGTGGTAGCGCCATTTATGTTAAAATTGCATTGCTGAGAATTTAAAAAACTCAGAATCTATCTGTACTCTATCGGTCGAGTATAATTTTGAGTGCTCTGGGGTATTTTGTGGTAAGTTGTGTATTGTATGTGTGTATCGGTCCCCAAATGGAGATTTACAAATATTTTTACTGCAGTTGTCTAAATTAATGAACTTGTTAAAGAACAAGTACAATCATATTATCGTAACAGGTGACTTTAACATCGATGCTACGAAAAAATCGGCAGAGTATGAAAATGTAAGCGATATTATTAACATATTTAATTTTAAAGTAATTTCTAACAGCCCTACCAGAATAGTAACTTATGGGAATAGAGTTTGTAGTAGTGCAATTGATTACATAATCACTAGTTTTGAAACCATTAACGCGACTTTATTCATTAATACCAATATAGGTTTTTCTGACTATAATGCCCAAATATTGGGATGGGCTCTAACAAAAAGTGCGGTAAGTATAACAAATAATAAAAATATAAATTAATCCGAAAATTTACTCCGACTAATATAGCTCAATTTCAGCGTATTTTCAATGACAATGCGATTTTCAATAGTTCAGAAACATTTAAAGAATTTTGGGAACATTTTTCATACTGTTTTAATTCTACATTCCCAAAGATACTTAAATGTAGATCTACGAAAAATTTGTATTCCCAGAAAAAATACCAATTTAGCGAAAATACAATAAATAAACTACGACAATAAAACAATTACATTACTTTCTTAAGCGAAGTCATAGCGGAAATACTGAACTAATTGACAGATACAAGCAAATAAAAAAAGAAACAAATGCGTTAATCAGTTTGGAGAAAAAAAAACAAATATCAAAAATCATTCAGTCGTCGGGTAATATTACCAAAACGATGTGGAGCCTAATAAAAGTAACGAATACTAGTAATAATAAGATATCTTTAAAAATTAAGGACAGTTTAATAACTAATCCAGTAGATATTGCAACAAGATTTGGAGATTACTTTGGAACTATTGTAAAGGATTTATTAAGCCTCCACATTCTCAAAAATTTTAATTTAAAGTCAAAAATGGGGACTGTACTGTAGGGATATTAAACATTTCAAAATCTATGTTTTTTAGACCGGTTATACCATGTGAAGCTCGAGACGCTATATTTTCTTTTAAAAACGGAAGGTCATATGGGTACGATGAAATCCCTGTCAAAGTAATTAAAGAATGTGCTGAACAGCTTTCAACTCATCTACCAGATATTATTAACGATTTGGTGGTACACGGATATTTCCCTAACGAACTAAAACTTGCGAAGATTATTCCTACTTATACCAAAAAGAGGACTTCTAATAACATCGATAATTTCAGACCTGTTGTTAAGTATATTTTCAAAAGTAATTGAAACTATAATAGATAGTCGTCTAAACAACCACAATTTAATAAGTAATGCGCAATACGGATTTCGGAAAAATAAATCAACTGAAACGCCGACCACTGATTTTTTTCAAAATGTCATTTAAAATTTAGACAAAGGCAAATGTGTATTTGCAATATTTTTTTATCTCTTTCGTGCATTTGATACACTAAACCCAACATACGTAGAAACAAAAATAAACCAATTGGGTATTCGTGAAAATATTAATAAATTCATCTTATCTTATCTGGAACAACGTCGCTTCTTTGTTAAAGTAGAAACATCTCAATCTAAACAGTACACAACTGACACGGGAATACCCCAAGGTAGTGTTGTTTTGGGCCCACTAATTTTCCTACTTTATATTAACCATCTATCCCAACATTTAAGCAAATTTCAACTTTATATGTATGCTGATGATGTATCAATTGTAGTTTCAGAAAATGATTCCATCACAGCTAGTGATAATGTAGTATTAGCAATTAAAAAATTTTGTGAGTGGTGTGAATGTAATCGTTTAGTGGTGAATGTTAAAAAAACAGTGATTATGCAATTTGGTACTTTCAGAAAACCTTTACCATCAATCACATTTAATATTAAAGGCCATACAATAGAGACATCGACGAATTGTACTTTTTTGGGTTTACATCTTGACTATCAACTTACCTGGACCAACCAAATTAATCACATAGGATCAAATTAAATAAATCTATGTTTCTGCTATTATCTCTAAGCATAGCTTAACAAACAGTTGTCTTCTAAGGGCAGCACATACTAGAAATATATCCATCCTCCAAAAGAGAGTAATTCGGATAATGTACAACTTGCAATACAATGAATCATGTCGCAATACTTTTAGAAGGAACAAAATTTTAACATTAATTTTAACTTGTATTTATAAGATATGTAGTTACATATACATGACCAAAACTAAACTAACAAAAAATTCAGATTTGCATACATACAATACAAGAAAAAAAATGACTTTTGTGTTCCGAAACATTCACACGCGTATTGCAAAAAGTCTCCTAATATGAGCGGCATTGAAATATTCAATAAGTTGCCACAAAATTTAAAGAGCAGTATAGATATTCTAAATTTCAAAAAAATACTAAAAGAATTTCTGGTTTGCATTTTACACATTAGACGAATTCATTAATAGAGAATAATTCCACATTTAGTTCTTTTTTTACTGCTACATTTTTATATCCTGGCGTGTTGTTATATACCTACTACTATATTATGTATAATATGTGTTTTGTGCTGTATTTTATATATTTGTTTTGACAATTTTATCTACTCGTAGCCAACTAAGATAAATAAATAAATAAAATAAATAAACTAGTAAAATTTAAAAACTCAATGTTGAATGGTAGATAAATAGATATTTAATTAATTATTTGCGGATTGGCTTATAAATGTTTTATAATGAACCAAGTTCTTGTTCCCATAACTCCGGCCAATTGTGAATATTTTGACATTTCAATCGTTTGTAATTTGATTTGAATAAACATTTTTTGATTTATTTTTTAGGATTTTTTAAAACAGTTCTAAAATCTCCGCTTAAGTTATAGGTTTTTGTAGTATAGTATTTATAGTATTTTGAAAAAAATGGTTGGAATTAACGAGAAAAATAGAAAATAAATACTACATCGCATTAAATGAATTCATTATTTTAGTTACTTTTACACAAACTTATAATAAATTAATAACACTATACATCTATTTCGTCATACCGTTGTTTCTTTTTTTTTACAATCTAATTAGGATCCCGTATTTTCATATTTCCGCATACGCGGAGGTCAATTATTTCCGGGAAAATGGAATCCATATAAAACCTTTGGAGTTTAGACACTATAAAATTATTCCAAAGGTTTTTATCTTTATGATTCCCATCGATGGATCTAGCTCAGAATATAAAATAAAATTACAAAAAGATTTTGCAGTAATATTTATTTGCCGTTGCACCTGTAATAATGGCTGTTGTTTTTTGAGTCCGTAATAACGCATACAAAGTATGAATTGGATTTATTCAATAGTTATAAAATCTTCTTTGTTGATCAACATTTTGTAGTATAAGTTTTTAACAGCTGATGAGTCATTATTCTCGAAAGGATCTAGTAGTTTCTCCTTCAAATGGAAGAGACAATTTATTTCTACTAATCCATCGTTTTTTTAAGATATCGTCGGGAGTAGCAGGAAAGTAATTATTTACGTCAATAAAAGCCAGTCTGCCTTAATTTTACTATTAGTTCTAGCTTCATACAATTCCTTTGCTTTACGTTCATGTAATCTACCGTAGATTATTACCGGAGTATTTTATTCTCTTTTGTATAGCAAATTTCGTAATGAAATTGTGACAAGAAATAAATCTTCTTTCAGAACCATTCCTAAATTGAAAGCTTTCAAATATTTTTTTTTAATGGTACGCCATGTTCGATTGTCATGTTGACCACGAATTAACAACAGAATGTATTCATTTTCATTCATTACTTTCGGAATAAATGCATATACCTATATTAATATTCTCAAAAGAAATAATTAGAGGGACATGATAATTAATAACATCTACAATAATACATAATTTCAAATAGAAATTAAACATTATGTGTTTAAATCTAAGAATGTGCTTTCGTTCGTTCATTGTTTTTATTGGTTTGCTATTAAAGGGATTAAAGGGGCTTAAAACTTAAACAATACGTGGTTGGTATGTACCGATGAGGGGCGTAAAAATTTAAATTACTACAGTCAAAACTGAATTCATAATTAATTATATTTGTTGCGTATGATGCAGGACTGCGAATCTTCAAAAACTGCAATCACACTAAAGTCTGTATACTATTGGCGCGGAGTAATAAATCATAATTGCTTGAAATAATTCTTAATTTTCTTGTGAAAGCGGTACTTCTACGGTTAAGTAAAAACCAATAAATTCTAACCAAAATACGATCATTGTGCCGCTCTTGCAGCATATCGACCCATCTAGGGTCTGAGAACAATAGTTTAATCTGTGTAAACACGTTGCCATCAGCCCAGGTACTGACGAAACGAGAATCATAGCCGTAGATGTGGGTATTATACCAAGATACAAAAATAATGGTATATAATACGTAAGAAGTAAAATTTGTAATGTGAACTACTATACAAATAAAATAAATAACATATAAATAATATATGACATAAATATAAAATAAAATAGTAATGCAGATATCGTCAGTACATTTATTACAATTACAATTAATTTGCGGGGACCGATTTTTAGGCATCAAAAGTAAATTTGGCTCAATTATAAAATTATGTGGTTGTCATGGAAACTTATCAAAATGAATAGATAAAAGTAACAGGCATAAAATGTTCATTTAAATAACAAGACATTAGTAGGTAAAATAGGTATATTTAAAAATAACTGACAATACTCACTCATGGTTACAATAAATGGTGTTTAGAGAGTAGAACAGCTGTTTCAGGCACATTACGCTTGGTCATTTAACTTTCTTCCTCGTCTGAAATTTCCATTTCGGAATCAGAATCGCTGTCTTGTGTGTTTACTGATATTATAATTGGCTCCAATGTTATCTCTACTAAATTATCCAGTTGCCAACATTTGTCTTCTTCCTTAACGACATGAGATACACAGTTCTTCCATCTTTCAGGTGTTACTTTGTTTTCCAGAAGTTTTTTCACGTCGTCGAGTTTAAAAGTGGTATTGTTACGAGCGACGTCACCTTTTACTTGAGCCCAAACCAACTCTATAGGATTCAGCTCACAATGGTAAGGTGGTAAACGCAGTACTTCAATGCCCCGATTCTTTGCCATTTCGTCAATAACATGACGTATATACTTATTCTTATGAACTTTAACAATATCCAATAATTCTCTTTTCACCATGTCATCCTCAAAAGTTATATTCTTAACAGATAACCAATCTATAATTTCTGCTTTCCTCCAAGCGC
Organism: Abscondita cerata; assembly: GCA_030710515.1. Taxonomy (NCBI): domain Eukaryota; kingdom Metazoa; phylum Arthropoda; class Insecta; order Coleoptera; family Lampyridae; genus Abscondita; species Abscondita cerata. Next base: position 24,838 of record JALBCR010004309.1, on the reverse strand, counting down.
TGGTAGGTAAATTTTCGTATCTTCGTGAGTGGTAGCTGGCGTTGTCCATAACTATTATAGATCCTTGGGGTATTAAATCTAGCATCTGCTCAAAATATTCTTCAAACACATTAGCATTCATGTCTTCGTGGTGTCGCCAGTTTTCTTTGATTCGAATTCTAACAAACCACCATCTACAAAGCCATCTTCATTGCCAATATGAGTAATAATTAACCGTGTTCCTTTCCCAGAAGGCGGTCGAAATCCTGTCGATAGCCCTTCTATAAATCCTTGTCGAACACTCGTAACGGTATTATCATGCCATGTTTTTTTACGGTATGTCCTGCATTGATCCAGGTTTCATCCAAATAGAATATACGCCTGCCTTCACGCCTATATTTTCTTATTTCCCGAAGATAATTTCTCCTCCATGTAATAATCTCTTGTTTTTCAATTAAAACGGATCTTCTATTTATCTTCTCCCAAGTAAACTTCAACTTGCGAAGAAGTTTCCACAGTGTTCTACGACTCATTTGGGGTAGATTTCATCCTCATTTACTGCTAGTAAAATCTTATCGATTGTAGGAATCTCTTTCCGTAAGTAGAACGAGTGAACCTTTCTACGGACAGAATTCCTCATTGCATCATCTAATTCCATCGGACGCCGACCAGGAGATGGAAGTGGAGTGAAGCACCTGTTTTGTATCTATTTATATCTTATTAAACGGTGGAATATTGCTGAATTAAATTATTTACTATGAAAAATAGATTCCACAAAGTAAGAATTGAAAAATAAAAGAAACCACATAATAATTCATATCAAGGTAGATTTTACTATTATATTTACCTACTAAAAATATGATTTTCCAAACGTATCAGGTACCTATGCCACTGCAATACGGGAAATTCGATAATTCTGACAGGTTTATTACTCCGCGCCAATAGTATACTGAGTATAGTTGCTTAAACAAAAAATTGATGGCACTTTGCGGTGGTCAACACACCAAACAAAAAGAAGATTGAAACACTCAAAAAATAATTTAATTTGCACATTAGCTATTGTACATAAAAAGAAAGGTGTGTGTGTCTTGCGGGTTTTAACACAGCAATAGTCTTTTGTGTTCTCCTTGAGAATTTGAACGTTGCACTCCAGGTACAAAGATTCCGGAATAAATCGAAACCAGCGACATATTACTAATTACAAATATACAAAAATGTTCTTGACAATATTAGAATCTAATGTAAGTTTTATATCTGTCATACAGTATTTACAACCGGTCGTTTAAAACGATTATAACTTGGCTCGTAAACATTTTTTTGAAAATTTGAAAACGACCAGTTCTTGATAATTGTGTAATATATACCATATCAAACTTGAAGTCCTTACCTAGTACTATAACGCTGTTTTGACTAAAACTATCGAAACTAAAACTAAAAGTATCGAACCAACCTTAAACGATCAAAATAAGGTACAGATAACTAAACTTTGAGCAAAAATTAAAACAACATAAAAAGAAATGTTTTTGTTCAATTTCTTTTAATATGTCAATTTAGTTTTTTTATTTTAATGTCAATTTTTCTTTCCTTAAAATGTAATCAAATCTCACAAAAGGATCGCTTCCGAATAATTGGGTTTTGAAAAATGTCCCCTTCAGAAACAAATTTGACCCGTTTTTCGATATTTCAAGAAAACTGCTATTTACGGAAATATTCAAGATATTCTGTATCTGAAAGTTAAGTTGTATAAGGCGCATGCATACAATAATATCACCGTTATAGATAATGAAACGTATTAATAAAGCTTGGCTGTATATTTACTTAAAATACGTTATTAAAATTTTGATGATATTTATGTAGTATCAGTGACTATATATCCTAGACTTTCAACCGCTTTAATTGGGGACCAATACCGATAGATGTCGTGTGCATGTTTACGGAATCTTTGTTATATATATTTCAATAATTAAACACACCAATAAACGAACTAAAATGATTTTTTTAATAAATTTTAATGTTTATTTAATGCTTTATGGTTACGCCACTGTAAGTGGCGATGCGACTCCTATTAGCTGTTGAAAGTCTAGGATATATAGTCACTGGTAGTATCTACTTAAAATACTTTACAAATATTTTATAATATAATATTTTGTGCTACTTGTGATATGTCGTAGTTTTTTATTGGCATTACTTCACATATTTTTCGGGATTACGATAAATTTGGTTGAACTATACTTGTCTTTTGATTGGGAAACGTTATGTTTTTTGTACATCTTGTAAATTAATTGAATCATACACAATGTCTTGATGTGATAAACTAATAACCATTGGAGGTAAAATTTAAAAAGTAACCTAATGTACATGCGATAATTGAACTGAGTTTTAGTTGTTGACAACAATTACTTATTTGCTTTTACATACAACCTTTTACATTATTTGTTTACACAGTTGTAGAAAATCCTTCTTAGTGGAGAACAGGGCAAATAAAACTACTTCAAGTGATTATCTTGCGACGTTTCGGAAACGTTATATTTAAATAATTAAACGAAGTGTTTCCTTCCTCAGGCGCTAATGAAGACACAAAATACAGGTATAAGTTACAAAGATAACAACAGAGCCTATGTAATAAATTTAACAAATTGATCATTTTTAGGATCAATTCCAAGAACAACAATATAAGATGACATAAAGTTGATAAAATACTTACTGATATCAAAAATTGAAGCCGTTTGTCATTAAAATTAAAATTAATAATATGATTATTTGTCATACTATAAAACTATAATAAATATGTATAAAAAGACAAAATTGACGAATAATTAACACTACCAAACTAACAAACATTAAATTAAATTAACATTAAAACGGTACATTGATATTAACGGCACTATTGTAAATGTGAGATATGTATTTTAAATATGATATAAAATGACCAAAAAGAATAAACAAACAATTGTACGTGTATGTAAATGATAAGGTAAAATTACGACCTAGTAATAAATTCATGAAAAATACAAATTGCAAATATACCTTATAGATATGCAACCCAAATTACGCTTAAATAACATTATGGGGATGGATAGCAACAATTATTAAACTAAAACTTAATCTTACTAATTATGTTGTTGTAACAAGTATTTAGATTATTCGTGTCTGTTTTGAAGTTAATATTATTTTTATGGACATTAATGTAAATCATTTCAGAGATAATTCTTTTATAATAATTGGATTCAACATCTACAATTATAGGTTCTTCAAAATTAAATATATGTCCTGTCTGGTTATGGTGTAATGAAAGTGCAGTACTATCCATCTTTTTGAGCAATCATATTTGTGATTTCTGATTCTATTTTTTAATTTTTGTTTTGTTTGGCCTAAATAGCAACTATTGCATCCCTTGCAATTTATCCTATACACAAGACAAGATTTCTCAATGGAGGGCGTTTTGTCTTTCAATTTGGTATAGCATGTGTTGTATATTGTATTATTGTTGTACAGAATGATTTTAATTTTTTCTTTTTTAGAATACTGATTAATTTATGACTTAGATTAGGAATATTAATTAGTTTTTTGTAGTGGGAATTTGTATTAGTAGTAACGGTGGTGGTATTATTAGTATTAGTAGTTGTAGTATTAGTAATGGAGGAGGTATTATAATAAATAAGTTTTTTAGTCAATTTTTAGGATAGTTATTTTTAATTAGAGTAGTCATTAATATTGTTAAATTTTTTTCCGTAATTCTTCACTACATAGTGTGATTAATTTGTTTTAATAGAATTAATAATGTTGAGCTTTTTTGATGGAAAGGATGTTTAGAAAAGTAATTAATGATTCTATTTGAAGCAATAGGTTTCGTGTAATGATCTATTAGTAATGTATTTGTGTTAGTATTTCTTATAAGTTCTAAATCTAAAAATGGTAATTTTTTATCAACTTCTAGCTCTACTGTGAATTTTATGTATTGATCATAGTTGTTCAAAATTCTTAATGTTTCATTGACACTATCATGAGGTATACATGCTATAATGTCATCTACATACACGTATAATAAAAATGGGGTATAATGTAACAATTTAGTGGACTCCGTCAAAATATCATGCATTATTAAATTCGCCATTATAGGCGAGACTGGCGATCCCATAGCTGTACCAAAAATTTGTAAATAGAAATTATTGTTGTATTGGAAAAACTAGAATCAAAAATAAAGTTGATAATAAATAGAAATTCATGAATATTTAGTGTAGTGTAATCTTTAGTTTTTCCCAATATTTTTTAATTACATTAATCGTTACATTTTAGTTATGTTGGTGAACAGAGAGGTAACATCAAACGAAATGAGTATATAATTATGAGGTATCTGTTTTTGATTAGCTTTTTTAATATGTTCTACTAACTCATAAGAATTTTTTATGTTATAATCAAAAATAGGGGAAAGATTTGACATAATATTAGACATGAACTTAGATAAGTTGTAAGTCGGACTACCAATACATGACACTATGGGTCTCATAGGGTTATTATTTTTATGGATTTTAATTAGACCATAAAATTTAGATGGAATACTGGTATAAGTCATTAATTTTTTGTACATATTAACATCTATGTGACCTTTGTAGTATAACGATTTTATGATGGAATTATTTTTATTTTGAAAAGAAATAGTTGGATTGAAAGTCAGTTTTTGTATATTTCTTCATTATCTAATAATTTTATTTATTAATTATTTTAATTTTTATATTTAATTTTGAAGAACCTATAATTGTAGATGTTGAATCCAATTATTATAAAAAGAATTATCTCTGAAATGATTTACATTAATGTCCATAAAAATAATATTAACTTCAAAACAGACACGAATAATCTAAATACTTGCTTACAACAACATAATTAGTAAGATTAAGTTTTAGTTTAATAATTGTTGCTATCCATCCCCATAATGTTATTTAAGCGTAATTTGGGTTGCATATCTATAAGGTATATTTGCAATTTGTATTTTTCGCGAATTTATTACTAGGTCGTAATTTTACCTTATCATTTACATACACGTACAATTGTTTGTTTATTCTTTTGGTCATTTTATATCATATTTAAAATACATATCTCACATTTACAATAGTGCCGTTAATATCAATGTACCGTTTTAATGTTAATTTAATTTAATGTTTGTTAGTTTGGTAGTGTTAATTATTCGTCAATTTTGTCTTTTTATACATATTTATTATAGTTTTATAGTATGACAAATAATCATATATATTAATTTTAATTTTAATGACAAACGGCTTCAATTTTTGATATCGAAGTAAGTATTTTATCAACTTTATGTCATCTTATATTGTTGTTCTTGGAATTGATCCTAAAATGATCAATTTGTTAAATTTATTACATAGGCTCTGTTGTTATCTTTGTAACTTATACCTGTATTTTGTGTCTTCATTAGCGCCTGAGGAAGGAAAACACTTCGTTTAATTATTTAAATATAACGTTTCCGAAACGTCGCAAGATAATCACTTGAAGTAGTTTTATTTGCCCTGTTCTCCACTAAGAAGGATTTTCTACAACTGTGTGAACATTATTAGGAGAAATTTCATCACTCGCAGACCTCATTATTTGTTTAGTTTATACTTATATTCGAGACAAAAGCAAATTTGCTCTTTCAACTTTCTAATTATTAACAACTTTTAATTAAACTTTTATTTCGTTCAGTCTTTAGAACGCTTTTGTTGTGAAGAAATTTTAAACCATTTTTCTTTTCAATTAAAAGGAAATGGTGCTCAATTGTTTAAAAAGTTATATAGTGAATTTCTTTTGAACATTGCGATTTTAACTCCGGTTTTTGTGATTTTTCTTTTATTCGACGTCGATAAAATGTTTGATTTGAAATTGTTATAATTAATAAAAGGCAAGATTATGGGGTTTCGCGGTGTTTTGGTGCTTCGAATTTCTTTGTTGCGGAAAAATTTATGATAAAAAATTGTGCTTTTAACTTTGATATATTGTCAGAATAAATTATCCGTCATTTAAAAATCTAGCACCTCATCTTTCATTTTATGAATCAACATTACTGTTTTTATGCTTAATATAAGTACGTTATAAAACCTGACAAAAAGTTTTAATCATTTTTGTAGAATTGAGATGATATTACTGACGGAATTTAATAAAATCCCAAAGTATGATACAAATTACACCAGATGTATAGCAGCCACCAACGTTATGCATACGTTTTATTACAGCAAGATTTTTCTATTTATAAATGTAATTGAAACGAGTTCATAATAATTAAACTTTATAAATAACACGAGAAGTTCAAGGTTTTAATTTATTTTGGACTAAGTATCTTCTGACGTATAAAAATAACAATTTTTGTTGTAACGACTCTTGTGAGTTTAATTTATCAAGTTTATGCCTTTTGTTATTATACAGAATGTCATCTTAGTCGACAAGCACAGATTAAGGGTCTACACGCAATGCCCTCGGTCTAAATCTGAATTGATGAAATGTGGTTTCGTTAGTCCAGGGAAATTCGTGTGTCTGGTCATTTTAGTGAACTCATCGGAAGGATGTTCGAGAGTCTTATTTTAAATTGTAATATATATTCTAAACCAAGAAAAACTAAATGGATCCACAAGATTTATAATGTGCTACCTGCAATGAGTTGCTTTAAGATTTAAAAAAAATTGTGCTTAGAATCGACTCAGTAAACCCGCGGACAAAAAAAATTATTTGTACACGTCATTTGACAACTGCCAACTAAAATTCAAAAAAACATCGAACAATTCTAAAGAGAAAAAACCGATTTTACGTCTTATATGTATCGATTTTCCATAATATTAAAGAAGCCTGGAAAATGATCGAAATCTTTTTGGTCTGTTTTCTGAAAATTAAATGAATATTTTAGCTTGTTTTATGTTGTACTTGATGGCCAACTAAAAATTGATAAGTAAATCGACTACGTGAAATCGCGGAAATTATTTTCAAGTTTGTAAGATGGCTGCTAGGGGCGAAACTGTTATGGCCGATCATAAAATTGACTCTTTCTCCAAAAATATGCAAATATAAATATATTTTAAATATTGCCGTAGTAAAGACTGCAAAATTTCTGATTTTTTTTTATTTAGGTATTTTACTCTGTCATAGAAAATGTAGTGATGGGGAACGTCAAACATGTTTTTATTTAAATGCAAATAACTCCGGTATAAGTTAACGAAATTAAACAAACTAGGTATCGTTTAAAAGAGCTCTTCTTACTTAATAATATGCAGTATAAAAATAGTCCGAATAAATTTTGACGTGATAGCTAGAGGGCGCTGTTTAACATTACAACAATTATTGCGCATTATCATGAGATTTTTAAATAGCACCCTATGTATCTTTTACACAGTTAAATAGAGGACAAAATTCCTAAACAGTCGGCGCAAACCGCAACTTCCTATCTTTTTTAAACCGAAGATATCAATAAAACAAATGTTTGACCGCTGACTATGCAGCATCTATTACATATTTTACGTAGAAAATGAATTTAAATTAATTGAAACCATTTAATTAATGCCGCCCTAAATGTTCAAACAGTCGTTCATCGTTTTCGATGCACTTAAGCATCTAAAACCGACAATGTATGCAAAAAAATAGAATAAAATGGTAAATAATAATCAGTTCTTAGCGAAGGCACCCCTCATAAAATTAGTAGGCTGTGAAACAAAATTGGAAGCAATACGTCAAAATATTGGAACAATTGAATTTCATGTCAATATCATTTAGTTGCTATTTTTCAAAGCTTGTTCTCGATTTTGTTATTGCGTGTGATTGTTTGAGTTTTTCGTGTAGTTTGAGTTTACTTGTTGTTGTTTGTGTTACGTTAGTGTTGTTAGTATTAGTATTAGATAGTGCTGTGCTGTTAAGTGTTACAAAATGCTTTATACCAACGAAGAGTTATTTGACATGATAGGTGTCTATTTTGAATGCATGAGAAATGCTACAGTTGCTGAAAGGGTATATGCGCAGCAATATCCCGATAGACGGCACCGAGTAAAAAGTTTTTCTGCGAGTTATCCATCGTTTACAAACAACTGGAAGCGTCCATGTTCCCGTATACCGTAGACAACACAGGAGACGTACCGAAGAGAGCATTACTAATGTTTTAGGTTATGTGCAGTTTAATCCACACCTAAGTACTAGAAGTATTGCACAGGATCTGGGAGTAACTCGATCTACCGTTCAAAACATTTTCAAAGAACACAGGTAAGCGAATCTTCAATGTTGAAACTTACAAAGGTTTACTTAATACTTATCCTACTGTTGAATCAGTAGTGATCATCTTACATCTTTCAGGTTACATCTATATCACTTCAGGCATTGACTGCTACAAATTTTGATCGAAGACTAGACCATTGCTACTGGCTCTTGGGTATGATGGCAGACGATCCCCAAATTCTATCACGTATATTGTGGACAGATGAGGCCACCTTTCATAGTAATGGCAGTGTAAATGTCCATAATATGCACTATTGATCAAGAACGAATCCGCACTGAATGCAAGAAGTTCAGCACCAAGGTCATTGGTCTGTAAATTGGTATTCTTTAATAACCAACTAAATGGCCACAATTACCTACAGTTTTTAACAGAGCAATTGCCGATTCTGTTAGAGGAAGTGCCCCTAGAAATTCGAAGACAAATGCTGTTCCAGCACGATAGCTGTCCAGCCCACTTCGCAATGAATGTTCATCAATTTTTAGATGCCAATTACCCTGGTAGATGGATAGGACGGGGCAGCATTTTTTCCATGGCCGGCTAGATCACCGGATTTAACATGCCTGGATTTTTATTTATGGGGTCGAGTAAAAGATATAGTTTTTGCAACCGGACCCACTACACGTGATAACATGATTGGACGAATAAGGGACTGTATGCAAACTATTTCAGTAGCTGAACTAGAGAGTGCAGTTTGGTCTACGCGGGAAAGGATGCTTAAGTGCATCGAAAACGGTGGACGGCAGTTTGAACATTTAGGACGGCATTAATTAAATTGTTTCAACTAATTTAAATTTGTTTTACGCGTAAAATATGTAAATAGTCAGCGGTCTAACATTTGTTTTATTGATATCTTCGGTTTCAAAAAGATAGAAGTTGCGGTTTGCACCGACTATTTAGCAATTTTGTCCTCTATTTAACTGTGTAAAAAATACATAGGGTGCTATTCAAAAATCTCATGATAATGCGCAATAATTGTTGTAATGTTAAACAGCGCCCTCTAGCTATCACGTCAAAATTTATTCGACTATCTTTATACAGCATATTATTAAGTAAGAAGAGCTCTTTTAAACGAGACCTAGTTTGTTCTAATTCTGTTAACTTATACCGAAGTTATTTCCATTTAAATAAAAACTTGTTTGACGTTCCCCACCACTACATTTTATAAGAGAGAGTAAAATTCTAAGCAAAAAAATCAGAAATTTGGCAGTCTTTACTACGGCAATGTTTAAAATATATTTATATTTCATATTTTTGAGAAAGAACCAACCATGATCGGCCATAACAGTTTCGCTCCTAGCGGCCATCTTAAAAACTTGAAAATAATTTTCTCAGCGATTTCTAGTAGATTTTACTTATCCATTCTTAGTTGGCCACCAGGTACAATTGATAAACAAGCTAAAAATATTCATTTAATTTTCAGAAAACAGACCAAAAAGATTGATCATATTCAAATGGTTCTTTAATATTATGGAAAATCGATACATATAAGACGTAAAATCGGTTTTTTCTCTTTAGAATTTTTTCGATTTTTTTTTTAATTTGGGTGCAGTTGTCAAATGAGGTTACAACATCAACACCACCGAGAACTTCAAGGCCTATTGACGAGATGTATGAGTCACCACTAGTAGTCATGCTTTACGCAGAAGCGCATACAAATTACAAACGCTAAAAGTAAAACGTCTCTGCTTAAAAGAGTTTAATTCAAGTAAAGTCTAATCAAATGGTAAAAAATTGCTCCTGTTTTGTATTTTATAGATTTATTATACATATAATATTTAACAATGTTAATATAAAAATTATTAATTAGGTTTTAACCTTTTACACTGAGGCTTATTTTTTCTAACAATTACATCATTTTTGTTTCTAACATAATTGTTTAGCAACGTATTTATACTACAAATTAATATTCGTTTAAGTATTATAGATTTATTGTGTTTAGTACATTTATGACCTAAAAAAATGTCCAGACTTTCAAAAATTGGTAAACCTAATTTTGCAATTATATTCCTGTGTTGATTTAATGCCAAGAAATCTTTTTCATATTCTCTTGATATTAATTTTGTCATAAGAATATAAATCACAGAAAACAGCGTACTACATCATAACTAGGGTATTGCAGCCCACCTCTATTTTTGCAGTAATAAAATTAGTTGGTATTTCATTATTATCTTCAAAAACAAGATCACCTTTTCTCGAAATCAAGAAGGTTTCACAGTACTGACATTTAAACTTTTTAATGCAAACAAATGAACAATAACCAGCTATGAATGTAATTATAGGCCACGTTTGTACAGATTCGATATCACCATCATCTACTGTTAATTGACTAATCTTTGGTGGTAAATCAAAATCGATATCGAACTCTAAGACATCTGAATCGGCAGTGTTTAGCACGTCAGCAATTATTGTTGCTAATTTTTAGGTTCTAAAGTTACAGGACCATACGTAGCAGATTTTAAAATCAAAGGCAATACACTTTGCATTCTTAATTTTGCCTCAGATTCATAAATTTGTCTGAGAGACACATGATACTGAGCTCCTGCTAACTGTCGGTATTTACCAAAGCGTTCTTCTAAATTATCGGTCTGAATTTTACCTGGAAGAAAATACGCATTTCCCTTTTCTCTAATCCAATAATCAGAAAATTTTATTAAACCCTCTGTAGTAAATTTAATAGCGCAATAAGTTTCTGAAGTCAATTTACCACTACGAGTTTTATCATCATGCAATGCTAAAGTGTTCCAGCGCTGCAACCAACTCAAAAAGAATTTAGAAAATCTAAAATATCATGTGAGTCAGCAGTAATAGGGTTTTGAAAATTATTGCGAAGCCGTGCGCCTTTAAATGGTGTTTAACATTTACAATATCCCACCATTTGCATATGATTTCAATAAAACTGCTGGTATCCTTCCAAGATGTAAAATTCTTTTGTGGACCTAATTCTGATAATGCAACCACATTGTTAGAATTAAAAATTTTAATGCCAAGTTGACGTTTTGTCTCTCAATGGGAGTTGGATATAATGCTTTAAGACTTAAACCGAATCCATACTTTATTAGACTGTTTTTTTCAAGTGAATGCATCTCTTTCAAAGCACTGAAAGATGCTGTTAATAGTAACGTATGGTCTGAAAAATCAGGACAAAACAATTCTTGGTTTTTCTCATTGATCCAGTTATTTCTAAGGCATTTAAGAATATGAACGCTATCAAACCAACAAAAAAATGGTCGAATGCTGTCGTATGGATGAGGATATATATTTTTAAGTTCAGGAGGATTCGAAAATAACGACAAGCATTTTCTGTTTATCGAGTGATTATCTGTTACAAGTCCCATCACTTCGAATCCGATATTTTCTAAACCTTTAATAATATTAACGACAAATGGATGTAAAGTTATTGCATCTATTTTTTTTACTGGTAAAATGTGGACTACATCTTTATATGAAGATTTCAAGCTGTTAATCATAAATACAAATGCACTTGAAGCATTTTCTACACCATTAAAAGCAGCTCCAACAATTTCACCGCCTTTATAGTCTAAGTCAGGTTTTAAATGCACTTCATCCATAAGCAAAATAACGGATTTATCTTGTGAACTTAAGAGACTACACTTTGAAGTGATATATCGCAAAAAGTGTTTTGTTCCTAACAGGATTAGTTGCCAAGTTATTTGTATAAGATTTGATACTAGAACGACAAGGAAATCGTAAATAATTGGAACTTCTCAAAAATTATAAGCATGGGGAAATTGAATGAAGCAAACTACAAAAACTAGAAAATCTGCTGAATATCGTGTTTGAGTGTTACACACGTTTAAAAATGAAATTTGTTGTTTTAATAACATAATAGTGCTTTCATAATTAGGTAAATGTTCACTTAATAAATCCAAGTGAGTCTGTATAGATAAAATCAATGGAGCAACTACATTTTTCTTGTCAAAATCGCTACTGAAAAATTGTTTGTGGCAATTTTCAACTAAATTATCTATTTGATTTATATTATTTACTTTCTCTGGAATTTTTTCTCCACAGATAAACTTTAACTGTACATTAGTGTCATAAACCAAAACATTTAAATCTCTGGTTATTGTTACAGAGCAGATTACAACAGGATGAGGCTCAACTTTAAGCAGAATTAAAGAAATACTCAACTCTTGTACAAATAATGTCCAACCCTTTTTGATATCACGATTTTTCAATTTTATCGTTAGTTCCTCCAAACATTGAAAATGATTAAGTTTCTGCTCCTTCTCATAAGATTCCAGGCTTGCAGCAATCACTTTGGTGAGACGTTCAGAATCTAGACGTGCTTTTTTCTGCATTGGCTCCTCTCTTCGAGGTACTTCCTTCTGTGCATTAGATGCAGATGTATTGAGGACCCGAAAAGGAACAGCACCTTAACAATTATAATTACTATGTATAACATCAATAAAGTTACCATAAAGTTTTACCTGATGCAAGTCGTGGATATTTAAGAGGAGCCCTCAAAATCTTTCCTGTTGTTTTGTCAACAAAGGTTGTGAACCGCAGAATATCCTCCTCGTGAAAATGCAATTCACACACCTACAAGTTGTAACTCGAGTTATTTTTATTAAGAGTATTATTATTCTTACCTTGGAAGAAGGAGTTGGAGTAAAAGTTTACCATTTTCTCTTGCCGTTTAATACCTTGCACCCATCGCGAAATCAAATTTTTGTCGTTTGGAAAGTTAAAAGGCTTACTTTAGGACCACAAGGGTAATTTCCTTACAATTTGGCGCACAACACCGAAACGGCATGATACAAAATAATAAAACAAAACTAAAACACTGGAATTGAGGTTAAAATACAAGTTTGTTACATACGCGCTCGTTGCGTTATGATTACAGGGTTATGACTACTTATGCTGACGTCACACACTCCTACCTTTGTCGTCAATAGGCCTTGAAGTTCTCGGTGGTGTTGGTACAACCTCTTGCGTACTTAACTGCAGGAGATTCGAAATTTTTATACTTGCCAACTGTTAGTTGGCTATAATTATTGAAGAATCGACTATGTAACTGCTTTTACATACCTGTCGGCAAAGTTGTTAACATTTACGTACGTGAATGCTTTCAATGAGTCAATACTAGATGTCGTAAAACTTATCGTTTATATATATACAGGGGTGTTTCTTAAGTAATCTTAAAATATTATATGGGGCGTTTCGTTACTCAATTTTAAGACGAAAAGTTCATATGGAAACATGTGTGAAAAGTGTTGACGTTAATGAGATACAGGGTGTTAAATTGTTTATAATAAATCAGCCTGATTGTATTTGAAATTAATTTTTCCTGGTGACGCTACTGGTTTCGAAAAACATGACCACATATGGGCAGATGAAACCCACATGCCATAATTAGTAAACGTATTTCAACAAACATTTTGGTCAATGTTTGGTTGCATCGGAAGATTATTTAATAGACCATTTTTCCTTCCTGCACGGTTGACCGGTGAGATATGCTCTTCATTTTCTAGAAATTGAACTTACAGTTCTTTTTTAGAAGATGTACCTCTTATTATTAGAAGGCGCATGGTTCTATGCATGATGGATCCTCCACATTTTTCAGTGATTGTTCGCGAGTTTTTAAATAACGTTTTTCCAGACTCATTGGATCGGACGAGGATCTCCACACCCGTGGCCTCCCTTAGATTACCGGGACATAATCCTCTTGATTTTTATGTGTGATATTTAAAATCGCTCATTTACACAACCTCTGATATTAAACGTACAAGATCTTCTAAAATCGGTATACAAGGCTGTAATCTGTAACTGCAACAATCCTGTATCTTCTGAACGTATTCGGCAATCATTAGACATCGAGCAGATGCTTGCATTTTATCTGCAAGGGACATTTTGAACACATGTTCTGAAATATAGTATTTTTCCCTTTATGTTTAATTAATATGTTGTTGCATTTAATAAAAATAATAAAACAACCTCTATCTCTCATTTAACGACGAGATTCTATCACACATGTTTATATGAACTTTTCTGTCTTAAAAATTGAGTGACGAATCGCCCCATATAATATTTTTAGGATTACTTAGGAAACACCTGTATATATGTCACCTATAATAATTATATTATATTATCAACCAGCGTGGTGAAGTTTTGTCATTATTGCCTTAGAACCAGTCTATTTTCGCGAGGTAATCAGCCCTTCAAACTAATGACATTTTCTTTATTCAATTAATTTTATCGTGTTAGGTAATTTTAAGCAACAAATAAGTTAAAGATAATAATCACCTGATATACAAAATTATGTTTCACCTGTTCTCTTGTTAAACAACTATTCTTAGATTCTCAAAAATTTGAATTTATCCATTATTAACCTAGGTCAACAATAGAAATAATTATTAAATCACTAATAGAGAAATTCAACTTCTCAGTTCAAGCTAGGAGAAGTAATAATTGTCCACTCTACAGCTTGGTAGTGGAAAAATATTTTTCTCAATCTCTTTTTCGATCTTTTTTAATAATAGCTTCTATTAAAAACACTCTGTTCAAGTTGAATTACTATTAAAGATATACATGCACATATATGTCTTAAGCTTGAACAAAATAAATAAAATAAATGAATTGGTAATCTTATGTACTTTAAAAATTCATATCTATTTGCTAACAATTTTAAACTCCTTTGCTTTCTTTCTTAAGGCCCCTAAGGAGAGATGTTCGTGTTTCGTAAATGCGCCTGCATAAATAGACTACCCAAAGTACAATTTACATGCCGATGACGTCAAGATTCTTTACACACCTAAAGAACACTATAATCGGATTATACCCAACTGTTCTATTGTCGTATTTCGACCTCAAAGGTATAAGAGAATTATCCTTTAGGCATTTAAAATGTCATAATTTTTTAGTATAAAACAATTTTTTCCTATGCTATTTAACATCTTGTTACTTATACACGATTTTTGTTTGACGATATTGTAGAAATGACTTTAATTCATTAAAACATACACATTTTTTTAAATCAATTTTTGATTAGCGCTTTTCAAACATTTAATTACGCAAAACACAAGATTAACTAATTTAAATGCAAATAAGACGTAAGGCTGCTATGATGATACCTACTATCACAGAAGTATAAGAAAATAAGATCATTTAGTATTTGTTTATTATTATCCTAGCTGGTATGTATTTTCGTAAATGATGAAAAGGAACAATGCTTCAAAGCGTATGAAATTTACCTGCTGAACGCGGTGAGCTTTACGAAAGATAATCCTCTAGGTAAAATATTCACATTTAGGTTTGAAATTGACATGTTTAAAAAAATAACTAATGGCACAATGGTGGTAAATTAACAAATTTTTTAGAGACACTAGCCAAAAGTAGTTACTTCAACTGTAAAGAGTCAGTTTATAAAGGTGATAAAATTCGACTCTACTATCATTAATCGTTACTGTTTATAGTTCATATAATACTGAATTTTGTATCTACTACTTTCGTAGTGTACGTGATTGTGTTTTTTGTTCGTTATTGTTAAAGCATTTAAAATGACAAATGCAAAAACTAAGACTATCGAGACCGCGTAAAAATAAAAAGAGTGCATCTACGACAAATTGCTTCAAGTAAGTAACCTACATTATTGAAATAGTATTAAATTCAATATTGTAATCACTTTTATAGGAGGTAGAAAAGTGTTTTAGTAAAACTGGAACAAAAATTATGTTGCAGCTTGTGATTCGGAGGAAAACAATCGCGGTATGACGCCAACAGATGCGAATATTAATTTAGTAATAAATAGTGACTCTGATGAAATTGTAATTTTAAGTAGTTCTAGTGATTGTGATATACTAAACATAGATAATAGCGATTATGAGGAAAATGAACGTCTTCAAAATAATACACAGGATACCGATGATTATATAATCAATGAAAGCTCCAACAGTGATCTTGATTGTGAAAATAGTGCGTTTCATGCTAAACCATTACAAATTAGTGGAAGAAGAATTGTAAATATTAGTTACTTTTAAACAGTTTGAAAGCAGTCCGGCACGAAGGTAAAATTATCCATTTCATTTAGTTCTACAGGAATAGACTAATTTCGTTATAGGGTTTGGTTGCTCATATTTTGATTTAAATCTCATATCCGAAAAATTGAAGGTTTGAGTAGCACATTTACATTTGAGTGTAACATGTGTAAAAAATAGAAACAGTGCGTACAGAATCGGCTGAACAAAATGTAAATCTGGCTGGAGTTGCTGGTGGAATCGCAATCGGAATAGGCTATAGTCAAATGTCCGAATTTTGGCATCCCTTGATATTCCCAACATGTCTAATAAAACATATTCCAAATACCATTCAAAATTGTCATTGTCAGTGGAAGAAAATACTCAACAATTGATGAAAAAGCTGGAGAAGAAGAAAGACAATTGGCAGTAGAATCTGAGATCCCAAAAGACGGAATACCAATTATAGCAGTTATTGTTGATGGTGCATGGAGTAAACGTTCATACAGGACCAATTACAACGCATTATCTGGAGTTGTGAGTATTTGACATTTTGCAATGACTTCTTAGAGATGTTGGCTATAAGTTATGTGTTGAATATAGGAAATTTCTAAAACGATATACCGTAATTGGTTGACTTAGTTAATTAGTCACTGTTTATTGTAGGAAACAAAAATATCCTCAAGTACGACACGCATTTTCAAAATTATTGAAAATTATAAAATATTATAATGAATACCTACTTTTTGTTGAAACAAAAACTTTTTCGCGATTGGAACGTGTCGAAATGGTAACTGTAGTTGCCAACGTTTTGCCACATATCGTAAGGGACCATTAGGGCTAGAAACTTGAAGCAAACAAACATTTCAGGTAGATTACTAAAATTAAAAAATGACTCCGTCAGTGGAAGCGTCAGTTCTTATACTTTTTCTTGTTTGAAATTTTAGGCTTGCATAATTGGTGCAAGAACGAAGAAAATTTTATATGTTGGCGTAAAAATAAATATTGTTACGTCTGCTCAAGATCTAAAAATCCATCAGAGCATGACTGTTATTCGAATTGAAACAGAGTTCCACTTCCATGGAAGCTGCAATTATTGGTGACGGTTTTCGAAAATCAATAGATATGCACAATGTAGTTTATGGCAGGCTGATTGGAGACGGCGACAGTAGTGTCTACCGAAAACTAACTGAATTGGCTCCTTATGGTCCAACATTTATAATTGAAAAATTGAATGTCGAAATCATTTGCTCTGAAATTATTTAAATAAACTGCAATGAGTTAGCCAAGGACTCGACATTACCTATAGCGCTTAGAAAACGGGTTACCAATAGCGATACATTGGGAAGATTTAGAAATGCAGTGACTAAGCCAATCGCGCACAGAAAAAAGTAGTGACTCATTTTCCAACAAAGCTAATTTGCTAAAAAGGATATAATAAATGGACCAAATCACATATTTGGGGATCATTCCTCTTGTGAAATCTACTTTTGTACCAAAACAGAAAACGTAGAAGCATTATTTTGTTTTCAATATATGCAGAAACGTTATTACATTATTATTTCTAGGAAAACATGGTACCAGAGTTAAAAAGTAGGGCTTATTCGATATTATACGCACTATAAACTTACGACTTGCAAATAATGCAGTGAGTCTCTTGCATGATATTGATACGAATGCTGCTGAAACTTACAACTCAATCGTTGCAAAATTTGTGGGTGGAAAACGATTAAACTTTTCATTGAAAGGATCCTACGAAATGAGATGTAAAGCTGCAGGATTTCGTATAATACACGTGGAGACTTTTTATGTACTGTACATGTACATTTGTTTAATGAACCCGCACTATCTTCAAAATTCAGTAATAATAGACAAAAGTTGTCTGTAGTCTCTAAATCAAGCAAGTATACAGTGAGTTTTATTTGTCTACGGCCTTGCATTCAAAGTTAAGTTATTGTAATTGAAAAGCTAAATATTGTCTGGCACCATAACTCTGTTAATTTTAATATTTGTTTTGAATAAGAAAGTAAAACCAAAAATGTTATAGTCATTGATTATTCCAAAATTAAATTTATTCAATACTCTTAGCATAACAAAAGTTAACAATATATGTAAATTTTACTATATAAAAACCTTCGGCTAAAGATAAAAAGTATGATAGATGGTTACATCTTCCATGAGAATAGTTTTATTTATAATTATCTTAAATTATGTTTTAACAGGAAAACAGGCCAAAAGAAAGTTTTGCTACGGCAGATAAAGATTACGGTCTTGAAGTATCTAATACCGCTGACATGGCAGATGACGTATATGAAGAAAAATCGAAACTACTTCTAAATGACCTAAAATTGCTAATAAAGAAAGTATTTTAATAATACAATTTCTCAATCTAATAGTGAAATGTGGATACTGGAAAGAAAAAAGAGTTACTGGCTTCTTCCTTTGGAAAATTTGTAAATTAAAGAAGACTACATCTACCACTAAGACTGCCTCATTGTTATATTCTACTTTATAGGCAATGATTCTACTAGGTTCGGCTTAGAAATGGAACATAGGGCCATTATGTTATTCTAACAATAAACGGGAAAAACCGTGATAAGAAGTGGACCAGTAATCGATGAAGATATACCATTTGTTTCCTGTTCTCCTGATGGTTTAATTGAAGACGTTACCATTATTGAGGTAAAATCTTCAAATAAAAGCGGAGAATTGATACTATCGGATGCTGTGCTGCAACGGAAAATCGATTATTGTATAAATGAAAATATGAAATAAAGTTAAAAAACCATAATTACCATTACCAAATTCAGGGAGCCCTACATATAACTAAAAGACAATTTTGTTATTTCGTAATATTCACAAGAGGTGGATTACATGTGGAAAAAATTTCAAGGTAAGGTAGGCACTATATGAATGAGTACAATTACTATTAATTTTAGAGACGACCAATTCTGGGAGCAAAAAATGAAAAGCAAGTTGATGGAATTCTATTTAAAGTCATTGCTTCCAGAAATCATCGACTCAAGAAGGTGTCGACAACAAAATATAAGAACAATTTATATAACATAATTTCATATTTTATTAACTTTTTGTATCAGGTATATTTTGTACAATTGTTTTGTGTTCTGACGTTTATCTATTCCGTCTCATGTTTTATTATTTCTCTTATATAGGTTTTCCTCTATTTTTCCATCTCACATCTTTTTTGTTTTTTTTGACTTTATGATGATTTTATAGATGTTTTTGCTGTTTCCTAATGTTACTTAAATGTCTGAACCATCGTACAATTGTAATATCTGTATATACTCCGTTATATAGACGTATTTCTATAATTTTTGTCTTATTTCAGCATTTGTAATCTGAATTATTCACTTGGATATTTTGCATTTTGCTTCTTGGTCGCTCGATGAGTTTTTCATAGTTTTCACACTTTCATTTTCACATCTAAATGATAAAACTTTGATTACTGTTCTGTACGCCGTCAGTTTCGTTTTTGTTGAAATTTCTTTATTCCAAATGAACTTTCTAAAGTATCTACAATACCTTCTATTTGTTAATTTATTTTATTTTTGGTTTTATGTACTGTTACACCAAAGTATTTAAAATTATTGATTAGTGCTAATGTTTTATTATTTAGTTTTTGATTTATCTTATATTCATTTCGTGACGTATCTAGTATGATGTTGGGTTACGCTAAAAATTGTTTGGATTTTGTGATTTTTGATCTAACCTAGCTACCGATATGTGTGCGCACTTGATACATATTTTTACGTAATTATATAACTTGCCTTGTCACGTTATCGAAAGCTATTTCTACAACCATAAATGTCAGATGAATTTGAGTCCTCTTTATCTCAATAGTAATTTTGTTTTATAATCATAATATGTAGACATCGACTTTCTTTCCTTTCCTGAAACACTTTGATCTTTGTCTATTTCTAATTCTATTTTGGATTTTGTTATCTAAAACGTTCATAAATTTTGGATACTGCGCTAAAATGGTTATTTTTCTATAACTTTCTCAATTATGCTACTCGTTGATTTTATGTATTGGTATACTGTGTCTGCCTTCCAGTTTCACAGCACTTTGTTCTTTATTATTTTATTAATATCTGTTAATATTATGATTCTCGATTAAGTTTTTTACTATTTAGCCGTTGTTCCATAACATCTGATTTACCTCTCATCATAACACTAGGTTTATTTTCGGTCTGTTTTATTGGTGATCCGTTCCTTAGACTAAAATTGCGTTTAGAAACGCAGGCTCTACAATGCAGTATGAATTAATAGTGATTTCCGAGCTAACTAGAACTACTTTTTAAACCCGAAAGTAATTATTTGTGAATAAATTATACATCAAATGTTATAAATTTTAAAAATAAACTGTATTATTATTAAACAAGTGAATGATTTGATTATTGAGTAACAAGCTTGAAGTTTGCGAATAGAACATTTCATTCAAATTTAGGTACCTATCATAAGTATCTATATATAATTAATCGTACTTTGTAGTGTCACAAAGATATCAGTATCAAAATAAGATTTTCAATGCTTACTAATTTATCCAAAACAGTCTTGACTGCTTATAAGATTAGGCATTGTTATACTTTAAGTAAAATGCGAAAACACCCGTAATCCGTTAACAATGCTAAGGGTTTGACTACCTGAAATTTGCCTTTAGGTAAATGCGACTGTTGGGTTGTCTATACACAGAAAAATCGTCGAAATAAATGGTTCAATTTTTTTACTTTCGACTTTTTGACATTAATTGAAGAAATAGTAAATGTTGCAGCAAAGTCCGCTATCTTATTTGATTCAGCAATCAAAAACAATTTCTCCCACGCATTTTATTTTTTCATTTTAGTGTCGTTTTGGCATAAATTGCACATAGTTTGTGGCGATAAAATACCGTTTTATTAAAAGATGGTAAACTTTTCAAAAAAAATTGATGCGTAGGACAAATTACTCTAGCATAAATCTGACTTATTAAAAAACGCGCTCGTCCTTTAGTTTGCCAATAACCAATGATTATATCTATGTCGCAAAAGTTTTGAACCGAATTACGAATTTTACGAACTCCCTATGACGTGCTATCATATAGGCCTTAAGCATATTAATATTCGTCTGCTTCAGCTCGACAAAACGATGTCTACCTTGTAAACATTCTGTTCTTGTGATAAACATCTCCAGTAGATGTGCTTCGGTAAGACGAGTACCTAATCGTAGCCACTTCGGTTCAAGTGAGTAATTTACTAAATGGTTTTACATTATAAATTAGAACAATGTCGACTCATGAGGTATGATGTACTAGTGAATATCAATACAACTTAGTTTAATTTGTATTTTTCGAGGAATGAAGAATTGAAGTTGATAAATATTTATATATTGATTAAAATTGACTGGTGATATAATAACGTAAGAATATAGTATAGACAGAGAGACATGATAAATGCGAGTAATTATTTTGTTAGAGTTCTATTTGAAAATTCATTTAGTTGGGTTTAAAAAATAAATAAATACATAGTAAAAGCAAGCTCCTCCTGACGGTTTCTTAAAAAACCATGATAGAATCTTGTTAACAATAATTTTCAGTGTTATTTGTATTAATTTGTATAATGTAATAATAAAGACACATTATTATTATTATTAAATGCGATGTGGGATAAAACAGAGGAAGAGCTGCGGATGATTGTGGATCGAGACTTTAATGCAAGTAGAGGTTAGGGAGACGATGGAAAAAGCAAAGGAAGAAGAAAAGAAATCACAAAATAAAAATTGAAAAAACGTTAATGCTTACCACCAACTACCAGAGCTGCTTTTATTGATGCAGCGTAAGGATATGGACAGAGGAAATAGAGAAATAGAAAAGATAACAGAAAACAATTGCATTAGGAAAGGAAAAAGGGAACGGGCAAAAATGGAATTAAGAAGGAAAAAGTTTAAGATTATGGAGAAAATGCGAAAACCTCCAATAAAAAGAGCGGAATGTAAATAAATGGAAGAGGAAGGAAGCATTGAAATAAATATAATCGAACAAGTACATAAACCTTCTGAAATGAAGAGAGAAAAGACAAAAGACCAATGAAAATAAAAACAGGACGGAAGAAGAGAGAAGTAAAAATAAGATGGAAGAAGTAGAAGCTGGTCAGAAACAGTATACAGATAGGAACTGATATACAGAGGAATTGTATTAAATTAAGCAAATTATATCTTTGTTGCTACTATTTTAAACTTCTGTAATATTCATTTTCGATTAATTTTAAAAGTTGCTTTCGTGAAAATGTTGAAATTTATTTAAAATACTAAACAAGGACTCAATTTTATTAATAAAATATTACCTTTGAGTTGAAGAGCAACATAAATAATAATATTGCTATGGTCTCTAAGTCAAGAGACGTATTTGAAAATAAAGGATACAAATTAATCCATTTTAATCTTGGATAATTGAACGAGTTTTAAGACTCAGATCTTAATTGCAAAATTTAACCAATCATTAAAAAATATAATTTTAAGAATAATTATAATTAATTAAAGAAATGCAGTCAATTGAAATCTTGAAATGAAAGGAATCGTGTGTTAATCAATGAAAATGTAATTTATTAGCTTTAAAGATTAGAAACTTACCATGTCCGAGTTATTGAAGTGAATGCTTCCTCCTAGACATTTTCAATACTCAAAAACAAGCCATTAGAGTATGTGTCTGTGAACAACTTCAATAGACATTATTTGTGAATAATGTTGGAAAAAAGTTCGGGATGAAGTATTAAATTTGCTGTAAAATGGATTAAAATCAGTAATGTAGCCTGAGCAAATTATAAGAAAGAAGAGATAATTAATCCAGGAATATATTCAGGGTCAGCAACACAGAATAGGTTGCGTCGATTTAAATTCTGAAAATAACCTAATATAATGAAAATAAAAAAAATGTTAGGAAATAATTAAGCACATATGAGTCGTGTGTCGAAATGATCAGAATAATTAGGACGCATCGTTTCGTAATATTAAAGGACAATTAATTAAATTTTGCGAATTAAGGTTCCAAATTCTGACGTTGGTGGCGCGCGAATTTGTCGCGAAAAATTTAAAACGCCGATTGATCTAAGAAGCTTTGATAACATTATAAATACAACCGACGAAAAATGGTTAAAAAGTTGCCATTTAGACGATGGTACCGCATTAAGCACGTCTACAATTTAAATTAAACTAACCTCCAAAAGTAACATTCCGGACGGACGACGAAAAATGAACGTCGAATAGCGAATCAGTACGTAGAAGTTGGCATTATAAACCAATAAACAGCAACTAAAGCATAACAGTGCTAGAAGAATAAATAAAATAAATGAATAAATTGTAAAAAACTTACCTAAAGTCTTTGAAGCATAAAATTATGCATGTATCTAGTGAATCTCAGCATAGCCGGTGGAGGTGTCTAAAGCATTCCCAGACCTGCAATCAACAATAAATGAAGACGAGTCGACCGATAACGGAGATGAAACATTACTCACCTGTATTCTAAGGTAGACAGTATGTTAAATTTAATTATTAATGTACGAAAAATTTTATTATACGCCGTGAATGTTCACTAACATCACCATTTTGACATACGCTTTATGCAAACTTAACTTTCGTAAAAAGCCGTGACTTACACTAGTATAGTTTTCTTGACCTATATTGACGAAGGGATCAACAACCCTTATGTAGAAGGGTATGGTTTATAAAGACATGAATAATAAAACAATTTTTATGATTAATGAGATAAATTTTATTAATTGATCCAAAACTGGCGCATAAGTTGCACCTGAGATAAACTCCTGAGTAACCATAGCAATATGTAATACTTTAATTTAATAAACATAGATTAACTTGTTCATGCCAATTCTGTTTTGTGAACTGCATGAGATATACAATCATGTTTCTATGTCTAGTAATCATGTTAATATTACAATTTTTGTCAATTTTTAATTGTATTCCTTTTTTATTATACCGGTTGATTCAGCTAACCCGTTCATTTAGAAGTTTATGGACTTCCAGTTGAAATATTTGTTTAAAATTTGGAATAGGGGATTGCTCGAAAAGTTCTATTTAATTAAAATATTTTAGCTCTTCAACGCACTTCCAGTTAGAAGCCGGAGTGGCTCTAACTTTTATTTTAAATGGAATGATATATTTTTTGTATATTTGGATTCTACGCTAAAATCTGAGTTACTTTTATGTAGCACAACCTATATGAAAAATCTATAGTTTTTGAGATATTCTAATTTTTGGTTTTGTAATGTGTTTTCAAACGCTTGTCAATGATTTGAAAAGAAAGTTATAGTAACAAAATTTGGGCTATACTTAGGAGGCTGTGCAATCAGGTGCAGCCATGGTCCACCATTATCACCGGTGTTGCGATATCTTTGGAAGCTTGTTCGAGCAAGCCATTCAATCCAGCGAAAAAGAAACCAAAATGCTGGTTC
Organism: Abscondita cerata; assembly: GCA_030710515.1. Classification (NCBI taxonomy): domain Eukaryota; kingdom Metazoa; phylum Arthropoda; class Insecta; order Coleoptera; family Lampyridae; genus Abscondita; species Abscondita cerata. The sequence goes on along the minus strand of JALBCR010004309.1, from coordinate 179 downwards.
AGATACGTGGACGATACCTTTGTCATGAAAGAAGCACTTACTGTATTTCTTAACCACCTCAACCTCAGCACGAAAAGATCAAGTTTACCAGCAGACAGAAGGCAAGGAGCTTCCTTTCTGATCTCTTGAAACAGGGATAACAACAAGTTGGCTCATAGTGTATATATGTCCATGGCATT